>CM054183.1:33891474-34418974 GCA_028829895.1 Sinotaia quadrata | reverse complement strand
GTGTGTGTGTGTGTGTGTGTGTGTGTGTGTGTGTGTGTGTGTGTGTGTATGTGCAGGCGGTAGGGTAGAGAGGTCCGGGGTTTGAGTCACAGTCAGAAAAACAATGGGACTACTTTGAATTCCCTGTCCACAGTCTGGTGGATTTGGTGTCTAGTCTGTGCATGGAACGACAATACATTAATTCCCCCTCCCAATCCTCAACCACCATCTAGCAACTGGCTACGCACAATTATGATCTATTAACACAAAAAAATAAGAAAGTATTAGATATTGGCTCTTACGGTCTATTAACACAAGAAAATAAGAAAGTATTAGATATTGACTCTTACGGTCTATTAATACAAGAAAATAAGAAAGTATTAGATATTGGCTCTTACTTAGAAACATTCTGAAGAAATACTTTGAGGAGTTCCAAACTGCTCACTACCAATTTCTCCCTTTTTCCCACTCATGGTATTCTGCACCTGTATTTTTCTCAGTAGACATCTCTCTGTAGATCTCACCTTGTCCCTCTGGGTATTCTTCATCTATTTCTCTCACTAGACATCACCCGGTAGATCTCACCTTGTCCCTCTGGGTATTCTTCACCTGTATTCTCTCTCACTAGACATCTCTCTGTAGATCTCACCTTGTCCCTCTGGGTATTCTGCACCTGTATTCTCTCTCACTAGACATCACTCGGTAGATCTCACCTTGTCCATTGCCATAGAGAGCTCACGTTCTCCTCCGAGTATTGTATATCTGTATAGTCATTGTTTATTATATCTATCACCTCTCTCCCATGTCAAGTCTCAGTATATCTTTCTATTCCTAGTCATGGTTCTATAAATTCATCTCCTCTCTAGCATTGATATTATATCTCTTCTCTTGTGTTAGTCATGACAATATATCTCTTCTCTCATTTTAGTTATGACAATAGCCTCTCCTCTCATTCTAATATGATACTATCACTCATTCTAACTACGATAATATATCTCTTCTCTCATTCTAACTACGATAATATATCTCTTCTCTCATTCTAACTATGATAATATATCCTCTTCTCTCATTCTAACTATGATAATATATCCTCTTCTCTCATTCTAACTATGATAATATATCCTCTTCTCTCATTCTAACTATGATAATATATCCTCTTCTCTCATTCTAACTATGATAATATATCCTCTTCTCTCATTCTAACTATGATAATATATCTCTTCTCTCATTCTAACTATGAAAACATACCTCTTCTCTCATTCTAATTACGATAATATATCTCTTCTCTCATTCTAGCTATGATAATATATATCTTCTTTCATTTTATGATAATATATATCTCCCCTATCCCTAATATTACTTATATCTCTCCTATCACTCTATATGTCGTTTTGTTTTTATAGTTTAACAATTTTGCATAGATATTTACTCCTGGTCATAAATCAGCAAACATCGGAAACATCTATGAAACCATAAAGTAAATAAAACAAAGGAACTATTTTAAATTTGAGTGAAATCTCACTTTAAAACGTTCGCTCAAATAAGTTCAACTTCATCAGGCTAGGCACAACATTGCTGGAATTATGACTAACAGTTCAGCACTAACCAGACACTGCAACTACAGCTGTCTGAGATATCAATAACAAATCATTGCAGATATAATGACTAAACGAGCAGATCGATTTTCGATGTTCGCATTCTTGAGCTTCTAAGTACGAGAATAAATTGAATTCATTACCAAACCAGTGTTGTCTTCAGAGTTCAGTGATATTCTGAGAGGTTCTACCCACCCACATTATCCAATTATCATCTCGGAGATGGGTCATTGATTGTAACTCTAGATGGTCTGTGGAAGGCTTAGTGTCACATTGCCATTTACTTCCATTGTTCGCCTACGTCTTTGTGGCGCATTGTTAATACTGTCCACACATACTTTAAAACTATTTGGGTACTGCGTAGACCGATAAACTGACCAACAGATTTTGTTGACGCCAATTTTTTTATCCATCGTTTCCATGTCCTGAATCTCGCCGCACATCAGGTTCCTAAGTACCAACAGCTATCGTCGCACATCTGGTTTCTAGTACCAACAGCTATCGTCGCACATCTGGTTCCTAGTACTGACAGCTATCATCGCACAAAAGGTTCCTAGTATCAACAGCTAGCATTGCACACCAGGTTCCTAGTACCAACAGCTAACGTCGCACACCAGGATCCTGGTACCATTAATTCCAGTATAATATGCAATAAAGGCACACAATAATGGTAACATGCTGTTCAATGCCGAACTTTCGTCAGTTTTACGCCACAGTACATTAAAATTTCGGACCTTATGATGTGGTCACAATCATATTGTACGTCCACGTCAATAAATATTATGTTACTATTTTTATTTCCATGTCAATAAATATTTAATGTTACTATTTTTATTTCTACGTCAATAAATATTTAATGTTACTATTTTTATTTCCACGTCAACAAATATTTAATGTTACTATTTTTATTTCCACGTCAACAAATATTTAATGTTACTATTTTTATTTCCATAGAATATTGCAGAGTAAACAACGCCTATGAAGCATTGTGCACACAATACGAGTTTTAACCGGATATCCCCCACAATAGTTACCTTTTCGCTCAAGACGAAAAAGCTGTGTATGTCGTGGACAGCCTGCATGCTTCTTTATTGGCGAGTGAAACGCAAGCCATGAAAATGTTCCGGATCCAGTGCAACACTGACAAAGCTCCCGACCCAGCGCAACAATGAGAATATCTATCGCCAAAATAGCGCAACAGAAAAATGTTGCCAACCCAGCGCAATATTTAATATTGCCACCACAGCATAACGATGAGAATGCTGCCAACCCAGCGCATATAGGCGTTTTAAACGACAACTATTTTACAATACGTACTCTGTACTGCTTATGGGAGAATATTGTGGCGCCCTCTCCAAAGTTCTGCTTCAATATGTTCAATGCATAATAAAACAGGAGTCCAGAGCTTCTTCCACATTTGAAAGCATGTCTATCTTTGATCCATCTCGAGTTCTCTTTCATCAGTTCCCTATCCTTGAAACAATTCTGACTGCGTCTTGCTGGATGCAATGGTGGGGGAGGATGGTGGCAATGATATTTTGTAGATAAAACAGCACTTTGTTGCGTAATTTACCTGAGAACATCTTCGATTTATAAATTATTTCTTGAACCAGCATCCAGAAGAGGAGGTGGGGACTCTCAAAAAAGAAAAACCTAATTATCTCCGGAACCCGTACCCGAAGTAAGAAGAAAAAAAGAAAGAAAAAAGATAAAAAGCTTCAGGCTATTGTTTGGAGAGAAAAACGAGGTATTTATTACCGTTTCACGGCTTCCAGAGCAGGCACATTATTACGTCCGTAGGCACAGGAATTAGCCGTGTAATCAGCCGAGCGGAACACGCGTTAGACCGTAATAACTGCACCCACGTTTTACGATCATGTCTATCTTCCCAAGAGTGGGACGGTTGCACACGACTGGTGTGGCTCACCTGCGTTTGCAAGACTGAACTCTCTGAGGAAGCCTCTCCACAAGGCAAATATTGCACTTCATTTTGGCTTAAAGGGGACTTTAGTCACGTCTGATTGGTTGCCTAATCTCACGTGACTTTTGACGATCACATCTTTCTTAAAAATCGTCATCTCTGATATAATTTCTTTTTAAATGATATAAAGCTATTGTTTTGTAATTGTATTTATTTGTGTTTATGTACTTTATTTGTTGCCATTATTTTTAATGTTAGTGTGTTTGTCTGTTTGACTGGTGTTGAATTCTTATTTTCTTTGTCGAGACAAACATTTTAAAGTAGACGGACATTTTCATAAATATGCAAAGAAAATCAATTTTTAAGATTTTTGAAAAAGACTGCATTCCTTAACTTGCAATTTCATATTTGTTCATTGTTTTGAACAAAACATGTGCTGAACAAATGTGTAATCAAACCCCAATAAATGAACATCGTTTGAACGGTGATGAACTGTTCCTCAGTCAAAAACTCAACATATGTACATCGTTTGAACACGGCATTTGTTCAGCTTGTTTGCAGTTAGATTCTCAGTAATTTACATGTTATTTGAACAGGGTCACTAAATTAAAAAGATGTGCAATTACTGTGCCGCTAAACTCTCAAATACGTATGCATATTATTTAATACGTATGTTTAATTTTTATAGTATTTAATTAATTTAAAATTTTACAATCATTTGTAAAATCAATCGATGTTCACATTTATTAAGCGAGATTGATCACAGCAATGTGTACGCTGTGTGAACCAGATCTACTCTTAATCATTATAATATTGATTGAGCAATGTGAACTTTGTTTGAATGAGGTCCACATTTAATTTGAACAGTGTTTGGACAAGGCCCACATTTAAGCAGTGTGAAGTCGATCTCATTAATGTGCACATTGTTTGAACAAGTCATGTAGGGGAATCTTTAAGTAAAAGCTATTATATTCAATTTAATTATTTTTTCACGAACTTAAAATAAGGTCCACTGGTGAAGCTGCAAGCAATGACTGTTACAGTCACCTTGTTTAATTATTTTCTTCCACGTACACTATGTTTATACAAGGCCTACTGGTGAATTTCAACCAATGTCTGTTACAGTCATCTTGTTTAATTATTTTCTTCCACGTACAGAATTTTATACAAGGCCTACTGGGGAAATTTCAACCAATGACTGTTACAGTCACCTTGTTTAATTATTTTCTTCCACCTACACAATGTTTATACAAGGCCTACTGGTGAAATTTCAACCAATGACTGTTACAGTCACCTTGTTTAATTATTTTCTTCCACGTACACAATGTTTATACAAGGCCTACTGGTGAAATTTCAACCAATGACTGTTACAGTCACCTTGTTTAATTATTTTCTTCCACGTACACAATGTTTATACAAGGCCTACTGGTGAAATTTCAACCAATGACTGTTACAGTCACCATGTTTAATTATTTTCTTCCACGTACACAATGTTTATACAAGGCCTACTGGTGAAATTTCAACCAATGACTGTTACAGTCACCATGTTTAATTATTTTCTTCCACGTACACAATGTTTATACAAGGCCTACTGGTGAATTTCAACCAATGACTGTTACAGTCACCTTGTTTAATTGTTTTCTTCCACGTACACAATGTTTATACAAGGCTTACTGGTGAAATTTCAACCAATGACTGTGTTAGTCACTTCGTTTAATTATTTTCTTGCATTGTACACATGTGTGAACAGGACCTACTGGTGAAATCAGTTCATTTCTTTTAATTTTGTTTCTATGTGCTCATTATTGGAACAAGATTCAATGGTGAATTTTCAAGTAAGGCTGAGTTATGTTCACTTTGCTTCTTTCATTTTTTTTCTAAATATGAACCAGACTTGTGACTGTTGGAGTGAAGGAACGCCACCTGATTAAAGAGATGATTATCTTGTTCTTTGAATCTGTCAAGAGTGGTTTATCTCGGAGAAACCTGTCATGGTCTCGACTGTTCTGTATTTATTTCTGGAACACATTCCTGCGCCTCTTCCTTGTGTGTTACATGTGTGTGTATGTGCTTGCTTGTATATTTTGCGTTACAGTATGTGTGTGTGTGTTTGCTTGTTTGTTCTTTGAGCGAGTTTTATGTGCGAGTTTGTATTTGTGTTTCTAGTACCTGTTCTATTTACGCAAAGCTTTGTAACTAGAAGATTGAAAGTCATTTATTTTAATGTTACTAAACTGTTTTTCCTTTTGCTTTTATATAATCGTGTGATTGCTTTAATGCGTCGAGATATTTGTCACAACATTACAATTTCACGTGTTTCTATTGCCTCTATTTATTATCTTATGCACGCGCAGGTCTCTGCCTGTATCCGGTATAACGATTGATCTTGCGTCTTCCCATAATGCTTTCCGTCTGTATCCGGTATAACGATTGATCTTGCGTCTTCCCACAATGCTCTCGGCCTGTGCCGGGTGGTGAACTAATCTCGACAAGGGAAATAATTTTGAAGCTTAAGTGTCACTACACTAGAACGTGCTTGCCCTGAACAATGAAACAAAAAGTAGAGACCACATGGTAGATAAGTGAAAAGGTAGATCACCCATCTAGTAAATCCTGAAGAGATGTCAACTATTGAATTATACCCCCACCCTTCAGCTAGTTGGTGAATCCTACATTTAATTAATTTTTTAAATTCTTTACTGAGTCTTATCGTAACATGAAATGTTTCGTCAATTAAAGAGACTTTTATGGGCGTACTCTATGGAAACTTTAACTGGAATACGGTAGTGATTTTTGTACCTACAAAACTTCTGGTACCCAGTTTCATATATTGGGTTCTAATCCATGCTGGACTATTCTATGTGTGGGGTATTTGATAATGAAAACAAAAGTTATATTTATCATTTATCATTATGCCCTTAGATTATGGTTAGCCTTATTATGTTTTGAGGCATCTTTCTATTAGTGTCACCGCCCCATTAACATTCTCACTATTTTATCAAATACACACACGCACACACACACACACACACACACACACACACACACACACACACACACATACATACATACACACACACACACATACACACAAGAAAATGCCTATTACTTGTGTCTCATTAGTGTTAGATGCAGAATGATAAATAATCAGCAATTGATTTCACACTAACCAGAATTAAATATTTCATACAATAATAAATAGCGAATATTCTGCTGTATACAGAATTAATGTTGTAAAAAGCCAATCTTCGAACATACATAATTGGAGTTTTCTAATCTTAAACAAAACTGTTAAACAAAACATAGTTCGCTCGTTCTTATATTTTTTTTTAATTCATCCACAAACGAAAAATATAAGAAAAAGAAAATTAACACAAAATCCCAAAGAAAAGGAGTCTAACCATTTCAGACTTTCATCCTAGGGTCATCTGCATATATGGCTCAGCAATAGTTCAACATAAGAAGTCATTACTTTACATCAACACAAGTACTTCTAAATATTAAGCCAAGTCAGCAATAGTTTGAGAGGAATTAATAAATATGCCAAATTCAAGTCCCACAATTAAATATTCAAAACAATGAAACGCCACATAGTTCTGAAAAGAACAGACCAGTTGAACCAACTTCATTTCAGTAAGCTAAATTTTAAAAAATAACTCTCTGTTTAGCTCTTAAGTGGATTCCACTGACATGAATCAGTTATACCATGAATTACATTCAGTTATCTTTGATAAATATATAAGAAAACTAAAAGATCAGTTTAGCACCAGACACCTTGGTTTATAAATCTTGACCAACATTTTTTTCAATTCAGCTTTGATAAAACAACTCTGAACACACAATGAGCACTTCAAATGAACAATAATTAAAGAATATTTGTCATATATCAAGAACACAGAAAATCCTGAAAACTGCTGACTCATTTCTGCGACAGTAATAACAGACAGCACTATATGTCTGGCTTAAGCACTGCAAGAGACAGCACTATATGTCTGGCTTAAGCACTGCAAGAGACAGCACTATATGTCTAAATTAAGCACTGCAAGAGACAGCACTATATGTCTAGTTTAAGCACTGCAAGAGACAGCACTATATGTCTAGCTTAAGCACTGCAAGAGATAGCACTATATGTCTAGTTTAAGCACTGCAAGAGATAGCACTATATGTCTAGCTTAAGCACTGCAAGAGACAGCACTATATGTCTAGCTTAAGCACTGCAAGAGATAGCTGTAAAATCCCTTTGGAATAAATCCTGCTCCTATTGCGTTGTGTTTGCACTACTAACTGATCAAATCCTCTGCTAAAGAAATTAACATAATCTTGTTTTTAAACAACAACAATAAAAAATTTCTCATTGACATCATCCCAAGAGTGAGTCCTAATTGACACTCTTGTAAAACTCAGTTTCTTTGTTGACGTCAGTTGTAGAAAGGTCTCCAAAGTAAGAACTGTTAGAAGTATTGCGCATAGACAATAGTTCTTCAAGTTAAAGGTTAAAGCTTTTATCTTTTTCAGTCGGCATTGGTCCGCCCTAGTTTAAATTGAGTGCCAGACATAATGGCTTTGTGGTTCGCAGAAACACAAATGAACCAATAGACATGTTGAGTCACACTCACTTTCCTGGAAGTCTGTGGCCATGAACGCGACATTGAGTATAATAGACTGCTGGCGTTCTAATCTAACTCTGTGTTCTTTTTTCAAATAAATTTCTTTCTCGTTCACGTTTTCTTTGTATCTAAGGAAGAGCGTGAGTGAAACTTTATGTTTGTCATAAAATTCTTCAATAAAATAGCATTGTACTTTGTGAAATATAAAACTTTATGTTTGTCGTAAAATTCTTCAATAAAATAGCATTGTACTTTGTGAAATATAAAACTTTATGTTTGTCGTAAAATTCTTCAATAAAATAGCATTGTACTTTGTGAAATATAAAACTTTATGTTTGTCATAAAATTCTTCAATAAAATAGCATTGTACTTTGTGAAATATAAAACTTTATGTTTGTCATAAAATTCTTCAATAAAATAGCATTGTACTTTGTGAAATATAAAACTTTATGTTTGTCATAAAATTCTTCAATAAAATAGCATTGTACTTTGTGAAATATAAAACTTTATGTTTGTCATAAAATTCTTCAATAAAATAGCATTGTACTTTGTGAAATATAAAACTTTATGTTTGTCATAAAATTCTTCAATAAAATAGCATTGTACTTTCTGAAATATAAAACGTTAAAAAACAAAAGACTTAAAACCAGTTATAAGAAGTGTTCGCAATGTTAATTCCCTTTGCTGTTTTAATTCCACATTAAATGTTCTAAAGTATTTACTGATTTTCTATTATAAAATTAAACATACGCCAATAAAAACAAACATTAATATATACAAAAGACAAATGGAGTGTCGGACGGACAGGCGAACAGATAGATAGATAGATAGATATATAGATAGATAGATAGATAGATAGATAGATAGATAGATAGATAGATAGATAGATAGATAGATAGATAGATAGATAGATAGATAGATAGATAGATAGATAGACAGATAGATAGATAGATAAGTATGCTTGCGTCTTCAAACTAATGTAATGGCCTACGAGAAAAATTAAAGGGAATGTGTGTTTTTTAAAAAAAATTCATTAATGAAAATTCCGTCAAGAAAAACAAAAAAAAAACAACCCACTAATAACTGGAATATGAAGATAGTTATATGTAATTGTGTGCTCTTTTTGAAATCATTTCTGAATATTCATACCTAATGTTTGATGTACTTTGAACTTTCTGTAGCATACAAGCATTTTAATGACGTGAAATGTACAAATCTTTGAGGTCACTCTTTTAGCGTTACCTCAATGTTATTTCGCCAAACGTCACGTTCTACGAGCCCCACCCACTCGTTTAAAAAAAAAATCATCATAACGGAAAAGATTGAGTAAACACTTGAATGAAAAGAACTTGCTGCGCCTCCGCATTCAAACAAAGGCTTGTACGTAATTACCCTTCACTTTAAGTCACTTGTGAAATCAAAGCACGGCAATACGAAGTAAAGAACTGTAACTGATTATAAATACGCAGTTACCGACCATAGCAAAAAGACAGGCCGGAGATCTAGGTCTATGGTGAATTATGGCCGCTTTAAAGTTAGTTAAACAAACAAGAGAACCGCAACATCACAAATTGCAAGTTCTCAGTGACCGGCTTCCTATTCGTTGCTCGCTAGAGTTATCCATCCCTTTAAGAATCCAGAAGTCAGCAAAAATTCAACCACAACAGATGCAGCCAACGTGAAAAACAAACATTTTTTATGTAAAGTGCTTACCATTTCTCCAAGGCATTGCACGGGATTCACTTTGAAATCAAAACTCAGTTTCGTTAACCGAAAAAAAAAGTTATGATAATCAGAAGTAAAATTGCTCTGTACGACTGAGAGGTTAACAGCTCTTGGATCTTTGACTGACTACAAAAGGTTAAGAGCCTGCTAGATCTAAATCAAAGCAAACGAAAGCTTCAAAGCTTTTGTTACAACTCCACTGCCATTATCTTTACATTGCGTTTATCTTCACGTTGTTTTCATTCTGAAATTGGCCATTCCCGGAGGCTGGCTTTAGCTGAAAGTGTCAG
This sequence comes from Sinotaia quadrata, assembly GCA_028829895.1. Lineage (NCBI taxonomy): Eukaryota > Metazoa > Mollusca > Gastropoda > Architaenioglossa > Viviparidae > Sinotaia > Sinotaia quadrata. The sequence goes on along the minus strand of CM054183.1, from coordinate 34,408,857 downwards.
CAACAAATTTCTCTTTGCAGACAGTAAAAGAGAATATTTCCGACAGAGTGCGTCGAACTAATCAACATTAGATTATTTACAATTTTTCTCTATTGGAATCGTCTGACATATAAAACAAGAAAAGTCAGTGGACTGCTTAGATCTAGCACAAGAGCTGTTTTGCGTAAACATTTCGAGGAAATTAAAGGGACTGGCTCAAGAAGGGTGGGTGTCGGAAATTGATGTTAGCTGTTACGAGAATCTCACATTATGATGAAGGGTCTTTGTTGTTGTCTTTTGTTTAATACAAAGTCATGACAGGGCCGTATTAGCAATGAAGAGAGATATAAAAAATGTAAATAAAAATTTTAAAATGTAACAATGATTCAGCACGTTTAAGAAATTAAATTCATCAGAATAAATACTGTAATGACAAAAATTAATTATAAAATATACACACTGTAATGTCAAAGAAAAGCAAACTCAACCAATAAATAAATTTAAATTATTTTTATTCAATAAATAAATAATTTCGTCGAAACAAACCGTGAAAGTTAAGCAGATTAGTGGATAAGCCCGTGCCAATACATGAGAGCACGAACTGTCTGAACTTCTGTGCAAGAGACTACGGGTAGTGTTGACCATCTCATGATTACATAACCATGGCGTTGATGAACTCACCCGTGCACGTTCCGACTCGTGCCGCCTGCGGGGTGACTCCATGCTAACTGAATCGGCGAGACGGTCAAAGAATTAAAAAAAAATATATGTAAAAACACAACTTAAAGAGTTATCAATGCCAAGTGCCTGATAGAAGACTAAGACAAGTAATCTTGGACAGACGAAAGAGTTGCTACAAGTATACCAAAAATAATTTAACTTGCCCGGAGGCCCTGATGCCAAATCGTCACAGTGAATACCCTATTGTTCTGAACTTCATCCAGAGAATCAAACCCAATAGTATATATAGTTGGTCTGAGCTCAAGCATGTCTAGATTACATTATTCTTAGGATGTTAAAAGTGTGCAGTTTGCAATAGTCTAAGGATTTTAAAGATTTCACATATACTTTAGCATAAGGTACAGGTGTGATATTTACATTAGCCTTGGGATTTTCAAGGTACGATGTTTACGTTAGTCTAAAGTACAGGTGTACTGTTTACATTAGCCTTAGGATTTTAAAGGTGTGGCATTTATTTTAGCCTAAGGTACAGGTGTGATGTTTATATATTAGTCTTAGGATTTTCAAGGTTCTATGTTTACGTTAGTCTAAGATACAGGTGTGATGTTTATATTAGTCTTAGGATTTTCAAGGTTCTATGTTTACGTTAGTCTAAGGTACAGGTGTACTGTTTACATTAGCCTTATGATTTTAAAGGCGTGTTGTTGATATCAGTCTAATTTTAAGGTGATATGTTTACATGAGCCTTAAAATTTGAATAATGCAATGTTTCTATTACTGTAAGGATTTTAATGGTGCAATGTTTCTATTACTGTAAGGATTTTAATGGTGCTAAATCGATGTCAAAGTCGAAGGATTTTAAATGTGAGCTGAGTGTGAGCAGTTCGAATTCTGACGTCATTAAATGAGCAATCGTGGCCATAAAGAGGGCATGGGTGGACTCTTTTTAAAATGCGAGTACTATTTCTGCACGCATTAAGCATGTGCAAATGTTTCACTACTGTCCGTATATTTTCCAGACTATTTTAGGAGTGTAAATGTTTCATTACTGTCCGTATATTTTCCAGACTATTTTAGGAGTGTAAATGTTTCATTACTGTCCGTATATTTTCCAGACTATTTTACAGTGTGTAAATGTTTCATTACGGTCCGTATATTTTCCAAACTATTTTAGGAGTGTGTAAATGTTTCACTACTGTTCGTAATTTAGGAGTGTAAATGTTTAATTACTGTCCGTATATTTTCCAGACAATTTTAGGAGTGTGTAAATGTTTCATTACTGTCTTACGTATTTTAGGCATGTGTAGATCCATAATTTCTGTCCGCGACTTATCCAGACCGTTTATGAATGCGTAAATATTTCATTATTTTCCATGTATTTTCCAGACTCTATTAGGCATGTGTAAATCTTTCATTATAGTCCATGTATTTTCAAATTGCTTTAGGCATTTGTAAAGCCTGAATTACATATTGTTTAAGGCATTATTGTAGTCCATGAAGTTTTGCCATTCTATTTTAGGCATTATAAGTTGTCTATGAAGTTTTGCCCGACTATTGTAGACATTATTGTCGTCCATAAAGTTTTTGCAAGACAGTATTGGTCATGATTAATGCCTTCATGACTGTCCATTATTTTTCAGCACTTCGTTTTGTATGGTAAAACTTTCAATGTTATCTATTTCCTAACAATATTATGCATGTGTAAACATTTCATTATCATCTACGTCTGTTTTCACACTGTATTGTGCATGTGTAAACATTTCGTTCTTATCTACGTCTGTTTCCACACTGTATTGTATTTGGAAGGAATACAATGCGAAGGGAAAGTAAAACTGGACGCTCAAAATTTGGAAGGAATACTATGCGAAGGGAAAGTAACACTGGACGCTCAAAATTTGGAAGGAATACAATGCGAAGGGAAAGTAACACTGGACGCTCAAAATTTGGAAGGAATACAATGCGAAGGGAAAGTAAAACTGGACGCTCAAAATTTGGAAGGAACGCAATGCGACGACAGGACAACAATGAATGGACGTTCTGTCGCCATTGACATCAATTGCGATCAAAACAAGAGACTTTACTTTTTCGTTTTCTGCGTTTTACTGATTAAGGTATTTGCCTTTTCTTTTGTTTCTGTTATTAACGAATCTCACTTCCACCTGTATTCTATAGCTCTATCCATCTCTCATTATGTCTATCTGTTTATCTGACTCTCATTCTGTCTATCTGTTTATCTGACTCTCATTCTGTCTATCTGTTTATCTGACTCCTTCATTGTCTTCGTGTAGGTTTTTTTTTAAAGTTCATTGTGTTGGTAGATATTTCTATCTTATATTAATTGCTTTCGTGTTGTTTCATTTATCTATCTATCTATCTATCTATCTATCTATCTATCTATCTATCTATCTATCTATCTATCTATCTATCTATCTATCTATCTATCTATCTATCTATCTATTTATCTATTTATCTATCTATCTGTCTATATGCATGTATGTATGTATGTCTATCTATCGATCTATTTATGTATCTTGTGTCTTTCTTTCAGTCTTGTATACTGGATCTTTCATAATAAAATGTAAAATGTGTCTGATCAGTTATAAATATCTGGACGTCCAATTTTGTCATGGCTCCATTTGCGTGCATGGTTCATGCATGTGAGTAATGATGCAAGCTATGTTGTGTACACGATCTTGCCACTTTAGCCACTATTTCCCAAATGAGCCCTATTGTGACGTGTTACAGGCGAATTTTGTTGATTCTGTAAGTTGCTTTTGCAGTTGGCATGCCATTTATCTCTCCAGCTGCAGCGCGTAGGCCATTAGCATTACATCTGTCGTCATCAAAAAGTGGTTTTGCCTGCCATCTTTCATAGTATTAATGAAAGAGTTAACGATGCACATAAATAAGAAAAATGTAAATCAGCCCTTGATATCGGTATCAGTTTGCACTTTACAAACTTTACTTCACTTTACACTCGTTGAGTGATGTAGAAGCGCACCCAGGCAAGTCCAAGTGCATAAAATTTAAGGTGGTTTTCGAAAGCTGTTCTCGTGGACAACTGATGTTTTCAATATCGATTGTTTCTTAATGTATTCAAGCAGTAGATAGCACACAAACTATTGTCTATTATTTAATAGCTCTGACACATAATCAATACATAATTAGCACTCCGATACATAATTAGCACTGACACATAATTAACACTCTCACACATAATTAGCACTGAGATATAAATAGCACTCTGACACATAATTAGCACTCTGTCACAAACTTAGCACTCTGACACAAACTTAGCAGTCTGACACAAACTTAGTACTCTGACACAAATTTAGTACTCTGACACATAATTAGCACTACGACATTGAACGCTTTAAGGAAAGTTGTTGACTAAGGCGTACTTAAAGTGCTTAGGACATGATCACAGTAAAATTATTGACAATGTACATTTGTATTTAAAGTTCCTAAGCTCAGTTCATGTCAGAATAGCAGGTTATATAGAATTATGAAACGTAGTCTCATGACAAGCTCAGTGTTTGATGACAATGTAACTAGTCTCTAGCCACTACCTCACACTACCACTCTTGAAAGTATCTTCTATTTCTGTTAGGACTAGCTAGCCTGTGCACTTCTATTTCTGTTAGGAATTGCTAGCCTGTGCACTTCTGTTTCTGTTAGGACTAGTTAGCCTGTTCACTTCTATTTCTGTTAGAACTAGCTAGTCTGTTCACTTCTGTTTCTGTTAGGACTAGTTAGCCTGTTCACTTCTATTTCTGTTAGCACTTGATAGCCTGTGCAAGTCTGTTTCTGTTAGGACTAGCTAGCCTGTTCACTTCTATTTCTGTTAGAACTAGCTAGTCTGTTCACTTCTGTTTCTGTTAGGACTAGTTAGCCTGTTCACTTCTATTTCTGTTAGCACTAGATAGCTTGTGCAAGTCTGTTTCTGTTAGGACTAGCTAACCTGTGCATTTCTATTTCTGTTAGGACTAGCTAGCCTGTGCACTTTATTTTTGTTAGGACTACGTAGTCTGTAGTTGTATTTGCTGCAGGGTTATGCTAAGACTGCATAACCCGTGAAGTCGTAGATGATGCAGGATTGAGCTAGTATTTCCCAGACTGTAAAGTGGTATATTATGCGTTTTAGTTATTTGAGGTTTCTTTAAATGACAGTAATCCTTTAAATGTTGAGGTTAATCTCAGTAGAGTATCATTACAAAAAAGATATATTGGGGAATGTGATCACTTTAAAGTGCTCTAACAAATCAAACTATTGTAATGATTCCAAGGTCATTACTGGTAAAAGTATTTTACTTTTAAATCAGCAATTGACTAAAAAAAAATAATTATGCTAAATGGCTAATGCAAGGGACCTAACTCAAGTATCATCTCTATGGCCAGGGCCAGCAAGATTCATTTTATGAGAAATGAGATGTCTAATAATTATGTTCTGATTATTTTTTCTTACTTCAGTGAAATTTGTGTGGTGAAGGTCTGGAGTGAGTGAACTGAAAGTTCAAAGATAATGAACTTTCTTACTGTAATTTATGCGTAAATGATCTGGATTTTGATAGTAACTGTAAATTCCTGTAGTTTACCTTTCAACTGTTTCTCATTAAACGAGCGATTGTCATCTCATCTTGGGCTGGTTGCGGGGGGTGGGGGGGGACTGATCAAAGCAGGCTGGCGGCAGTTATTGAAAAGGTTCCAGTACACAATGGAGATGATTGTAACTCACAGGCATTATGACAATCATAAATAATGATATAAGAATCCCAATGTGCAGAACCATCTCCAGGGGACAAGAATTTTCTAGACAAGTGGGTAACGTAGGAACTCGCCTGTAATGCTGTCATGTATATTAGATAGATAAATAGATAGATAGATAGATAGATAGATAGATAGATAGATAGATAGATAGATAGATAGATAGATAGATAGATAGATAGATAGATAGATAGATAGATAGATAGATAGATAGATAGATAGATAGATAGATAGATAGATAGATAGATAGATAGATAGATAGATAGATAGATAGATAGATAGATAGATAGATAGATAGATAGATAGATAGATAGATAGATAGATAGATAGATAGATAGATAGATAGATTTGCCTTACTTTGATATTTTACAAATTGTGTTTTGTAAGTGACCTAGGTTCTGATTTACTTACGACGAGTTTATGTGCGTAATTCATGTTTATGAAAGCGTAATATAATTTGTACTTCGGATAATACTAGTGGTTGACAATCTTTACTCCACATCTTTACTAAAATCTAATAAATTAAATTAATAGCATGCTGTGTTCCAGATTTTCTAGCGGGGATTGCGCAATCGCAAATCAATAACTTGCTTCCACCCACGTCACTTCTTGTTTTTGTTGTGTCTGGCAAGCATTCCCATGTAGGGGACATAACTCCGTGCCCTCGCAAGTAATTCAGGGAGAATAAATCTTATATGCTGAGCAAGCATCACTGATTATAAAATCAAAACAACGCTCTTTTTTTTTTTTTGCTTTTTCTTCTTCCACCCTCTCATCTCCCACTCAGTCCCTTTTTTTGCTTGTTATGTTTTTTTTCTAATTCAGGAAGAAAAATGGCGGTGTGGATCGCATTTATTTAAAGAAATAAATTGTGGGACTGGGAAGTCTTCAGTGTCGTTTATGGACAAAGAAACTGTTTAAACCCAAAGTGCTATCTAGACGGCCTGGCTTAGAGACAGACCCGTCGAGTCGAATGTGTTAATGCGAAGCGTTTTTTTCTTATTTTGCCATTTTTATCGTAAAATGAAATAATGGCTCGCTCGACCGCATGAAGAAAGTAATGAATCAACCAACGGCTGAGTGAGGAACGCCCAGTTCTTCGCATTGCCAAATGTTAACTATTTTTTAAAAAAAAATAATAATAAGTATAATAATCTCAACATTGACCTACGAGAACACGCATTTCCTCCCTTGTATCGCACGTTTGCACGTTTTCAATCTCATGTGTAGTTGTTTTGTAAATTTCACTTACTTCAACGGTTAGCCAACTTCAAACACAAGAAATTAAAATATAAATGATTAACAAAAAAGGTGATCCAACTATTCCAGAGTATTTTACCATGAACACGTGTATACTTATAAACTGTGTAATAATGTATGTTTGCAATGACTGTCTCACAACCGACTACATAAACATTAAAACAGAATTACACCGCTAGTCTTTCTTCTCCAAAGTCATCACTTCGAAATGAAAAATTCACACATTGTGCGTGTGTGCGTGCGTGCGTGGAAGTGGGGCATTACCGATCTTAACAAAAGGCTCAACGCCTAACTCATGTCTTGAAATGCGGTCGTAAGTTCCATCTTGGATATATTTTATGCAAGCACACTCTGTATAATTTTCAATTTATCTATAAGTTTCTTTTGCTGATTATTTTGTTTCTGTTGTTTTTCTTTATTTCCCTTTTACTAACTGTTGTCCGGGTTGGCGGTTCGATACCTTCTTGTGAATAGAATCTGAGACATAAAAGATCTATGTGTAGCCATTCAACCGTCTGCCTGTCTGTTTATACATTGTGCCAGCTACCTAAACACCCTCCTACTCACCCCTTTACCTGTAACTCGGAGTTGTATTTATATAAGTTCGCATGCAGTTTTAATGTAACTCGTGTGTGTTTGTGTGTGTGTGTGTGAGTGAGTGAGTGACTGCATATATGTTTACGTGTATGTGTGTGTCTGTGCATATGCGTGCGGGTGTTGGTGCTTAGTGACACTAAATGCAGTCAGTATATGACGCAACGACACGTGTGGTTATGAAAGGAGGGATAGACGCCAGTAATGATTTGTGACGTAGATTAGGGCACAAGCTCAAAGCAAACTCTACCGCATGTGCACCTGACAAAATGTCTGAAGTTATCTCGTGGCATTAAAAAATTAAACGCCGTTTTATTTCTTTTCATTTGGGGTTTTCGACGAACAAAATTACACACGTGGTCTATAATGCCTGAAGTTTGAATGCTTTTTCTGTTCTTTTTCACCTCAACAGAACTATTGCGAAATACACGGGCACAAGTATTTAACACTTCACCATAATACCAGCTTGTTTTGCTTTCTCCGAGTTTCATCCGGGCAGTTAGCTAAGTCACAAGGTGTATCGCGTGGCTCAGGTTTCATCACGTCAATATAATTTTGTACTAGGACGAATATTGTGGCTAGCAATGTGCCAGTTATTTCCCCGCTCACTTAAAATTTAAAATTATGTTTAGTTAATTTCTGGATATTGTGCATTTGAAAAAAAAAAAGAAACAGTTTCCTGACATGCTTAGTACGTACATAATAATACATTTTAGTAAATAATATGGTTTAAACCAAATGAAGTTTCTAATTTGACAGTGTAACTATGACAACATAAATTTTAGTTAAACTATATGTTTGGGTGAATAAACAAATAATACTTTATAATTGATAACCTAATGCTTTGTTATATTTCAAAATTAAATGTAATTCAATTAATATTCTACCTAAAATGTGTATTCCAAAATCAGAGACGAAATTAGGAAACAAGTCGTTTATCTTTACTTCACAATCGAAAGCAACAATATTTTTTGATCCCCAGATTAAATTTTGTTGTTTGCAATTTATAAGCTTCCCCGGGAGTGGCCTCGCTTTAAATCGTGACATCGAAGGAAAGTTATTCTCTTGGATTCCGATTTTGATGAACAGGCATGCTAGAATAGACAAACACATCTCGTGGTTTATGCATTTAGCTCTTCAGTGCAGTTGGGTAATCTGTCCCATTCTCTACCGTAATCTGTCCCATTCACCACTGTAATCTTTCACATTCACCACTGTAATCTTTCACATTCACCACTGTAATCTGTCCCATTCTCTACCGTAATCTGTCCCATTCACCACTGTAATCTGTCACATTCTCTACCGTAATCTGTCCCATTCACCACTGTAATCTTTCACATTCACCACTGTAATCTGTCCCATTCTCTACCGTAATCTGTCCCATTCACCACTGTAATCTTTCACATTCACCACTGTAATCTGTCCCATTCTCTACCGTAATCTGTCCCATTCACCACTGTAATTTTTCACATTCACCACTGTAATCTGTCCCATTCTCTACCGTAATCTGTCACATTCACCACTGTAATCTGTCCCATTCTCTACCGTAATCTGTCACATTCACCACTGTAATCTGTCCCATTCTTTACCATACTCTGTCCCATTCACCACTGTAATCTTTCACATTCACCACTGTAATCTGTCTCATTCACCACTGTAATCTGTCATATTCACCACTGCAATCTGTCACGTTCTCCAAGTACGCGTTTCCGTCCATAAACCAATATAGACAACAAGTTGCAAAATAAATGTATATTCATATAACTCTGCATTTTCAACACTCATCATTCATTTAATAATGACAAATCATTAATATATTAAAGTCTATTCATCTATCTGTGATGCCAACGCCACCTTAATTATCGGTTATGATTATTATTCTTATTTAAACATCCATAACTAATTATAAGTGATGAGAAGCTTAATATATGTTATTAATAATTCTCCAGAGGACACCACTCGTCTTTCTCACTTGGCAGATATGTGGGCGCTGTAAACGTTTTCTCTCTTTCACAACATTAAAGACAAACATTTACCGTCACACAATATTTCTGTAGGTGGAAAACTTCTTACTGAATGAGAAGACAATCCATTCTTAATGCAAATTATGTAAGGTATAATACTATCAAATCAAAATATTACTGTTCAAGGATAATTTATATTAAATCTAAATATTACTGTGTTCAGAGTTGTAAAGTAATTTACATCAAATCTAAATATTACTGTGAACAGAGTTATAAGGTAATTTACACCAAATCTAAATATTACTGTGTTCAGAGTTGTAAAGTAATTTACATCATCTAAATATTACTGTATGTCACGGTCGGGGGGGGGGGGTAATCAAAAAAAATGTTAAAGGTATTTTTACCTCCCCTTGTCACCTCACAAGGTGTATTCGTATTTTTGTAATCATTATTTGGAATGAATGCACTGTGAGTGAGTTTGTGCGTGTACGTTTATTATGCATTTCTAGTATTCATATTAAAATGATTTATTTATTTATTTATTTGTGTCAAGGCTAGTTAGTTATGTTAGGAGTAGGTAGATATTATATTTAATCTTTTATACATTTTATTGTGACTTTTAGATAGGGATTATATTTTGTTAATAGGAGTTCTTGTACCCTAGGATGTAATGCGCCCAAATGTTCAATGTTTAAGATAAATTACTTCAAACATAAGTATTATCATTCAGTAGGTTAGCACATTTGGCTCTGGCTTAATAATGATCATCATTGCACTTGTTTCTCTGGATGTGTCATTTTTAAATGTCTTGTTTCTTTGGTTGTGGTGTGTCATTTTTAAACGCCTTGTTTCTTTGGTCGTGGTGTGTCATTTTTAAACGCCTTGTTTCTTTGGTCGTGTGTGTCTTTTTTAATCGCCTTGTTTCTCTGGGAATGGAGTGTCACTTTAAGCACCTTGTTTCTCTGGGTGTGGTGTGTCTTTTTTAAGCGCCTTGTTTTCTCTGGGCGTCAAGTGTCATTTTTAAGCACTTTGTTTTTCGGGACACAGAATGTCATATTTAAGCGTCTTTTGCTAAGTGTGTCATGTGCAACTGGATTTCATCGATCCAATAAGGCTACAAGCGGTTTGTAAATCAAGACCTTGAGAACAACGTCGAATTCACAGCACGCAAACGGAGGTGACATGATAAGCTTTGCATGACAACAAACACTTCGTACTGTGAAAACCATAATAAATATTTGTTGTGTACCCTGCAATATTTTGTCCCTCTGTACTTTTTACATTTAATGGAAAAGTAGGAGCAGAATTAATTTCCTAGAGCGCAGACACATGTGCATCATTAAAGAAGATGAAGGGGAGGCTACGCACTTCCTTTACGTATATGACAAACACGAATGAAGCGGCTTGGGGTGAAGAGTTTAAGGAAGGAGTGAGAGATTTAGAAAATCGAATTCTGCCCTACTACAATTGCCTTTTGTCTGTGAAAATAACAGACGGTGCTACGAAATGGTTCAAGTAACCGTTAGAGAATAAGAATGCTGTAAAGGGAACCCAAAATGCTCAGCCGTTTCTCGCACTCTTAGAACTAAAAATAGATCAGGGATCGTTCAATACGCGGTTATTCTTACACATAATTGCATTCTTAAAGGACAGTAAATACCACAGACATGTTTCAGTCGTAGAACGCACAGAAAATTGTCGACACAGAACTAAGAGAAATGAGAATAAATACAGCTATTGCCTAAGAAAGGACAATAGACGACACTCTAGTGGTAAGCACTAGTCTTTAGGTAAGAATCGCACTCTCATAGGATGCATAGCTAATGACTTGCAAAAGTGTGGCGCACAGTGGTACAAGATAATGACTTGCGAAAATGTGGTGGCTCACTGTGGAACACGGATAATGACTTGCAAAAAATTTGGCTTACAGTGGCACAAGATAATGACTTGCAAAATGTGATTTGCAGCGGCACAGATAATGACTTTCAAACATGTGGCTTACAGCGGCACACAAGAGATGATCTTCAAACATGTGGCTTACAGCAGTTCACAGATAATGACTAATATTGTGACTCTCATCAAATATCAGAACTAATAACCTTTTAATAATTGGCTCATTTTGGCAGAGAAATAATTATTTAAAGAACTTAATTCTTAACTTACATCATATTAATGACTCCAAATAAATGTTTATAACTCAGCAAGCCCAGAACAACTGATATGCAAAGAATATGGTTCCACGCCGACCAAATACAGAACATTTAGTTGCAAAGAACGTTTCCCAATAGAAACATTGCAATGATTTACACATCATGTGACTCGAATGTACACAACCATATATATGTGAGAGAGAGAGAGAGTGTGTGTGTGTGTGTGTGTGTGTGTGTGTGTGTGTGTGTGTGTGTGTGTGTGTGTGTGTGTGTGTGTGCATATGTGTGTGTGTATGTATGTATGCGTGTCCTTTTACATACATACACACCGAGGAACATACGATTTTATAGTGTTGACATTTTAATAAAATGAAAAAGAAACCAGAGTATTTTATTTTATCCCCAAAACGTTACGTCCTAGCTTGTAAAAATATCAGCTTTCAAACTCGACACTCGTCAGCAGGCAGCTATCCGACGCCAAACAGAAACAACACTCACTAATGGAACTTTAATTTTAGCCAATCTCTTAGAACTGCCGTACATTACCTCACGTGCTCAAGTGCTGCCGCAAGGCACAGGTACACAAATAATGATTAACATGTGGCGTTGCAATGACGCCGCAAGTCACAGCTACACAAATAATGATTAACATGTGGCGTTGCAATGAGGCCGCAAGTCACAGCTACACAAATAATGATTAACATGTGGCGTTGCAATGAGGCCGCAAGTCACAGCTACACAAATAATGATTAACATGTGGCGTTGTAATGACGCCGCAAGTCACAGGTACACAAATAATAATTAACATGTGGCGTTGCAATGACGCCGCAAGTCACAGCTACACAAATAATGATTAACATGTGGCGTTGCAATGACGCCGCAAGTCACAGCTACACAAATAATGATTAACATGTGGCGTTGCAATGACGCCACAAGTCACAATGTACACAAATAATGATTAACATGTGGTGTTGCAATGACGCCACAAGTCATAGATATTAATATGTGGCGTTGCAGTGACGCAAGTACATGAATAATTAGTTAAAATGTAGTATTTCAATAACACCACAAGTCACAAGTACATGAAAGATTGTTAACATATAGCGTTTCAATGATGCCACACAAGTACTTGAAGGGCGGTTAACACGAAGCGTTTCGAATATGCCAACAGTTACCAGTACAAAAGGAAGCATTCAATAACGTCTCAAGTCACAAGTCCATGAAAGAGTGTTAACAAGAAATGTTTCAGTGATGACACAAGTCACAAGAAACATGAAGGATGATTAACAAAAAAACGCTTTAGTGACGACACAAGTTACTAATACATGAAGGAGGTTAACAAGAAGTGTTTTAGTGAGGATAAGAAATCTCAAGTACATAAAAGAGGTTAACAAGAAGCGTTTTTGTGACGACAATAAATCTCAAGTACATAAAAGAGGTTAACAAGAAGGATGATTACAGTGCGTTGCCAGGATTCATTTAGACATCCCTTGCCAAGACACGATAACCTTGACCTCAATTTGCATTCTTAATTTTCTAACACGACGCAGAAATCACGAACGAGAGTATCAAACAGGTTTGGGCTGTCTGTTTTCTTTTTCATTTTCTGAGCAGAAACACTTGAATTCATGGCCAGACACCAAGTTTGTAAGTTCATTAAATTTGATTTACAAATATGCAGGTATAATGTATAATTTACAATTACGTAGGTATAAATTGAAATTTACAATTACGTATGTATAATATATGATTTACAATTACGATTGTATAATATATGATTTACAATTATGTATGTATAATGTATGATTTACAATTACGTATGTATAATGATTTACAATTACGTAGGTATAAAGTGTGATTTACAGTTACATAGTTATAATATTTTATTTCCATAGGGACAAAGCTGTAGCCTGTACATATTTATGACTATCTTTCAAACAGATGTAAAAAGAAGAATTTAAGTATAATTATTTCTTATCAGTGTAAAAGACAAGAAGTTGAATATAATTATTTCTTATCAGTGTAAAAGACAAGAAGTTGAGTATAATTATTCAAATCAATGTAAAAGAGAAGAAGTTGGGTACAACTATTTCATATCAATGTAAAAGACAAGAAGTTGAGCATAATTATTCAAATCAATATAAAAGACAAGAAGGTGAGTATAATTATTCAAATCAATGTAAAAGACAAGAAGGTGAGTATAAAATTTCAAATCAGTGTAAAAGACAAAAAGGTGAGTATAATTATTTCAAGTACATGTAAAGACAATATGTTGTGTATAAACTACTTCAAATTAGTGTAAAAGAATGTAACTTTATAATTATTCAAATGTTTTGAATAAGTGATAAATAATATTTATGGGAGACTAGCTATTATTCGATTTTAGTTTCTCATTGTTGATTTACTATAGCATACCACTACTTATATAAAGAATTAACAAAATATATGATTGGATGTTATTCCTTATTAGTTTGTGAGTTATCGCAATAGCGATTAAAAACATGTATGCTGCTGTCCACTTTCAGACGTATTGTTTCTACCAGTTATAATTGCACATCGAGTATTTTGAATGTTTTAGAATCTGCACCCTATCTTAAACCATCTACCCAGTTGACGCCGAGCAACTGAATTGATAAGGCCCCGGCCGGCTAAGGTTTCTCGACAGACGCAATGAGACAAAAAGCCCACGTAGTCGGAGCTAGGCAAGTTTGAAGAAATAAAATTTACAAAAATTCTCACTCTGGAGTACAGTGGACACTAAATGTTCAGTTTGTAATCCTTTCTGTTATGTGATTGTTAATATTCAAAGTAAATAACCCTATATTTGTCAAAAATACTCGTGAGACCTGACACCACACTGAAGTGTGAGTGGACGTATGTTTGGCCATGTCAGGGTTTTAATTCTTTTTATAATATATTTTATTTTCAAACCAACTCCCACTCCACACCTGTCCCAAACTTACATTATAAACTCTGATTGTATGTGTATCACCACTCTTTACCACTGCTCCAAAAATACATGAACCATGTACCACTGTCCCAAGTAACGATGCACCTTCACTACTGTCCCACGTAACCATACACAATGTACCGCTGCTTCAAAAAACAGTAGTCCCAGTACCATTGTTCCAAGTAACGATGCACCTTGTACCACTCTCGCAAGTAATGATGCATCTGTCCCAAGTAGCCATGCACCCCGTACCACTGCCTCAAAAAACAGTGCAATCTTTACTACTGCCAAAAGTAACCAGGTACTCAGTACTACTGTCCCAAGTAACCATGCACCCTGTACCACTATCCCAAGTAACCATGCACCCTGTACCATTGCCTCAAAAAAGACCCCGTGCATTCTGTACCACTCCCTCAAGTAACTTTACCAGTTTCAGTTTACAAGCAATATTCCATTTGAAAACTGATTCGTGTTATGTTCGTAGAAAAAAAAAACCGGCAGTTATGAAGTGTGTGTATTTCTGGATATTCATGAATCGTATCGTCTCTAAGATCAATTAAAAGAAGAAAAGAAAAGAAAAGCGTCTCAGGAATCTATAACTGTAAATAATAATAATAAAATTGTTTGCCTTCTTTCCTTGACGTCAGCTTATGAAGTCATCGACAATAAAAGTCTTTTGAAGTCAGTATCAAAGCCAACATTTTGATGAAGTGTTAATATTATCAAGAATGCTAATTAAAAGAAACAGCAGTATTTCCTTCTTTTTTCCCCATATTTTCTTTTGAGGGAAGGGATGACCAAACATGTTAAAGGCAAACAGCTATTTTCAATGTGCATACAGCAAACAGGTGTGCTTCGTAGAAACAAATGTGTGCGTGTGTAAATGCGAATGTGTGCGTTTATATTTGCGTTTGTGTGTGTGTGTGTGATCGAATGTGTTTGTGTATATATGAGCGTGTGTTTTGTGTTTTTCTTAATATATGTCAGTGTGCTTGTGTGCGTCGGTGTTTAAACATTATATGTTAGTATATGATATGTGCTTGTGTATTTTCAATCAGTCAGTCAGTTTGGTGTGGGCTTGTGTATTTTCAATCAGTCAGTCAGTTTGATGTGGGCTTGTGTATTTTCAATCAGTCAGTCAGTTTGATGTGGGCTTGTGTATTTTCAATCAGTCAGTCAGTTTGATGTGGGCTTGCATATTTTCAATCAGTCAGTCAGTTTGATGTGGGCTTGTGTATTTTTATTCAGTCAGTCAGTTTGTTTTGTGTTTGTGTACTTTTAATCAGTCTGCTAGTTTGATGTGCACTTAAGTACTTTTAATCAGTCAGTCAGTTTGATGTGCACTTAAGTACTTTTAATTAGTCAGTCAGTTTGATGTGCACTTAAGTACTTTTAATTAGTCAGTCAGTTTGATGTGCACTTAAGTACTTTTAATCAGTCAGTCAGTTTGATGTGGGCTTGTGTATTTTCAATCAGTCAGTCAGTTTGATGTGGGCTGGTGTATTTTCAATCAGTCAGTCAGTTTGATGTGGGCTTGTGTATTTTCAATCAGTCAGTCAGTTTGATGTGCACTTAAGTACTTTTAATCAGTCAGTCAGTTTGATGTGGGTTTGTGTATTTTCAATCAGTCAGTCAGTTTGATGGATATAATTCGTGACAATAGTATATTTCAACGGGGGTGAATTGTACCTTTAGGCGTGACACTTGCAGGAATTCTACTTCTGTTGACGCGACCCAACGATGATTTACAGTTAAAAAGACCATCAATGAGGTTGGTGACTGATAACGAGAGAGACGATCGACAACAAAAGAGAAGACAGACAACGAGAGATGTGTCGGACAACGAGAGATATGACCGACAACGAAAGATATGAAGCAACGAAAGATGTGACTGACCACGAGAGAATGACTATCAAGAAGACAGATGGTTAACAACAGGAGAGATGACTGACCACGAGAAAATGAATATCAACAAGACAGATGGCAAACAACGGGAGAGATGACTGACCACGAAAGTGACCAGGCGCCGACAGACAGACAAATATGTGCAATCAGTACGATCTCAGCCCGATTATCACATGAAATCCGGTAGCTTTAAATATGTTTAAGTGCTCGTGTTATCAATTTGTAATTTTCAGTGAGCTCTCATTTTATTCTTTTCCTGTTTCTTTTTTTAAAAAATAATAGCACTGTTGAAAACAAGAACAATAAATGTGTCTACGGTGACAATTCTATTTAGGCAATAAAGTCAATTATTGACAAATTAGAAAGAGACCATTGAGTCAGTTCTTTGACGTATTTTCCAGGGATTTACGTAGATCACGCCATTTATGATTCTATCCGAAGAAAGTTTGGTATGAAGTGTAGAGTCTTTTCCAGCATGGAAATAACAAGCAGTAACCAAAAGAACGCCCTCAGTAAATTATACAGTTATATTCTCACAACATTTAGATCTAAATAATTAACTTTGCAATGCATAAAAGTAAGAATACGCCCCATAATGAACTATACAACTTGCCTCGTATTCGTTCGCTCAATGACTATTACTGAGATTCGTTGAATTCACAGACTCGTAAGCATTTCATTTTGGAGCAGTTACATACTCTTCCATAGATCTTTATTGCTCGAACGCATTTCATTTTGGAGCAGTTACATACTCCTTGCATAGATCTTTATTACTCGAATCTGTAGAGTGTACAAGGCTTTCGTTACTGCTCGCTGCACGTGTTTTATATCATCGTAAAGGCACACGACATTTGAAAGGAAAGTAGCACAGGTGAGGTTTAATGCTCGTAGCGCCACACACCCGCAGCTGGAGTTTGTTCCCCTTACTCGCATTCCTTTCAGGGTTCTGGTGGACAGGTGTATTTCTTTGGTAGATACCAAATGTGCATAATGATTCACAAAGATCGAAAATGTTTTTACAGTGCACGGGCCAACGCTCAGTTTCCACGCATTATTAATACAGCTTTTTTTCAGACATTTTATATTGATGTATCATTTATTCCTGCTCTGTTAAGTCATAATCATTTATCATTGAGTTGAAATTATTTATTTCCATCTTATCGCTTGCTGCTCGCACTGCAGGAATTCATTTTGTTGTCTGTTCATTTTCTTTTTTTTTCTCGCTTTTCGGTTTTTTTCAAGGTTATTTACAACAGCAATATTCTAAATTGATGTCACTTAGGAAGAATGATATCATGACACCACTATTTAGCCATTCTTGAATACTTCCTGGTGTATGAAAATGAGAGCACAATTTTTATTTCCTTGGCATTAAAACTATTCTGTGATAGGGCTTTGGCGAAATAGTCCTTTGTGAATTAGCGGCAATCTACAGCAGCAATAATGTCTTCTGACAAAATTCGACCCTCATCTCTATCAGAGTTAAGCATCACTGTTTGGGGGAATTGTTTTCACAGTGCACAATCAGTGTGTTTTTAGTAGGAAGATGTGTTAAGTCATGCGTGTATTAGCGGTCTCGGTAGAAATGTGTTTCCATTTAAATGTTGTCGGTTGATGCTTGCTAATTATGGAAAAGCCGTCTGTTATTTTTTTTTCTTTTATGTTTATTTGTTTGTTCGTTTATGAGTGGTCGATTTTTTGTTTGTAATTTCTTTTGATGGGGAAGGAATGGGCTTTGGTCATGGCTTAGAAGAAATACTGTATTGAACAAAATACGACTACATGGAATAGTGGCTTACTGTACTCAATCTTGCCTAGAAAGTATGCCTCTGCTGTCATTTTATTTTTGGGGGGATTGGCTACAATTTATCTTTCACTCTTTGTGGATTACGACCGTTAGAGCCAAACGTCAATCACTACTTGAGGATTAATGTCGTTAGAGTTAATATCATTCACTCTTTAGATTTAATCTTGCACTCTTAGTGAATTACTTTTTGTTAGTGTTAATCATACACTCTGTGTGGATTGCTTTTTGGTAGAGTTGATAAAATGCTCTTTGTGAATTTCTGCCAGAGTTAATCACACAGTTTCTCTGGATTACTGTCGCCTGTGGCTTACTGTCGCTAGAGTTAATCATACAATCTCTGTGGATTACTGTCGCTAGAGTTAATCATACAATCTCTGTAGATTACTGTCACTAGAGTTATTCATACGCTCTCTGTGGATTACTGTCGCTAGAGTTAATCATACAATCTCTCTGGATTACTGTCGCTAGTTATATACTCTCTGTGGATTACTGTCGTTAGAGTTAAACATAAATTCTTTGTGGATTAATTTTTTTAAAGGATTAATCATTAAATATGTGGGGTTATTTTTTTTTGAAGATTTAATCATTTGCTATTAAGATTATAATTATATTTTTAGAGAAAATTATACATTATTTAGGATTAATTTGTTTTAGTTAATTTATTTGCTTTCTACTAAATTAAGAAAAGAATTTGTATATTTAGTCATGATGAGAATCGGACAAAATTGTGTTTGATCATCACATTTTGTTGCCTGATGCTCGCTAATTACTGGAAGGCTGTAATGGGTGCTTTGAATTCTTCATCTCCATTACAAAAGTAAATTTTAGAGAAATATTCTTTAAAACCATGAATGTTGCACACGTTTTATGTCAATAAACTATTTACGTTTAGTTTTGTACCGATGAAAGTGAACAAGCCATCATTAAATTAAATATATTATATATACTGTTACTAGCTCGTCACAAATGAAAACTTATCGATGTGTACTGCTAAAATACCCAATTATTTTTATCTTGAGTTAATTTAATTAAACGCTAAGATGTGTGTACTTTTCCTCCTGTATTGTGACGTCATGTTTATCTTAAGTAATACGGGAATAGGGTGTTGTTAAAAATAAATAAAACCTATTCCTCTAATTCAGCATGGTAAATTTATCTTAAGTTAAAATTAAAGAGTGAATACTGAAATATGCAGAGTTATCCTTTACTATAAATATAAGTGAAAAAATATATAATGCATTTATTAAACCGTTATTGTGAAATGAAACATTCAAAAATGTAAATATTCTTTCAAGCTCTGTTTACCTTGAGTAAACGTGAACGAACCATTGAAATATGCGCTAAGAATGCTAAGACCGCTAAGACTGTTTCCATCAGTGTTGTGCTTCTGAGACAGTGAAATGAAACATTAAAATATGTGTAAGACTCTGCCGCTCACACACAAACCCATACATCAGTGTTATGCTTTATGACTTAACAGTAAAATTAATTCTTGAAATATGCAGAAGACCGTTTTCCCAAATACCATTTGGACATAAGTTACATTAGACAATGTTGATATCAGTGTTGTGCCAATGCATAACTTTATGGTTCATTAAGATCCCTGAAGTTAATGTCGTAGAAAGTTGAATATGACATATTAATTTACATACACATGCTTAAGAGGTAGATTTTCATTCTAGTACAATCATCCGACGTTGATGTAAGTGATTTTATTTTATATAAATGGGTGTACTGACAATGATTCGCTATTTTATTAACCCCATTGTTTTCTGGCAAGATTCTAACTAACGCAACATCATAATTATGTTCAAGCGTTACAATAATAAGACGTCAATATGTACTTCATAATAAATAGTCTCATATATTTATTGAAACACTTAGGTCAACTTACACATAGCTATATTTAATTACTTAATTCTTTAGTAAGTCATCTTACCATTAATTATTTAAAAAAGTATTATGTTTACAACATTACAGAACTGTAGCGAAAGCGCATTGCCAAAATCAAGCCATCACACTGAGAACAATTATAATTCCATAATAAAGTGATAATATTATGGGAATTTAACACGAGTATAGTAAAAAGCAAACACATCACAATATATTTACATACTACTAATACAACACCAAAGCAATTTCATTACACTGAGGTAAAATAGCACAAGAAGACATCACGGTAGTGTCATCACACTCTAGTAATACGGTGTAATGAAAAACGAAGGTAATGCCATTACACCCTACTAGTACGATACCAATGCAATATCAAGATAACGTTGTTAAATTAGTAATACCAATGCAATACCAAGATAGCGTTGTTAAATTAGAGTAATGTAATACCAATGCAATACCAAGATAACGTTGTTAAATTAGTAATACCAATGCAATACCAAGATAGCGTTGTTAAATTAGAGTAATGTAATACCAATGCAATACCAAGATAGCGTTGTTAAATTAGAGTAATGTAATACCAGTGCAATACCAAGATAACGTTGTTAAATTATAGTAATGTAATACCAATGCAATACCAAGATAGCGTTGTTAAATTAGTAATACCAATGCAATACCAATGCAATACCAAGATAACGTTGTTAAATTATAGTGATGTAATACCAATGCAATACCAAGATAACGTTGTTATAGTAATGTAATACCAATGCAAAAGTAGAATAATGCCAACATGCTGTAGCAAATTCGTCCAATGAAATACTAAGGTAGTGTCATCAGACTGTAATTATATAAAAATACCAATGCAATACCAAGATAATATCATAAGAACTATAGCAATATATCACCAATGCAATATCAAGCTAATGCTATAAGATGTAGTATCATAGCACCAGTTTCTATGGTAAATTAAACTCATCACAATGTAGTAGTATAGTACTAATGCATTACCAAGTTAATGACAGAAGATTTTAGAAATATTATACCATGTTCTATTAAGGTTATATCAGCAGTTTGTAATAATATTATATTATGCTTTTACTAAGCATCATTGTGACGTGAGGGGTTATATGTTAATTAAATGAATTAAACTAGTAATTAAAACCCTAAAGCCTCACCCAGTACAATACTTATGTCAGGTGTCGGGTAGTAGTTAATAATTAACTAACCATTTACCACCGAGCCCATCATCCCAAACATAATAACAAAAAGTCGATACCAACGAATGAACACAACTACTATTTAGCACGTAGGGTAATATTTAATCTATTTTTTTTAATGCATTGCCAACTGGACGAAAAGGCGTACGCGAGCACTAGCTTTACAGAACCAGTGTGCATGTCCTTAAAGAAAGATTTAATTATAATTATCAGTTCCTTGGGCTTTGCCGGATAAGATCACGTGATGAGTGCTTAAGATAGACTGCTGACCTCACGTGGGTCTGCCCCTGGCTCTATGGGATTGCACATTCGCAACATGCGATGTGAGTGCATCACAGATTGCCGAGTCTGTGAAAAAAAGATAACTCTGTTCTCAATGTATCGAGTGGGCTGAAGGCATATGGCATATGTCATTCATAATTTGAGAAAGTTGAGTCTTATAAAGTTTTCTTGAGTCTTATTGAGTCTTACACAGCAGTCTTATAAATAGGTTGAATTTGATATATTTTATTGTCAATATCATTATTAATATCATCATTAATAATACATGATTTACATACATATATCTGACTAACCGTTTCTGAAGGTTTTAATCTGGGAAAGCTTTCTTTGAATCTTACTGTTTATGGCTTCAAAATCATCTCCAAGATATCTGCTATGTTTTGGTGCACTAGTACATACCTGCGCAGACCTATCCATTTAGTCAATAAGTCACCGTGATCAATTGGCTAAGTATTCAGCTAATTATTGTAACTTGACCTGCAGCAACTTGGGCAAGATATACAATTGCTAGTGCTGTCGTTCAAAGTCTGGATACTTCAGTCTCGAGCGAGCATAAAACCCCAGAGTTTGGAAGGAGTAAAAGGGCGCAAGTCTTGTCATCTAAATATATTAACAGTTTGCTCCCTTAGGTATAAGTATAAATTAAAATAAAAAATTAGTATAAATTAAAATTTAAATTTTTTTTTTAAAAGGGGAGGTAACCCCTTGTGCCGTCACAATCGTCAGCATGGTTGAATGCTAAATATTTCCAAGTGAAGCTATTTATAAATTGAATATGCACACCTAATCACATACAGACACACTATTAGGCCTATAGAAAAACAATTATTTGTAATCTGTGTCGTCCTTCGTGTTACGTAACACTGCATTGGCATTAGATAAAACCGCCACAGTTCAACAAAGTTTGATTGAATGACGCTTTCGTGTTGTACGCATGTTGTATGTGGGTTAAGAGGAAAAAATATTTGGGAATATCCTTAGTTACAGTTTAGGTCCAAGAAAACTGCAAGTGTGCATTTTGGTGGTTACACTTGTTGGCTTGGTGCTGGCTTACTTATAACTGTTGTGTTGTGTATAGTCAACAGACTATTTAGGTATGATTGGGGGTAGATAGTTTACTGTGGGATGACGATTCTACTACTTAACTGTCAGAGAGTCTGGTGAGAATTGCCTGCGTACGGTCTAACGTATTCCCAGCATTGTCCCATTCGTGGAAATGGCAGCGTTGTTCCAGAACTCGCATTTGTCCACTCATTTTGTTTTCATACTTTAAAAATGGGAAAATTGTTAGAAAAGAATTAGTTTACAAAAAATCAAACTAAATCAAAAGTGACAGTGGCATACTTAAGGAACAAGGACGAACATGAATGCGTTGTTAGTATACAATTCAATGAACAAGGACGAACATGAATGCGTTGTTAGTATACAATTCAATGAACAAGGACAAACATGAATGCGTTGTTAGTATACAATTCAATGAACTAGGACAAACATGAATGCGTTGTTAGTATACAATTCAATGAACAAGGACAAACATGAATGCGTTGTTAGTATACAATTCAATGAACTAGGACAAACATGAATGCGTTGTTAGTATACAATTCAATGAACAAGGACAAACATGAATGCGTTGTTAGTATACAATTCAATGAACTAGGACAAACATGAATGCGTAGTTAGTATACAATTCAATGAACAAGGACAAACATGAATGCGTAGTTAGTATACAATTCAATGAACAAGGACAAACATGAATGCGTTGTTAGTATACAATTCAATGAACTAGGACAAACATGAATGCGTTGTTAGTATACAATTCAATGAACTAGGACAAACAGACGTTATATGTATTAGTGTGAACAAAGAATATACCTAGTTTTTTAATGTGTTGTTAGTATACAGCTCAACGCATAAGGACAAACTAACATTATTTAACTGGCGATGTACATCTCAATGCGTTAAGACAAGCTGACATGATTTGTGTTTTTAATTTACATGTTAAATTACACACAGAATGGCATTCTTTTGTTGTTAGTATACATCTTAATGTATAAAGACAAAGAGGCATTATTTCTGTTGATAGAATACATGTTAATGTATAAAGACAAATTAACATTATTTGTGTTGTCAGTACACATCTTAATTGATTAATACAAGTTTGCATAATTTGTTTTGTTAGTATACATCTTAATTTTTAAAGACAAATTAACATTACTTGTGTTGTTAGTATAAATCATAAAATCCGATTTTTTTTTTGGTGCATTCTCCTAAGTTAGACAGGGACTGAATCACTGAATCACAAGTGACTTGAAATTATAATGGTTGCAAGAAAGAGAGAGTAAAGAAAAGTAAAGAAAAACACAAACAATGGATTCATTCATTCTATCTGGCCTGGGTCATTGACACCGAGAGTTTCAATGACAAATCTGCAACTATGGAAGTTAGATCTCTATGTCTTTTGTTGCATGTTTTTCTTTACGCTCGACTGTAAACATTTACACTCTCACTATAATTCCTCCTATCCACGGATACCATACAGTCTTCCTCTTTCTTTCCTGATTTCAAAATTATGTTTACTTTTCTTACGTTCTTTAGTAAACAAATTTTCATCCTGTAAATAATTCATTTTTATTTCCGTACTCTTGACCAGAGTGACATCGGTAAGGGTTAACTCTTGGCCTTGACTACCAGAAGAAAAAAATTCAATGACGATGATGATGATGACTATGACAAAGATGATGAGGATGAGGATGATGATGATGGTGCTGACGACGACGATGACAATGATGAGATTTTTTTTATTATATGGTAAATTATAAGAACTCATAATAGTTCTAAATTCTCTGATCATCAGAGAGAGAACTTATGCATAACATGTTTTATTACTTTTCACAGAGGCTGAAATATATCAAGTTTGAGATTCAAGTGAGAAAGTCGAGCAGATTTGTGTATATAGAAGAGCAAGCCAGCACCACAACAGGAATCCACGGTCGAAAATGCTTCGTCAAGGTCGAGAGCACTGTCCCACAATGACATTGACCCAAAAGTTAATGTTGTGCGCAGCATTGCTAGGCAACGAAGCAAGCACCAATCTTGAACAGCTGTACACAATGCCTGTAAGTTTATGTTACAAATACTTCAAGTGAATATCCGTAGGTCATCTATGTGATTGTAGGCCTGTACTTTACATGAATAATTTCTTCCTTACTCTACGTGTGATTGTCTACTCTGTCATTTATCTTTACATCTGTGTGACACCTCTGTGCTTGTCAACTTCTCATTTATCTGTACATCTGTGTGATTCCTGTGTGCTTGTCAACTTCTCATTTATCTGTACATCTGTGTGATACATGTGTGCGTGTCTACTCTGTCATTTTATCTGTACATCTCTGTGACATAGGTGTGTTTGTCATTTTATCTGTATATCCCTGTGACATAGGTGTGCTTGTCTGTCATTTTATCTGTACATCCCTGTGACATAGGTGTGTTTGTCATTTTATCTGTACATCCCTGTGACATAGGTGTGCTTGTCTGTCATTTTATCTGTACATCCCTGTGATATAGGTGTGCTTGTCTGTCATTTTATCTGTACCTCTCTGTGACATAGATGTGTGTTTGTCTGCGATCTATGAGCTTCTCTTCTGTCTGATATTCTTGTGCATTTTAGAATGTTTGCTCCTGACTGCTTCTATGAGTTTGTTATCTGTCTCTTCTCTGAATGTAAGCCAATCATGTTTGCCTGGGTGTCTGCATTACACCTTCTCAAGGTTGCAATTATGTCTTAATTCTTTCTTTCCATTCTGTTTCTTTTGCTGGTAGGCATACCTGATCAGAGAAAATGTTGTGACGTATTACAAATTATAGTTTGAAGTTTACATTACTCTAGATAATTATTGCGGAATTTGTTATTTTGTGTGCTATTGTACTATCTTTGAATGTACATGGATAGTAAATGTTATTTTTATTATGGTATTTTTCCTTCTTACATACATCACGAAAAGGAATTAGTTTGGGGGGGGGGAGTAGACTGACGATTAATTTTAATGATATGCCACTTTGTGTTTGGGCAAAGATTACTCGCGACTGATATGACACTGTGTGTTGGGCAAAGATTACACTCGACTGATATGACACTGTGTGTTGGGCAAGGATTACACTCGACTGATATGGCACTGTGTGCTGGGCAAAGATTACACTCGACTGATATGGCACTGTGTGTTGGGCAAAGATACACTCGACTGATATGGCACTGTGTGTTGGGCAAAGATTACACTCGACTGATATGGTACTGTATGCCAATCAAAGTAACCATAACTTGTATAAACGTATATAAAATTTGGAGGTGCGAATGATTCTTCATTCGTTTGTTAGTGTTCAATTTAGACATAAATTCAGACTGCTCTATTTTCAATAGTGTTCCTTACTAAAGATCATAGCTGAATGACTAGTAGAGACAGTAACATTTTGAACTCGAAACTAAAAACATCTTAATCAGACATGTATGTTAGATTAATTCTTAGATTAGGAACCCTGTACTTGCATTATCTTTTATTCACATTTGTTATATTCTATTATTCACTATTTATCTAATTAAATAATTGAACTTCACGTTGTTCGTCGAATAACCCTTTTTTGCGACTTCTCTTTATAGTTGTGCTGTCTGAGTGACTTGTTTATATCCTTCGAACATTTGCGTAATTCTGCTTTATTAAAACTTTCCCATTTTGCATAGACAAGAAGGGGCTAGAGCCACTTGATTAAAGACAGGCATAGGAAGAGGATAGTTATCTTCTTCCCTTTACGAAGTGGCTAACCTGTAAGCCGGGGATTCCTGGTATCAAAATTAATTCTATACTGGGGAAAATCTCTTTTCACTCCGGGTTCAACGAGAGGACTTACACTTATCAACAAATGTTTAATTTGCTTCAGTCTTCTTGATGGATTATATAAATGATTTACCTGCCCCCGTTTTCTTTACAGAATTTACAGACTCTCGGCCTACCCTTGAGCTTGGCCTCTTTAACAGGACTGGTCTCCGGCCCGTCTGCAGTAATTTTTTTACCCATCCTTGGCTGGTGCAGCGATAGGGGGAATAATCCTCACAAACGCAAAGCCTATGTTGTCGCCTTCTCTACCGCACTTCTCCTAACCGGCATGGCTCTCGTAGTGTTTGCGAACGTCATGAAAATCTTGCGCACCGCGCCGGCTGTTTTCACAGTCGAGTCTTCAAACGACTCCATGCAAAATCAAACTTCGGCAGATGGCTCCAAGAATAGAGGTTTCAATACCACGTTTTCTCCAAATGATTTTACTTTCAATAGCTACCTGTCTGTTGAAAAATCTATTCCCACCAGCCCCAATTATTCTCTCACGACTAGTTTCCCTTTGTTTTACCAATCTTCAACGGTTAGCCAGTTTACTAAGGGAAGCGAATCTATAGAAAAGAGTGACGAACTTCCGTTGGAAGCCATTTTGGGGTTGTTGGGCTACATCGTGTTGGACATTGGATTTGATTTCACCAACTCTAACGTCAAGGCATGGACTGTGGCCAGTAGCAAGCGTACTCAGCATACGTCATTGTTGGTGATAGGGCTACTAATGGCGGCTTCCGGTGGAATGCTCTCTGCCATTCTGGGCACGGTCGACATCACTCATATTCTGGGTCTGTCTGTCACGACAGTGTAAGCTTGTGGAGTTCTGAGGTTTAGTGTCACTCCCACCTAGTATTAATCTAGCATTATATATCTCTCTCTCAACTATTTCTTATCTCCTGTAATTTCTCACATTTCACTTTATATCTAATTAATGTCTCCAAAGTAAAATGTCTTTCTCATTAATATTCTCTTGCCCAGCATATCCCTCACATTAATATTTTATCATTCTCTCTCCCTTTATAGCTCAATTAATCTATCCCATGACTGACGTATTTCTAAATAAACGTCCTCAAGTATTTCGTATCTTTCATTAAATTTATCTAACTGATTGCTTACATCATTAAATCTCTCTTAGAGCTGATCTCCCAGAAAGACTTCTCTCAATTACTACTAATCGCTAATTAAATCTTTTTTTCACTTTCATTGACCCTTTCTTACTAAATTGCTCTCTCTTTGCAAATCTCTCTCAAAACTCTAATTAACTTTTTTCTAACTAAATTTATCGTTTTCTTTCTCCCTTCCTCCATCATCTCTCCCTCTCTCCTTTTTCTACTCTGTCGATATATGTGTGTGTATAAACGTGAGAACTTAAAAACAAAATGTTTCAATGATTTCACATTCATTTTAAATAATCATACATAATACACTTACTGTTTCAAACACATATTTGTGAATCTTAACAAACATACTTTCCGCTGTGTGCCAGAAATGAGAGTGGTCATCAGCAATTAATGAAAGTAAGGGAATAGCGACGAATAACAGTTATGTTTTTTTCTCGACAGACCGTCTGTGTCGATACAGACGTCAGTGCAAGGTGCGATTGTCTTCCTGCTGGTCATCGTGGGCACATGCGTCACGATTCTGGCCGGAAGACGTCACTTCCGGCACACCGAGCACAGAGATGTCGCAAACAGCTCTCTCCGCGACAACGATGAAAGCCACTGCACGGAACGTGGTTCAACCGAATGGGTCAAGTCATGTGTGGACGTTAAGTACAGTGCAACCCTTCCAGAGACGTTCCACGAGGGTTCCGCGGACAAAGAACCTCTTCTTTCAAAAGAAGAATCTTCTGAGTCAAGCCCGAATGACAAGGAGGACTGGGGCGCATCGAGGACCAATGGACAAGCCTCAAACTACAACTCCATAAAACTAGTAGTTAGTTCTGTCACTAAGGCGCCGGTCATTTCTACAAAATGCGGATCTTGCTGCAAGTTTCAGAATAAATACGTCTGGAATATGTCGTTTCTCTGTGCCAGCACTTACTTTTCCATTGGCATTATGTTGATGTACTCTCTGATGGCGTCCGATTTCGTTGCGAAAGGAATCTACGGCGGGGACCCTGGTGCCGAGGCTGGAAGCGTTGAATTCCAGAATTATCAAAGTGGACTTCACGCTGCTTCTCTGGGATTTATGGTGTACTATGGTGCCTATTTGGTGGTCAGTCTGGCCAACACCCGTTTGCTGGCTAAGTTAGGTACATCATTATACCATAATGTATGACGACTATTTCACTTAGGAAATGTCACTTCCAAAGTATATACTTTTATTATAGTGTACTAGGATACATAATGTTATTAGAAATCGTCACTCACAAAAGTACGTAATTTTATTATGGTGTCCTAGGATACATAGTGTTATTAGAAATCGTCACTCATAAAAGTACGTAATTTTATTATGGTGTCCTAGGATACATAGTGTTATTAGAAATCGACACTCATAAAAGTACGTAATTTTATTATGGTGTCCTAGGATACATAGTGTTATTAGAAATCGTCACTCATAAAAGTACGTAATTTTATTATGGTGTCCTAGGCGACGTTCCCTCTAAATTTTTTTCCCGTCGTGCGCGGAACTGGCGGTTGTTTGAGCAGCCTCATTTCCGAGTGAGCAAAACATTTTCAGAAATATTTCTGATTAAAAATTGTAACTACTTACTTACATACACGTTTGTAATAATGTCTTTTTATTAAAGAAGATGTATGACTTAGAAATCACGTGATGTTTTCATACTTTATCGCAATGAAATCACGTGATGTTTTCATACTTTATCGCAATGAAAACGTTATGTTACGATTACGAATGCCCCAAAACGTTTTTGCAGAATTTGCTGAGCGGCATTTTCTAATAAGCTGCGCGGCCGCGCACTCTTAGAGGGAACGTTGGGATACATACTTTTATTTAGAATCGCCATTAATACAAGTACAAAAGTTTATTATAGTGAATTATGTTGCATTGCTAAGGTATGAAATGCCCTCTACTGGTTTTATGTGAATTTGTATAACAGTGTGTTATAGTGTTATTAAATAGAATAGTATTTATGCATTTATTCTCTTAGTCTGACGTCTATTTAGGTGAAATTAATTAGATTGTTGTTCATTATAGGCATTCATTATACGAATTATTTTATGCACATAAAATGTTGAGATGAAATGCTTCTGCATGTAAATGTAGGAAATACGAATTGTTTGCTTTTCTGCATGCGGGTTACCATTGTTTTTGTTACATTTCTAGACTATAAGTTTATCAATCTGGATTTTAAATAATGCAATATTGCTTTTGTTTCATACAGTTACAATTCTGCTTGTCTTGTTACAAACTGTTTTGCTTGTTTTAGTCTACAGACTGTTTTTCATTTTATAGGCTACAAACTGCTTTTCTGATTAAAGACCACAAATTGCTGTTGTTGTCATATGCTGCAAATTGCTGTTGTTGTCATAGGCTACAAATTGCTGTTGTTGTCATAGGCTACACATTGCTTTTCTTGTTATAGGCAACAAATTGCTATTCTAATTTCTTTCTGCCAGTCTAAAGGTTGTGCTTGTTACAGTGTGCTTTCTGTTTTCAGATTATATTTTAAATTTTCGGGTTGTTTCAAATTATAACACTGATGCCTTAACACAGATTACAGTGTTGTTTCAGTTACAGTGTACCCTAAAATTGCAATTTTTTTTGTTATAGTCAATAAGACTGATTTTCCTATAACAGATCATATCGTATTCTTGTAACAAAGCTACATTTCCTTTTAAAGGGTTATAATGCACGCTTTCTACTGCTAATTTTCTGCATACAGGTTACAAAACTTTTTATTTTTCAGGTTATTATGCTCGCTATCCTTTTACAATCTGTAGGATTGTATTTCTTGCTTCAGATTGTAAGATTGTATTTCTCGCAACAGGCCGTAAGTTTACATTTCTTGTAATAGACTGCAAGATAATGTTTCTTGCTACGAGTTAATAAGATTATATTTCTTGATGCATAAGATCGCACTATTTATCACAGATTGTAAGATTTCTTTTCTTGTTATGGGTTGTAAGATTTCTTTTCTTGTTATGGATTGTAAGATTTCTTTTCTTGTTATGGATTGTAAGATTTCTTTTCTTGTTATGGGTTGTAAGATTTCTTTTCTTGTTATGGATTGTAAGATTTCTTTTCTTGTTATGGATTGTAAGATTTCTTTTCTTGTTATGGGTTGTAAGATTTCTTTTCTTGTTATGGATTGTAAGATTTCTTTTCTTGTTATGGGTTGTAAGAGTTCTTTTTTTGTTATGGTTGTAAGATTGGATTTGTTACAGATTGTAAGATTGTATTTCTTCTTGCAAGTCTTTTT
Organism: Sinotaia quadrata; assembly: GCA_028829895.1. NCBI lineage: Eukaryota > Metazoa > Mollusca > Gastropoda > Architaenioglossa > Viviparidae > Sinotaia > Sinotaia quadrata. The sequence goes on along the minus strand of CM054183.1, from coordinate 34,378,153 downwards.
TTATAATTTGTAATTCTTGTTACAAGTCGTAAGATTCTGTTTCTTTAACAGTTTTATAAGATTTTGTTTCTCGTTACAAGTGTTAAGATTATATTTATTGTCAAGATGTAAGTTTGTTTGTGTTTCCTGTCACAGGTTGCAAGATTGTGTTTGTAGTTGCAGTTTTGAATGATAGGTTCAAGGTAAAGATTACACATTTTCCTTTCTAATGACAAAAATTTCCAACAATGTTTGCTTTTCTTATTATAGACTGCAAAGGACTTCTGTATTCAAATTACACTGATATCTAAGTTTTGTAACACTATGCTGTTTCTCTCGTTACAGGTTACAAGGTCGAGTACATTGCAGCGAATTTGCTGATGGCTTTTCTGTTTGTTGTCTTGTCTGTTGCACCCAACATTGAAGTTTACTACTTACTCTCGATTTCTGCCGGTATACATCGGGCCTGTTTCTACGTCATTCCGTACGCTGTGACCAACGACATAATACAGGGAGAGGTTGCTTGGTTTCGTGTCACACATATGCATAAGCAGCAAAGCACTCACGCAAACATACATACATGCATAGAAGCATACGAACACAATGCAACATAATTATTTCCTTTCATGTCAATTTTTTAAAACCTATTTATTCATCGGTTTTTCTGTCTGTTCTCAGTGAGGGTTTGAAAAAGGAAAGACATTGCGTGCTTATTTCATTATCCTCCAGTTTAGTCAGTTTATTCGCGTCAGTTTTGTCTGCTTCCATTTGTGCTCTCCTTTTTCGGTCCTCCAATTTGTATCCACTTTTTCCTATCTATGTAGACTGCAGTTATCAGTTTATTTCCCGATATACCACACCGAAATGAAAGAGAGGCTATTTCCGGCACAGACTAACTGTCTTGCCCCTAGCGCATGCAATACAAGTCTATAAGGACCCAGTTAATCAGACACACTTTATTTTCTTCTCTCTCTCATATTTTTGCAGGCAGAAAGGAAGTGTCAAGGGAAAGCGGCTGATGTGGGGTTCGCAATGTCTGTTGTGACGGCGTCTATGCCTTTGGCCTACACCACCCTCTACCCCTGGATCGGTCTGCTGGAGCAGATGACTGGGATGGTGTCGATATCATTGTGGCTGGGTGTAGTCTATGGCACGTGCTCCGCATTGTTGTTTGCATTTCTAAAAATAATCTGACACTTAAAAAAATGTATGCATATTAGCATCTTTTTTCTTCCAAGATACTGATGCCAGAATATAACGACTGTCACTTTTTTTTAAACAGAGAAAGAGAGAGAGTGAGAATACAATACATATGTGATGGAAATGTGACTGCATTATTTTTAATTTAGTGTTCCCCCCCTCCTGATTGATTTATGAAAAGCCATGATGTTTTTTCCTATTCCAATGCTGAAAAACAAAGGTATTAAACATAGAAGTCAAATGAATCTCTGTACATACTTCGCTCATAGTCTTCTATATAGGCTATGCAAGATAACTGCATACTGTTCGGATTAGAGACTTTGGAAACATAGTGATATAACTGATTAAAATGTTGTATGTTGTTCAGAGTTGTACTTGATTTAGATCTGAGTTGTCGAATGATGTAACTAATTGAAATATGTGTTATCGAATAATGTGTCTGATTTAGATGTGTGATGTCGAGTGACATGACCGATTTAGATGTGTGATGTCGAGTGATATAACTGTTTTAGATCAGTGTTGTCGAATGATGTAATTGATTTAGATGTGTGTTGTCGAGTAACATGACCGATTTAGATGTGTGTTGTCGAGTGACGTGACTGATTTAGATGTGTGTTGTCGAGTGACGTCTGCAAGCGCTATTACATCGCCAGGTGAATTGCAACAGAATTACAAGAGTGTGCATTGTCTAGTGCTGTTCCACAGGATTACAGAATTGTGTATTGTCAAGTGCTGTTCTACAGGATAACGTATTGACTAGTGCTGTTCCACAGGATTGTGTATTGTTCAGTTGTTGAGAGCACATTGCCAACCATGTATTCTGTGTGCATGGCTTTGAGAATTAAGTGAAAAAGGTATAAACGATAATTTTGGGTAAAAGATCTATTAGAGTTAATAAAAATCAGAACATTAAGAGTTAATTGTAAAGGACAATAATAGTGAACTGAAATGACTATGAGAGTGAAATATAACAAAGTATGCGAATATGAGTGTGAACTGTAAAGGACTATGACAGCAAACTTAACAGACTATGGTCAGACATAAAGGACTATGACAGCAAACTAAACAGACTATGAAGGTCAGACATAAAGGACTATGACAGCGAACTAAACAGAATATGAAGGTCAGACATAAAGGACTATGACAGAGAACTAAACAGACTATGAAGGTCACCATAAAAGAATCTGAATGTAGGCTCTTTGTATGAAACATCAAGGACTATGAGAGAGAATATTTAGTATGATATACTGTCAGATCCCATGTACTAACTTAATGAATAATCAAAACAGATTAATTACAGGCAACACAAAAGCACAAAGCAATATATGAAAAATTGTTCAAAGTGTATCAACAAAAAAAACAGATTGTAAGATTTATCAAATATGTGTGTAGAATATACACATTTTACTTCTTTTGTTTGAGTCAACAGAAGACGCACTTTGTTGGTACGCATACTATACCATTCAACAGAGAACAATTGTAATCACCGTGACTTACATTTTGTTTGAGTCAACAGAGAACGATTGTAATCACCGTGACTTACATTTTGTTTGAGTCAACAGAGCACGATTGTAATCACCGTGACTTACATTTTGTTTGAGTCAACAGAGCACGATTGTAATCACCGTGACTTACATTTTGTTTGAGTCAACAGAGAACGATTGTAATCACCGTGACTTACATTTTGTTTGAGTCAACAGAGAACAATTGTAATCATGACTTACATTTTGCGGTGAAGATCAAAAACGAAAGTGCTCATGTACATAAAGGTGACGTGTATGTACATAAAGATAATGCATGACGTATTCAGTTAGCAATTGAAACCTCATATTGTATACCCTACCCTTAGGGTGTACAATATTCAAAGCAGTGTAACAGTGTTGACAGGCAACTCCTCAAAAGGTGATACTCAGTTTTAAAGTGACAATAAATGACTAAAGAGAAACATGGCAGAAAACCTCAAGGTGCATAACTGAAGATAGAAATATATAGTTGGATACCGCACATGACACAACTTGGCATATGACATTCAGCTCTACAATGATGACATATTGTTAGATAAAAGACAGGTCTTAATTACACATCAGTACAAAACTAGTTATTATGGGACGCCATATATCTAGAAGGAAGACAGGTTATGTGTCAGTACAAAACTAGTTATTATTGAAATGCCATGTTGCTAGATAAAAGACAAGTTACTTGTCACTACAAGGTTAGTTACTATTGGAATGCCATATTGCTAGGTAAAAGACAAGTTACGTGTCATTACAAAGTTTGTTATTATTGGAATGCCATATTGCTAGATAAAAGACAAGTTACTTGTCATTACAAGGTTTGTTACTATTGGAACGCCATATTGCTAGATAAAAGACAAGTTACTTGTCATTACAAGGTTAGTTACTATTGGGACGCCAACGTGCATCATGAAGGGTGGGATAACTCTACTAAATGGGGTGCGGGGACAACATAGCTGTTCTTAACGTTATGTGTAATTTACTACGCCCTTGTAAAAGGAAAGACGCAAACGTTGGCGGGGGGGGGGTCTCCTCTGTTGCTGAACAAGCATACTAAGTTTGAAGATGCGTACATATATAGGGTAAATGATTCTGGAATAAATTATTATGAAGATGTGCTTTGAATATGCTTTATTAATTGACACCGCACAAAATACATTAACTCTTTCCGTTAAAACAAATTTTGACAATTTAAACGAACAGTCCTTCTAATAGCTTCCTGGCCATCATTTAGACAAGGAAACAGTCATTAACTCGTTTTCCCGTGGTTTCATTTGCATGACGGCCAACCAAGGTCTGAAATTTATTCTGTTCATTTTAGTGCAGTTAATTCTAAACCACGTTGGTGAATTGCAAAACGGAATTATGCATACGTGCCCGTGTATCTATGTCAACGTTTTTATTTTTAAAAACTAAATGTTAATAATGTCCTCAATCGATGCAATTCATTTCTGCTTATGACGTAAATTATTCAGGCACGAATACCGTATAGGTGCGAAGCACGGATCTGCTGTAACAATGGCTGTATGTAGTTGATGTCTCGAGGAGAATTAAATTAATTAGCTGGGTGAAATTAAATTAAATTAATTAGCTGGGGTATATGGGTGAAAATTGAATGAAGTAATATCTTCAGAGCAAAAATGGTTTATTGCTGTGGTATAGACGATAATTACATGAAACAGCATACAATGAAAGTGATTTTGATTTGTTGTCTGGATGAGAATTAAAGAGAAGTAATCCTTTTAATATATTAATCTCTTGCACATGTGTTAAAACTTATGTTGGAATAATAACGGGTGGATAAGTGCTTGTTAAATATAAACAAAAGACGGATTGTTATTACTCCTTTAGTAAGAAGTTTCCACCTGCAGAAACATTATGCGACAGTAAAACGTCTATCTTATTATTGTGTAAAAAGTAGAGTTTTACAACAACCTTATTATTTGTCAAGTGCTAGACATATTGGTCTTGCGTGAGAATTATTCATAACTATAAGTAAGATTTTTGATCACTTGTACTTATATATAAGATGTAAATAAATAATAATCATAATGAGTGGAGTGTGCCCAGAGTTGTCACAGACATTAACCGAATTACAGCGACTTTAAAAGACGTCCGATGAGTCGATATGAATTACCTCCATTGACACTAACCGAGTTACACTAACCGAATTACAGCGACTTTAAAAGATGTCTGATGAGTCGATGTGAATTACACTGACACTAACCGAGTTACAGTGACTTTCCTTATAAGATGTCCAGTGAGTGGATGTAAATTACACTGACACTAACCGAGTTACAGTGACTTTCTTTATAAGATGTCCAGTGAGTGGATGTAAATTATTCTGAAATGAACTGATTTGCATTTAAGCTTCTGATTTCCAGCGTAACGACCTGACATATAATGAAAATACATCGGTATTACAATGACGCAACATAATGTGTAATGCAACTGCCCTTGTTAGAGCTTACTACACAGTATCAATCAGATTATCTGATTTACACCGAGGCGACCTGATTTCAAGTCGACGATCTGAATTACAGTAAGGAGAAGCAAAATGAGCTATATAATAAACACGATATACAGTGAAAAAAATTATTTACAGTGCGACTACTAGTGTAACATCAAGATAAACTGTTTACGGTAAGGTTACGTGTTTTACTTCGTGATAATTAGATTTGCAATCATACTTAATCCGACACTAAGACCGACAACCCCAACTTGTGAGAACGGTAGTAATAGGGAAAGTACCATGGGTTGGGCTGGGTTTGAACATTTACTTACGGTCATGATACTCTAACGCCTAAATCGCACGACATCTGCCCCACCCACACCGCCCTACACGAGTCTTTTCTGTATAATATTTTCTAAACCATTTATTTGAAAATTTCTTCATAAACTTCATAATTATATATATATATATATATATATATAATATTGTTAAATTACAAAGAGGTTCAAGGACAGGCATCAGTCAGAGTTAAATAAACATAATGGCAGGACTAGTACTGGTTTGACGTATTTTATTTTGTTCTCTTCGTTTTCTTAGGACTGCACTCACACATTTCACTTTGACTTTCAGTGACAAGTATATATCTAATTGGTACTAGTCATTGCTAAACTTAGTACTGCACTCACACATTTCACTTTGACTTTCAGTGACAAGTATATATCTAATTGGTACTAGTCATTGCTAAACTTAGTACTGCACTCACATATTTCACTTTGACTATTCAGTGACAAGTATATATCTAATTGGTACTAGTCATTGCTAAACTTAGTACTGCACTCACACATTTCACTTTGACTTTCAGTGACAAGTATATATCTAATTGGTACTAGTCATTGCTAAACTTAGGACTGCACTCACACATTTCACTTTGACTTTCAGTGACAAGTATATATCTAATTGGTACTAGTCATTGCTTAGTAGTGCAATTACAAATTTAATTATTATTATTTAGTGCTAAGGATACATTTTACTTTGCGCTACGGAAGGCTACAAATTAAACAGGTACTCTTATCTTATTTTACGGTGTCGTGTCTAAATATTACTCTAATATATTTACTATGTACTACTCATGTCTAAATACTTCTATGACATGCTTTACTGACTATTCATGACTAATTACTACTTTAACATATTATACTGTGTATTATTCATGTCTAAATACTGTTGTGACATTTTTAACTGAGTACTATTCATATCTGATTACTAATTGGACCTATTTTACTGTGTAGTATTAAGGTCTAAATACTGCTATGAATTACTTTAACCAGTACTATTCATAACTAGTTACAACTTTTACATATTTTACAGTGTTCTATTCAGGTCCTAATAGTACTAAGACATATTTTACAGTGTATTATTCACGTCTAAATATTGTTATGACATATTTTACAGTGTACTTACTATTTATGTCTAAATACTACTTTGACATATTTTACTGTGTACTATTGATGTCTAAATATTGATATGACATATTTTACTATGTACTATTCACGTCTAAATACTACTCGACGTATTTTACTATGTACTATTCATGTCTAAATACTACTCGACAAATTTTACTATGTACTATTCATGTCTAAATACTACTCGACAAATTTTACTATGTACTATTCATGTCTAAATACTACTCGACAAATTTTACTATGTACTATTCATGTCTAAATAATACTCGACAAATTTTACGGTGTACAAAATAACGCAGCAGTTTTACCCAGACAGTCGTTAGGCTCCAGTTTAATTGTTTACTATCTCTCCTTCCTCCACGGTGAGCAAATCAGAAAAAACAATGCTTATAAATACACACTTTACTGATGCTAATATTATTCTAAATATTTGAGGGGAGGAGGGGGGACAGTATTTAATGACGACAATTGAAAAGTTGTGATTACTTAAGTCAAGCATTTTTCTATGGCAGAATTAGACTGGAATTATTCATTTCCTTAAACTGAGTTCCACAACGAAATTAGTTGACATGCGCAGTTTTTGTGAATAAGAGATCTCCACCCGTGTCTTGTTTCTCCTCTCGAGAGGCGACAGGTACTTTGTTCTCTTTATTATTAGTCGGAGTCGTATTTTAATCAGTATTATGCTCTCATTCGAAAAGTACTCCTCTCAGTAGAATCAGAATCAACATTTAGTACGCCCAATCAAATCTGCTTAGTACTTTTATGATAATTTACTTTTAGTACGTCGAAGCAAATCTGCTTAGTACTTTTATGTTAATTTACTTTTAGTACGTCGAAGCAAATCTGCTTAGTACTTTTATGTTAATTTACTTTTAGTACGTCGAAGCATATCTGCTTAGTACTTTTATGTTAATTTACTTTTAGTACGTCGAAGCAAATCTGCTTAATACTTTTAAGCTAATTTACTTCTAGTAAACATATTTCAATTAATTCATCTCTCAAGGTATACAGTGTTATTTTCAAACACTCGTGTATCAAACTAGATAGATAGATAGATACATGAGTGAGTGAGTGAGTGAGTGAGTGAGTGAGTGAGTGAGTGAGTGAGTGAGTGAGTGAGTGAGTGAGTGAGTGAGTGAGTGAGTGAGTGAGTGAGTGAGTGAGTGAGTGAGTGAGTGAGTGAGTGAGTGAGTGAGTGAGTGAGTGAGTGAGTGAGTGAGTGAGTGAGTGAGTGAGTGAGTGAGTGAGTATGTGTTGCGTGCAAGATAGAAATGAGAGACAAATATTAAGTCATCGTAAATAGTACAGATAAGTCAGGAGTCGATAACCAATGATGATCATACAGGATTGCTTGGGATTGCAAACTCTCCCTTTCTGTAAGCATAGTTCAAGATGCATCAACCAGGAGAGGGTTCAAGGCCTAAGATGTCAATAACCCAACGGTTGATGCTAAGCGCAGCGTTGCTAGGCAACGAAGGATGTGCAACCATTGAACAGCTGTATGCAGTGCCGGTACGTATTATTAGAATTAATGTGAGGTTTGTTTTGCACATGTATTCTGTAATTTCCGTCAATTTTTTTCATACAGATACATTGCTAAAAATATTCTAAATCTCGTTTTTTTAATCTGTTTACTCTCTATCTATCTATAAATAGTCTCTGGTTATAGTGTTTGTCTATTTTTGTATTTGTATTATTTACGTACCTATCTACACATCTAACTATATATCTGTTCTGTGTGTTTATTAGTCTTTCTGTTTATGTCTATCACCTGACTATCCACCAAACTATTATATTGCCTGTAAATATTGCTTATACGATCGTTTCTATGTAGGTTTAACTTTCTCATATATATAAATGAGTGTGTGTATGTTTGTCTGGGTGTGTGGGTGTGTATGTGTAACAGTGTATGGCATTTGTGATATGTCTGCGTGTATGTATATAAGTTTGAGTTTGTGTGTGGTTGAGAGAGAGAAAGAGGGTACTTGTGGGTGACATTATAGAGCACTTTAGGGGAACGTCCACGAAAGTTCAACAGAGAACTGTTACAATATTGCTTCAGCGAACGTCTATGCATAATAAAATGGGGTTTCAGTTACATCTGTCAATATTTTCTTATAATTTTGAAAGTAATGCATTTCTCCCCTTAGTAATATGTTTTCACTGAAAAATTCTTAATGTTTGTGATTACGTAAGAAAACCTCAATGTCCTAAGATGCACAATTGTCGAACAGTTGTGACGTTATATAACTTTGATGTCCGCAATAAAAGTTTTCTCTGCCCTACAAATAAGTCAGCAAGTAAGATTTTTCACCACGGTGCAAATAAAAATTAGCATTTTTTTTTAATTTCTCCACTGTACAAATAGGTCGGCTACATGATATTTCCTCACTGTGCAAATAAGTCAGCTATATGATATTTCCTCATTGTGCAAATAAGTCAACTATCTGATATTTCCCCACTGTGCAAATAAAAAGTCAGCTATCTGATATTTCCTCACTGTGCAAATAAGCCAGAAATATAGGCATTTTTAAAATCCATTTTGTGCATTTTTGTATGGATATGCATATACAAGGCAATAATTAGTATTTCAAGTGGAATGCATAGTGGGGTGGGGAATTAAAACATTTAAGTGAAGCCGAAAAATTACTACAGAATATAAATATGCACTAATTTCAAAATCGGATGTGTGTGGACTCACTGATTTATTATTATGAAAAATGTAGTAATGTATCTGTTGTAAAGTATAGTTTCAGGTTACGAAGTATACTATACTTTCGGGTTACGAAGTATAATATAGTTTCAGGCTACAAAGTAGAGATGAGTTTCAGGAGTATAATTTCAGGTTACGAAGTATAGAATAGTTTCAGGCCTCATATTAAGTCAATACTGACATATAAGATCCAAGTGATTTCAAGTTTCTGTAAAAATAATTATTTACTCCCAGTTTATTAAAATTCTCAATTTAATTAATTTTCAACATTTTGATTGCTGAATAAGGAGGAACTCTAGGTTTATAAACTTGATATACACAACCGATTATGTTTATCGATCCAAAATCTGAGTCTCGTCTTTTGATTTCTTAATTGCAGATGTTACAGTCTCTTGGCCTGCCTCTCAGTGTCGTATTTCTGACAGGACTGGGCGCCGGCTCAGCTGCGACACTGTTTCTACCTCTTCTAGGATGGGTTAGTGACAAGGGTTCAGATCCTCACAAGCGTAAACTATTCGTTATAATATTATCCACTGCGCTTCTTGTTTCCGGAATATCAGCTTTTGCTCTTGCTAACGTTCTTAAAATCTTTAACAGTCAAAAGTCCTTTCAATCTTTAGATTTTATGAGAGACTCAAACAGGAGTCAGATCTGTACAAGTGTCTCGCTTAGAATAGTGGACAGCACGCAGTCTTCATCCAACGGACAAGTCACGGAAGATGGTGAAGGGATGGATTCCGAGGGCCGCATACCATGGGAGGGTATTTTAGGCTTACTGGGCATTATCATGACGGACATCGGATTTGATGTTACCAACTCCGCAGTCAAGGCCTGGACTGTAGCCAGCAGTGAGGCCTCTCAACACACCTCACTTTTGTTGCTAGGGGTACTCTTGGCGTCCTCTGGCGGAATAAGCTCTTCTTCTCTGGGCACGGTGGATATCACAGGGATCCTGGGTTTATCGGGTACATGTGTGTAAGTGAGAAGCTTGATATAGTTCTAATTCATGAAATATAAAATAGATTTACGTACGTTGTCATACATACGCTCGAATGCACACATTCATATGCGAACTAACGCATAACGTAATACAGTAGTTTGTTACGATTTACATTACATTTGATGTATAGGAAAGATAACATGCTAATCATTATTCTACTAACAGTTATCACCAACAGCCACACACCCTCTAAGCTAGCAAAGACCTGTAGATAACAAAGCTCAGATTTCCGACAGTAAGCCATTTTTTACTTTAAAGGGAAAATTAAATTATTTTATATTAATATAGTGTAACATCGTAACCATTATCCAACAATATAACAATGCAGTACAAGCCAACAGTTAATCTTTTAAAAGACACCACACTAAAACGATAACTACACATCTAAAAAAAAAAAATCACTATGAGGACAGTTGTCTGAGCCAAATAACACAGACGTAAACCAGAGAAAGAAATTAATATATCAAACATGAAATTAATTAACCATCAAATTATTATCTAGTGAAACCTTCGAGGTTGTTCATTAGAGTTTTGAGTAATTGTTTTGAAGAATATAACCATAATATATATAAATTATTAAACCAAATCTGTTCAGTATTTATTTCCTTCAGACACTTTATTTTATTATGTACACGTAGAGGATCTGTATTTTAAATGTCAGAAAATGTTCTTCTGCTCAGACCTTCTGCATCAGTACAGGCATGTGTGCATTGTGGTATCATCATCGTACTGGTCGTGGTGAGCACCTGCTGTACGCTGATAACTGGACGTCGTCAGTATCGCAGAATGCACCCATGTATCGTCAACGTCGACATCAGACAAAATAAGGACGACAAGGTTTGCAATTGCAGTCCACTCATCTCGACTTCCGGCCTCTTAGACCAAAGTGATCTGTCCAGCCATAAACATGCAGGTAGCGCCCACAGCTCAGGGTCTGAAAACGAGGCAGGTGTAGATTATTCAGAAACCGACTTCCTGATTTCAAAGCACGACTTGCTGCAGTCGGACCAGCATTGCAGTGGTGTCCACTATACATCGGGTGCAAGGAGAGAAGTCACATTCTACACGTCAGCCAAAACTTCAGGCGGTTCTGAAAATCAGGCAACACGTAGCTCTCGACATTTATGTTCTAGTGAAACAATATTTCTACATTGCTGCAGTTCTCAGCACACTTTTGTTAAGAACATGACATTCCTTTGTTTTAGCGTTTTCTTCGCTACTGGAACTTTATACATGTACTCCATCTTGACGTCAGATTATGTATCAAAGACAATATATGGCGGAAATCCTAATGCAGACGTTGGCAGCATTGAATTCCAGAACTTCCAAGATGGACTTCATGCAGCCTCTTCGGGTTTTATTGTGTATTATGCCACTTTTGTTCTCGCCTGTCTGACCAACACCCGTTTGCTGGCTTTTCTGGGTATGTAATGGTATTAATGTGTATTATGTATAATATTAATTTGGTATTATGGAACTTTTCGTTTTGTCTGTCTAGCCAACAAGTATTTAACGGTTTTGTTTTGGTAAATAAATGTGTGTTGCGTGCACTTCTGTATTCGTGTATCTGTGTGCTCGTGTACTGGTGTGTTTGTTCTGTAACGTCTTGTTAACGTCACTTTACAGGCTTTGGAAGTCATGTGACTATTGCGGTACACCCTTATGTATATGTTTTTGATTTTCACGGACAAATGAGTTTGCTAACCCTTCTCCTCCTTACCTTGCTGGCGTTTTGGATGAGGTATGTTCTCTTGTTGATAGGTCAATGTCAGATATTTGTTTTTCATCCGCTCACAATGGTATCAAAGAGTCTTTGTTCGTCTTACTTTGACCCGTTAAATTCCGATAGCTGGATGTGTTCACTGTGAAAAATTATATATTTTCCATGCCAATTTGGCAGTTGACCGTCGGGCTACATCGGTTTATTGGTTGTATTTTTTTAGGTTACAACGCCATAATCATACAGTTGTGGCATGCCGATTGGTCTCATACCACGTGACTGAATAGGCACTGTTTAAATATACATAGTCAATTAGTTGAATCTGACTGACAAAATGTTTATAAGTATAAAGTATTTTTTCAATACAGTTTAAAATAGCGAGAAGAACAGTGCAAAGTTAGCTTCATTATCGGCTTTCATTTACAATCATTCTTACAATTTCACTGCTCAGACGTTTTATGGGAGAGAGGGTGGTCGATTTCATATGTTACACGGTTTGCTTGCAAATGATTCTTCTGTTGAAACCACTAGCCATATATCCTTCTGTTGAAACCACTAGCCATATATCCTTCTGTTGAAACCACCAGCCATATGACCGAGATTCCGTCTTTTGAATAATGTAGTACGTTTCTCAAATGGACTTGAGCATTGTGCAATACACATATTATTAAACTTTAGTATTTAGTTAAATATATATCATCTGCAACATAAAATAAAGAAATAATAGAAAATACCCAGAAATGAAGTAAATTGAGCTTCATTTGCATCTGCTACGAATTTAATTTATTTCCACTAGTGGTATTGTTTATATCAGTCATCTCAGTTAATGCATAAGTATACAATCCATGCTTTAGTAATAATTTAAATATACTTCTCATGAAAATAGCTGGTCTTATCTTGTCTGTCTCTTCATATTTAAGTCTGTGTGACAATGCATTTTGGTGATTCAGTACATTTCAATGTATACTTAGGGTGTTAGAATTGTTAGACTTTGTCAAGATTTAGAATATAGTTTTGTAGTGTTAAAGTTTTATAGCATATAATGTTATTTGCTTATAGTTTTATCATTAATTCTTGAGTATTTTCGTTTGATGTGATGAAATGTGGTGGTATAGAAGAACAATAATTTAGGTACAAAGGTCAACATCGCGAGCCATATATATTGTGACAGCAAAATGTTTGTCTTTAATGTTGTGGAAGAGAGAAAACTTTTTATGGCGCTCACAAATCCGCCAAGTGAGAGAGACAAATGGTGTCTTCTGGAGGATTATTAATAAAATAAATTAAGATTCTCATCACTTGTAATTAGATATGGGTGATTAATTAACAATAATAATCATAACCATTGACAGGTGGCGTTATTACTAGTCTGTATTAGAGCATTTTTTTTTATGGTAGAGATTTTCAGCATGTCTTAAATGAAATAACACTTCACTTAAAAACCTTCATTTCTTTGGAAATACAATAAGATCCGTAGTCAGGCATACAGTTGCACATGTGTTTGAGTGCGTTTGTGTGTGTGTGTGTGTGTGTGTGTGTGTGTGTGTGTGTGTGTGTGTGTGTGTGTGTGAATACGAAGGTGTATATGTGTATGTGAGACAACTACTGCTAATCATCATTGGTTATCATGATACTAATCAGAATACGGAATGTTTCATTTTCTTTCTAAACTGATTGCTATACGATTTATTTTCTTCTAAATGAAAACATTTTATCACAATTTTCGCATTCCTCATTGCTAAAATAAATGCCTTTTTCCGTACTTGGGACTTTGGGAATCTGACAGAAAGCAAAACCAGAATTTCTCCTATTTTCAATGTTTACATTGCTATGCATTATTGATCCGTACATGTGCTTCTACTTTCTTGTCTATGATACAATTATACGCGTTTTCTATTGTCAGTCTTGTTACTACATTATACAGGTTTACACCAGAATTTTCTGCTTGTTGAAATTTGTCTAATTTTGCCTGTTTAAGTCTGTCACGTTCTGCTTGTTAAAATTTGTCGTATATAAAAGTTTGATTTGATATCACTCTTTCCTTTATATACGAAAACAATATGCTTTATAAGTTCTCTATTGTTTCATATCAAATGTTAAATATCCTTTATATACGAAAACAATATGCTTTATAATTTCTCTATTGTTTCATATCAAATGTTAAATATCCTTGCAATTTTTAAAGTCAAACAAGAGCGATAACATTATCGACATTAAATACATTAATAGGTACAAAACATAATACTTGCTCAAATTAAATAGGTCACAGAAAGATGCTGAACGAAATGCAAACGTTGTTTCCACATGATGACAATGGTTTGACCTTTGTTATTTAAACTGCAAAACGTTTCTTCTTTGCACACAGGTTACAAGGTTGAATTCATCATGGCGACCCTGTTAATGGCCGGCCTGTTTGTCGTCCTGGCTGTCGTTCCACGTATTGAGGCCTTCTACGCATTATCAGCTGCAGCAGGAATTCATCGTGCATGCTTCTTCGTCATTCCGTTTGCTGTGGCCAACGACTTAATTCAGGCCGAGGTAATGGTACAAAACGTAAAGAATTCTAACGATCCATCTCGTGCATGTTTGTGTGTGTGTGTGTGTGTGTGTGTGAGTGAGTGTGAGATGTGTACTTACATGTGCGTGCGCGAGTATGTGAGTGTGCGAGAGTGTGAGCTTGTTCAAATGCATGTGTGTCACTTCGTGTGTATGTTTGTGCATATACATAAATGTGTAATTGTGTGCACGTGTGTGTATGTGTACATGTGTGTAACGCGTGCACTTACGTATATGTGCACATTTTGCATGTGTGTTGTGTGTACATTTGCTTGCGTGTGTGAGTGTATGTTTGTTCATGTGCATGTATGGGTGGCTTGGAAGTGCTTGTGTGAGAGAGTGAATGTTTGTATATATTCTTGCACGTGTATGCGCTTCTTGTGCCATCATTCTTTCCGTCGTACTGCAGGACTTGGTGGATGTCGATGCTTGCCTCAAAACCAAACCAAAATGTCTTTGAATTCAACGCTTTGCCTCCAGGCAATTAAAGATTATAACTCCAGTTTAGAGGACTAGGGTTGGGGTTATTTAATCTCTAACACACTTACATATATGTAAGTGTCTTTCGTCATAAGCTCATAATACTGTACTGTTCTTGCTTACTTTTCTTACTTTTAATGCTGTACTGTTATTGCTTACTTTTCTTACTCATAATGCTGTAGTGTTATTGCTTACTTTTCTTACTCATAATGCTGTACTGTTATTGCTTACTTTTCTTACTTTTAATGCTGTACTGTTATTGCTTACTTTTCTTACTTTTAATGCTGTACTGTTATTGCTTACTTTTCTTACTCATAATGCTGTACTGTTATTGCTTACTTTTCTTACTTTTAATGCTGTACTGTTATTGCTTACTTTTCTTACTTTTAATGCTGTACTGTTATTGCTTACTTTTCTTACTCATAATGCTGTAGTGTTATTGCTTACTTTTCTTACTCATAATGCTGTACTGTTATTGCTTATTTTTCTTACTCATAATGCTGTACTTTTCTTACTCATAATGCTGTACTGTTATTGCTTACTTTTCTTACTCATCTTGAACAGTTTTTGTACAACTATGACTATGATATCTAACTAATGTCTAACAAGTGATTCATAACTGAAGTCTGTCTGGCTAATGTATCTAACTTATGTGTTTCAATGTACTTGGAAAGGGCATTAACATGATACAAATTCCAGTTCTCGCATAATCTCTGTTAATAGTCTCCTACACATTCACAGTGATGTGATTAATGCGTCAAACAATTCCAGCTCGTTCACAATGATGTGATCAACGGCAGTATTACGATTTGAGTAACAGTATTTCAAACAACCGTATCAGTATTTCAGTAAAATATATATATTTTTAATATACGAAATGTAATTCCATTTTATTGTTTGAAATAACCCGATCTTGGTACAATTAATAGTGCATATGTAGCCATCTTTAAAAGAGAAAATTAGGTCAGAGGTCGTGAACTCTTGATTTGTTACAGTTATCAAAGGGCTAGTTGCCTTTCATGCCAAATTGATAGTTCTCTGACATCGAGGAAGTGACGTCCTGTAAGTTCGAGGGTACCCTTTTCTACTGAATGTACAATCCACAGATCTAGCATAAGTTCAGAATGACTATTGCCATGGTAATTGTTAAACTCTCCAGACATGATTGTAATCTTTATTTTTTTCTTTCTTCTCTTTAATGCAGGCCCTAAGAAAGCGTCATGAAAAGGGGGCAAAGGTCGGGCTGGCCATGTCCGTTGTGGCAATGCAGATCTCTTTAGCCTATACAGTTCTCTTCCCCTGGATCGGACTCGTAGAGCAGATGACTGAGCTGGTGTCCTTACCACTGTTGCTAGGTGCTGCCTATGGATTGTGCTCAGTTTCCTTCTTTGCTCTTTTGGGGAAAGTGTGACTGTTTTCAGGACAAAGAGCAAGAGTTGTTAGAAGAAAATACCTAAAGAACATTACTTCAGAGAAGAAGATTTATTTCCGGCACATTATCATTTTTTAAGTGCTTAGCACTGAAGAAAATTGAAACTTCAGTGCAGTTGTAACTTGTGTTTCTTTCTAAACAGTTTATTTTGGAATGTCTAAGGAGATGTCTTGCTTTCCCTAGAAAATGTATGTTTGACAGTCAGACATATATGTCTTCTCGGTCCCATAACTGCTAAATGCTGTTTTTCGTGGCACTCGGAATAAAAGTAAACAATAAATGTTAAATGTTTTCCGTGGCACTCGGAATAAAAGTAAACAATAAATGTTAAATGTTTTCCGTGGCACTCGGAATAAAAGTAAACAATAAATGTTAAATGTTTTCCGTGGCACTCGGAATAAAAGTAAACAATAAATGTTAAATGTTTTCCGTGGCATTTTGAATAAAAGTAAATAATAAGTGCTAAACGTTGTTTTTCGCTTTAATTTGCATGAAATGATAAAATAGTTTAGATTGATATGATATAATTCTCCTTATGCTTATGATTAGTAATTAAGCATGGGTTTGGTTTTATTGGGGAGAGGTGCCAGAGGTTGTTTCCTTCTTTCAACTTTTTGCTATTGCTATGTGCCATGCGCACCTTAGTTAAAGGAGATAATTATTATTATTAATTAATCTTTCATAACTAATTTCAAGTGATGTGAATATTAATTTTACTTTTAGTAATAATCCTCCAACGACCACCACTCGTCTCACTTGGTGGATATTTTGGCGTGGTAAACGTTTACTTTATTCCACAACAGTTCAACAATAGAGTCAGGTTAGTCCTATCAGAGAATACAAATGGAGTTATTAGAGTCAAGTAGTTAAAGTCTTTTATGTGACCTGGATTACACATTGCTTCAACAGTCATTCACTGGCCTTTGCAACAAAGTCACAGTGTGAAAATGTCTGCATGACAGCACGTGATTTCTGCCTTACTTTTAGAAAATACTGACGAGTGCTTCCTCTCAACCAACCTGGTACTTACTTTTGCCATCAGTTTCTTGAGCAGAACACAATCACAATGGTTCTGGCACTTAACTTTGCCATCAATTTCTTGAGCAGAACACAATCACAATGGTTCTGGCACTTAACTTTGCCATCAATTTCTTGAGCAGAACACAATCACAATGGTTCTGGCACTTCACTATACTGATGTACTTAGCATCCCATGTTTTGGTACATCAGGTAGGGGTGTAGCATACTCCCTTATGCTTATACACACCACAATAGACGTTCCTGCACTTTCCAGTCATACAACTTAAAACTGGTAAATGTGTAGAGGGTAACTGAAAGCATGAACTTGAAGCTCAAGCTAGAGCTCAAAGGTCAACCTCAAATGTCAAACCCAAAGGTCAAATCAGAAGGCCACTTGTTCACTGCAACATACAATTAAGAAGCAAACCTAAGTTTCCCATTTAGCGCAATATATCCCCATTCTATTTCACATCTATTCTCAAACTTACAATTCCCGAAATAATATTCAGTGTCCCCATGCACACACACGGTAAAATAAACACAGTGTATCAAACAATGTGAAATATTAATACACCACATGGGTGCAGCTTAGTTCAAACATTTGTAGAAATAACTGTCAGCTCACAGAGTACATCTCTACATAAACATTCAGTGTAACATATCAATAGAAAAATGCATGAAATATTTCTAAGTCCATTCTCTCTCAATCAGTCAATTATGTCAATTATACTCACCATTCAAGCTAACGACTGCCTTCAAGACGGACTTCTCTCTCCGTCACTCAGATTCAAAGTGAATAGACAGCAAAATTCTCTACAACAAGCAACTCCTTAATCTCACTGGCTAGTCTCATTCTCATAAATCATAATCATTCAATAATAGAAAACTGCTCACTCAGCTTCCATCAGGTCAGCAAATCTAGAGTATTCTAGCTTTATGCTGTTTACTTCAAACTCGGACACTTTCAAAGTAACACATAAGGAGTGCCAAGGTCGGGTCACTCTGACAATTTCAGTTTATATAACAATTAAAACATAGGGAGGGGCAAATTTACTCTGTCACACTATGTTTGAAGTATAGAAATTGTGGTGATAAGAAGACAGCGCTGGGGTTGTTTGCGGCCAAAATATTGCTACGATGTCACCACGTGTTTTCCAAAATAAATGGATGAAAACACGTCAGTGGAGGGAAACGATATTTTATGATTGCTCAGATCTGAAAAGATTAATCTAAGCTGACTCAATGAAAGACATTGATCTATGATGACAAGTCTATTTCGTGATGTATAAAGGGACTATTTTGTCTTGATCTGTAAAATTTTCTTTATTATATATTGTGTTTCCGTCTCGTGTGTCTCTTAGAGTAGATAAAGCTATTGTAAGTGATTCAACGGTAAGACCAATAATGCCCAGCTGTGAAAATGACAGCAATTGGAAAAGTCCTATGGCCTTGGCTGGGTTTGAACCTTCATTTCAGGTCATGCGACTATAATGCCTATAACGCACAATTGAACCCCACCCCACCCCCATCTTCCCCAACAAAAGGTTTTCCTATATGAAAAATATTCTAAGCCATTTGTTTAAAAATCTTTTGATGAACTGTTGATGTATATAGAAGTAAATACATCTTCACGAATTGTGGCTGGATTATGGTGGGGGGTGGGGGTGGGGGAGGAATATATATTGAGTTAAAGTACACAGAGGTTCTTTACAGTGCATACGTCCTTAATGTGTCTCTAAGTAAAATTAATTTCACGGCACGTGTGGATGTAAGGAGCTCCATAAAGTCAACAATTAGACCAAAGATAATTACAACGGGAAATAAACACACTGAAGTGCAAACTGCTGATGACAAAACAAATTCTTAAGTTAATTAATGGTGCTCAATAGCTTTAGTTACGTATTTTACACACTTGAAGACAATGTGAAGGTTAATATTTTAAACAATACAACACAATAAACTGCTGGTGGTTACGCTATCGTTTTAACGTCACCGCTGGAGCTTGCGTTGATCATCGTTGATAAAATTAAACGTTATCTGATCTGGAGTGCTCCAGTGGGAACCCACAGCCTTACATTGCGTCCGAGGTGGAGGACGTGAGAGCTTACGGAAGGGGGTGAAAAGGTCGCACCAGTTTGGCGCACACCAAACTGTAGACAGTGGAATAAAATAAAAATGCTTCGCCTTAACATCGTGGATAATAGTTTAAAGATTAAAAGATAATTCATTTTATACTACAACTGTCGTATAATATTTCAGACATTTTATTAATTGGGGGAGTTTGTTTATATGTTTTATTTTGTAGGGATTTTTGTTTGTTTAAATGTTAATATTAATTTGTACTGTTCGTTGCTAAGTGCTGCTTATACATATTTTATTTTGCATTATCCATTGAGGTTACTACTGCCTTTACATGTTTCATTTTGGCTAGTGAGTGACAAATATATACACTGTAGTTACATATCTAATTGGTACGGTTCAAGTATTTAGACACGGATGGCATACAGATGAACGTTAGGTCGTTGGCTTCAGTTGAGCATACACCATTTCCAAGTGACGTGTCATCGTCTAACACGCACAAAAAGGCTGTTGACGTTCGACCTCCTAGTACTGACCTACATTTGCTGACCTGTTTTATGGAAATGACCTGTTTTATGGAAATGACCTGTTTTATTTGCTGACCTGTTTTATTTGTTGACCTGTTTTATTTGCTGGCCTGTTTTATGGAAATGACCTATTTTATGGAAATTACCTGTTTTATTTGCTGACCTGTTTAATTTGTTGACCTGTTTTATTTGCTGACCTGTTTTATGGAAATGACCTGTTTTATTTGTTGACCTGTTTTTTTTGCTGACCTGTTTTATGAAAAAGCTGATACGCACGTAGCTTCTTGCAGTTTGTCACGTTCACTAAGTGATAGATGAAGACCGCGGCTACGTGTGAACACAAACCTGATAGCATTCAGTCGTTCTGTTATTAAAGGAAATATACTTCATATAACATAGTTTAATATGTAAACTAAATGTACTAACACATAGTACACATTTTAATGTAATTTTTCTCATTCACTGAGGATTCTAATTTTAATAATAACTATGGAGGAATGTCACAAATTGAAGACTTTCCATTTCGGTTAGAATTGGTTCAGACTCACAAGAAAAAATTAGTTCAACCGATTAACGGATCATAAACTCTATAAAATGGGGGTGGGGGTGGGAATAAGCTAATAGCAGTACTGGTAAATGTTAATTTGTCTGAGTTTGTCTTTGCACATGCGTTAAATCAGTTAGCATAAATTTTCCAGAAGAAAATTTGCCGGAATTATTTGTATCTGAAATTCATCATCATTCATGAAACTGTTATGTGAGTGATGAACAGGGCGATACACATGTCTCTGTGAGCAGTGCGATACACACCTCTCTCTGTGAGCAGTACGATGTACACCTGTCTCTGTGAGCAGTACGATGCACACCTGTCTCTGTGAGCAGTGCGATACACACCCGTCTCTGTGAGCAGTGAGTTACATGCCTATCTCATTGGTCAGTGCGATATACATCTGTCTACGAACTGTGCGATACACGACTGCATCTGTGAACAGTACGAAACGCGATGGTCTTCATGAACGAATGATACGCACCTAAGAACTGTGCGATACACAGATGTATCTGTGAACAGTGCGAATCACAGCTGTATCTGTGAACAGTGCGAATCACAACTGTATCTTTAAATAGTGCGATTCGCACATGTATCTGTGAACATTGTGTTACTCACTTGTCTCTATGAACATTGTGATACTAACGTGTATGTGAACATAGCGTTACTAATCTGTATCTGTGAACATTGTGCCTGGTTCAAGCCCTTTGGTTGTCCACAGGCAAAATGTCCTGTCTGTTGTGCTGATGCACCATAATGGCTCATTAAATGATTCATTATGTTTGCCAATAGAGTGGTACAATCTTTTACCAGATAACTTAACTGTATTAAGATATTCAGCTGTTTTGCCATCACAACTGTACAAGTACTTGACATGGTGGTGTAAATGAAGTAGTAATACTATCCATGTAACACCACTGAAAAATAACTCTGGTCTCCTGGTTTCTCAGACAAAAAAAACAGAGGTTTTATAGTCACTTCAATATTGCGGCATTCCCCCCACCCCCATTAATGGTTAAAATAAAAATGCTATTTCCATCAGCTTGAAAAACTGTGTACCAACTAAGACATGGGTTTAATAATTATTTGTCCTGGTTCTAGAATGTGAAACTAAACACTAATTAAATGTTGATACAGATTGTCACCTCAGCATCTCTGAGTCTTTTTTTGTTTTCATACAATGTAGCATCCAGGCCTATCTCATTAACACAGAGGCATGACCTGCCTCTCCATTGGGGTTGCCACTTAACAGGTAAGCTGAGGCACCCCCCTCTCTCACCCTTGCCAAAACCATCAACAATAACAACAGCAACAACAGTCATCTACAGTCTGAAAATGACATCCATCAGAAATCAAGACCACACAAGAAAAGATTAAGAGCAAACAATTACCTCCCAGTATCAACAGACCTAAAAAGAACAGATGAAGAAGCTCCATTACACCAGATAGACACAGACAACAAAAATAAAAACAACACCTACCACCCCTACCACCGCCACTACCAATGACGACAACAGCAGTACCGAGAGCAACAGTAACCGCAATGGGGATTTTGTAATCACCATATTGCAGACATAATTCAACTACTGATCGAAAATCTATACTGGCCTCCAGCATCTGCCTATGCTTATCCCAATGGACACCAAGGACAGTGACGACAACAGCAGCAATGACCAGAACCATATCAGTAAAGGGGGAAGGTGGTTGAACATCCCGGGTGTGTATGCACTAGGTACAGACTTGGTATGCTACTAAGTGGGGCTCTTTAAGCTGCCCCCACCCAACTTCTCGCTTCCAACATCGGGAACAGCGACAACAACAAACAGCATCCTTGACATAAGACTAAGAAGGTCAGACATATAGAACTATGACTGCGAACTAAACAAACTATGAAAGTCAAACATAAAGGACTATGACAGCGAACTAAATAGACTATGGAGGTCAGTCTTAAAGGACTATGAATGTAGGCTCTTAGTATGAAAAAATAAGGACTATGAGAGTGAATATTTAGTATGATATATTGTCATATATCATGGATCCAGCTTAATTAAATAATCAAAACAGATTAATTACAGGCAACACAAAAGCACAAAGCAATATATGTAAAATTGTTCAATGTGTATCAACTAAAAAAACCAGATTGTAAGATTTATCATTTGATCATACAGAGCTATGTACATTTGACTAAAACAGATTGTAAGATTTATCCTTTGATCATACAGAGCTATGTACATTTGACTAAAACAGATTGTAAGATTTATCCTTTGATCATACAGAGCTATGTACATTTGACTAAAACGTATTCTATTTACATTATTACTGTATATATATTAAATGACGGAAGGAAATAAGATTGAAACAAAATACAACGAACACAAAAACGGACAGATAAACAACAAATGAAAAATGCAATAATGAAAACACTGAAATGAACAAACATTTGAATACTCAGCAAATATTAATTAAACTTTGTTGTTGTTTTTTAAAAATAGAAAGTTATTTAGTGTGAATTCTTGGTCAAGAGATATTACAGTGATAACTTTAACATGGATAATGGCGTACTACTAGGATACTATGACGTAGAATATTATGATGATAACCTCAACATGGACAATGACGTGCTACAAGGTTACGATGACGTCACTTACTAAATTAGTGATGTTGACCTACAAAACAAAGTATATCTTTACAAATGATGCACAAGCACTTTATATATGCATATTGCAAAATATTTCAAATGCAAATCAATGGTCGATATATAATTAGAAAATGAGAAGTGCCACCATAATGCAAAGGTAACAGCCTGATGATTCATGCTTAGTATAGAATATACACATTTTACTTCTTTTGTTTGAGTCAACAGAGAACGATTGTAATCATCATGACTTACATTTTGTTTGAGTCAACAGAGAACGATTGTAATCATCATGACTTACATTTTGTTTGAGTCAACAGAGAACGATTGTAATCATCATGACTTACATTTTGTTTGAGTCAACAGAGAACGATTGTAATCACCGTGACTTACATTTTGTTTGAGTCAACAGAAAACGATTGTAATCATCATGACTTACATTTTGTTTGAGTCAACAGAAAACGATTGTAATCATCATGACTTACATTTTGTTTGAGTCAACAGAGAACGATTGTAATCATCATGACTAACATTTTGTTTGAGTCAACAGAGAACGATTGTAATCACCGTGACTTACATTTTGTTTGAGTCAACAGAAAACGATTGTAATCACCGTGACTTACATTTTGTTTGAGTCAACAGAAAACGATTGTAATCATCATGACTTACATTTTGTTTGAGTCAACAGAGAACGATTGTAATCATCATGACTTACATTTTGTTTGAGTCAACAGAGAACGATTGTAATCATCATGACTTACATTTTGTTTGAGTCAACAGAAAACGATTGTAATCACCGTGACTTACATTTTGCAGTTAATAAGGTTGAAGATAAAATCGATGGTGTTCATGTACATAAAGGCGACGTGTATGTACACAAAGATTCTGCATGACGTATTCAGTTAGCAATTAACACACAAGGACAAATGACAGGAAACCTCATATTGCATATCCTACCCTTAGTGTGTACAACATTCATAGCAGTTGACAGACAACTCCTCAAAAGGGAATATTCAGTTTTAAAGTGACAATAAATGACTATAGAGAAACATGGCAGAAAACCTCAAGGTGCATAAGTGAAGAAGATAGAAATATATAGTTGGATACCACACATGACAACTTGGCACATGACATTCAGCTCTACAATGATGACATATTGTTAGATAAAAGACAAGTCTTAATTACACATCAGTACAAGACTAGTTATTATGGGACGCCATATATCTAGAAGGAAGACAGGTTATATGTCAGTACAAGACTAGTTACTATTGGGACGCCAAATTGTTAGACAGAAAACAAGTCTTAATTACACATCAGTACATGATTAGTTAGTATAGGGATGTAAATTTGCTAGTTAGAAAACAAGTGTTAATAACATGTCATTACAAGGTTAGTTACTATTGGGACGCCAAATTGTTAGACAGAAAACAAGTGTTAATAACACGTCATTACAAGGTTAGTTACTATTGGGACGCCAACGTTCATCATGGAGCCTGGAAAAATTCCTAAAAAGGAGGTGGAAGGAGGCAAGTTCAAGGACAATATAGCTGTTCTTAACTCTATGTATAATTTACTACGCTCTGGTAAAAAAAAAAAAAGAAAAAAGAAAGTGTTTGATTTTTGTTTTTTGGGGTGAGGCGGGAATCGCTGAATAAGCATACTAAGTTTGAAAATGCATACATTGACAAGATAGCGTAAATGATTCTGGAATAAATTATTATGAAGATGTGTTTTGAATATACTTTATTAATTGACACCGCACAAAATACATTAACTCTTTCTGTTAAAAACAAATTTTGACAATTTAAACGAACAGTCCTTCCAATAGCTTCCTGGCCATCAAGGAAACAGTCATTAGCTCTTTTTCCCGTGGTTTCATTTGCAAGATGGCGAATCAAGGTCTAAAATTTATCCTGTTAATTTTAGAGTAGCTAATTACAAAACGTGTATCTATGTAAAAGTTTCTATTTTAAAAAACAAAACTAAATGTTAATAATATCCGCAATCGTTGTAAAAATTGTCTGTAAATTATTCAGGCGCGAATATCGATAGGTAAGAACGACATCTGTTGTAACAATGGCTGTTTGTAGTTGATGTTTCGACAAGAATTACATTAATTATCTGGAATGAAGTAATGTTTTCAAAACAAAAAATGGTTTATTGCAGTAGTATGGACGATATTTACATGACACAGCATGTGGTGCTTAGCTGTATGGATGAGAATAAAATGGAAGTAATGAATGTAGTGAAAATGAATTAATGTAGCAGATGTCTAAACGCAAATTAAATGAAAATAATATCAACATTGGCAATGGGTGTGAAGCTGATGTAGAGAAGAAAATTAAATGTCGTATTGTCTAGAATAAAACTGGTTTAATCTAGTTGACGTACGGATGAAATAATGCTGACCGTGAAAATGGTTGTGTCTAGCTGACGTGTCGTTAAATGAAATAATATATCTATTGTAAATTGGGTGTGCCCTTCTGATATAAAAATTATTGTTGACTTGTGAAGCAGAGTGAAATAAGGTCTCAGACAGAAGTGACTTGTGAAGCAGAGTGAAATAAGGTCTCAGACAGAAGTGACTAGTGACGTGAGTGAAATAAGGTCTCAGAGAGAAGTGACTAGTAAAGGTGAGTGAAATAAGGTCTCATATGTAAGTGACTTGTGAAGCAGAGTGAAATAAGGTGTCAGGTGTAAATAAGGTCTCACATATAAATAAGGTCTCAGGTGTAAATAAGGTCTCACATATAAATAAGGTCTCAGGTGTAAATAAGGTCTCACATACAAGTGGTGTACAGACAAAATAAAACAGGATCGACATATAAAGTTGTGTCTGACATATCTGCGAAAGATGGAGGATTCAATCAAGCATTTAAAAAATGTTTCTGTTTCTAATCAGTTCTTAGAATATAAATAAAACGTGATCTATACTAATTAAACAATTATGTTTCTCCGATGAGGGCGATAAATGATCCACATTTAAAATGGTTTTATTTCTAGACAGTGTACGAAGAGTAAAGAAACACGTGGACTGAAGGTACGATAACTCTCTATTATCCGGAATGAATGGAGTGGGGTAGATTGCTCGGATAATCGAAATCCCGATTAATCTACCATCGATGTAACGCGAGGAAAAATCGTTTACAAAATAATGTATATTTCAAAAGAAAGAATCGTTCGTATAAAATAACACGTTTTATATTCTTTAAAATAAGACTGAGAAGAAGCTTTGTTCCCCGTTTATTCTCATCCGGCAAACATAACTTCCTACCTTTAATTTCGGTTCAGCGTAAACTTGCTTCAATTATGTTACACAAAAGCATTTAAAACCAGAGCTTCGTCGGCTCTCTGCTGGTTTGACCAAAAATTGCTTTATCAAGGTATTTGTATCATGAAGAAGGATTTTTTCAATCGCTTTAGTGAATGTTGCGTTCGTGAGTGTTACGCCATTTTTATAGTCAGAAACGTTGTCAAATTAAATTAATTAAATTAATTAAGTCATTTTTGTTTCCTATAATATCATCGTCTGTTGGGTTTTCAACGTTGTATTCGTTCGTACTAGTGTTGACAGTCACAACTGTCTTTACATAAAAGAACAATTCTTTTTGTTTTCACATGAATATTAAATCTATAACAAGAACAATTCTTTTTGTTTTCACATATATCGCGTGCGAGTTTTCGATCTTTAAAATAAATATTTAAATCTGTAACAAGAACAATTCTTTTTATTTTCACATGTTCGTGTGCGTGTTTTCGAACTTTCAAATAAGTGTGTGCAAAGCAATGAACAATGCACAACGCATATTCACCAGTGGTCTCAGTCTTCTGTTAAAATGTAATCTATTTTTAGCAAACTTCTCTTATCCTCCATTTCTCGCATCGGACATATTTTGGTCGCCACCTTTTCGTATCCGATGTTACTTACATGTGTATGTACATCATGTTGTTAACATCACTGTTAATACGCAATCCGGATATCTAGACTGTGGATAAAAAAAAGAATCTGTATTTTGTACGATGAATTAAGTGCGCATTTCACCATTACGTTAACATTATTAGCCAATAAACTTACATTGTTAGCCATTACACTTACATTTTTGCCATCAGTCTTACTTATTTAGCCATTAAGCTTACATTGTTTGCCATTAAGTTTACATTTTTTAGCCGAAGCTACTGGTAAAACAGGCGCACACATTCATCTTTAGAAATACATTACATGAAGTAAATAGACTACCAACTGTTTCAGGTCCCTGATAATAGTAACACCACTGATGCTACTATAATTGTAATTTGTAACGATAAATGTAATTCTAAATTGTAACACCACTGATGCTACTATAATTATAATTTGTGACGATAAATGTAATTGTAAATTGTAACACCACTGATGATACTATAATTATAATTTGTAACGATAAATGTAATTGTAAATTGTACCACTGATGCTACTATAATTATAATTTGTAACGATAAATGTAATTGTAAATTGTAACAATTTTTATGTCTGTATATACGTGTGCGCATGATATGCAGATGATCCTCGTGCTTGATGAATCTTGATTCGCTTAATTTATGCAATGTGTTAAATAATGAATTCTATATATAGGTAGTTTAGTTTTCTTGCTTGTCAATACTTTACAGTAAGCTGGCTGTAGACTCGGGATTAAGGCTTGAAGTTAACCGAGTTACATTGACTTTACAAGATGTCCTTTGAGTCGATGTGAATTACACTGACACTAACCAAGTTATTGACTTTAAAATATATACGGTGAGTCGATGTGAATTACAATGACACTAACCGAGTTATTGACTTTAAAATATATACGGTGAGTCGATGTGAATTACACTGACACTAACCGAGTTATTGACTTTAAAAGATGTAGGGTGAGTCGATGTGAATTACACTGACTCTAACCGAGTTATTGACTTTAAAAGATGTAAGGTGAGTCGATGTGAATTACACTGATAGATAGAAGATATATAGAGAGAGAGAGTGTGTGCGTGTGTGTGCATGCATGAGTGAGTGAGTGAGTGAGTGAGTGCTTATGTGTTGTGTGCAAGATAGAAATGAGAGACAAATATTAAGTCATCGTAAATAGTACAGATAAGTCAGCGGTCGAGTATCAATTACGATTATATGATTGGTTGAGATTGCAAACTCTCATTTTCTGTAAGCATAGTCCAAGATGCATCAACAGGGACAGGGTTCAAGGCCTAAGATGTCATTAACCCAAAGGTTGATGCTAAGCGCAGCGTTGGTAGGCAACGAAGGAAGTGCAACCATTGAACAGCTGTATATGGTACCGGTACGTATTATTAGAATAAATGTGAGGCTTGGAGTACATGTATTCTGTACTTTCCGTCAATTTTTTTCATACAGATACATTGCTAAAAATATTAAAACACTTTTTTAATCGTTTACTATATATCAATTTATCTATCTATCTATCAATCTATAAATAGTCTCTGGTTATAGTGTTTGTGTCTATCTTTTTGTATTATCTACGTACCTATCTACATATCTACCTATATATCTGTTTTGTGTGTTTATTACTATTTTTCTTGATCTGTCTATCACCTGACTATCCACCAAAACGATTGCATTTCCTGTAAATATTACATATGCGATTGTTTCTAAACAGGTTTAGCATGTGTGTTGTTACGTTCCAACATTTGTTTAGAGAACCTGTCTCAGCATGAAGGTTTTAAGATTATTAAATTTCAACATTCACCTATGCTGACGACAGACTGGTTGCCCAGATTTACCCTTCAGACTCCTAAATTAACTCCCGTAGTTTGGATATCAAATTTAGTGACAGGCAAACCTGTGTAATAAAGCAACTACTGGGTACGTTATCTAATTACAACTAATTATTCATTCAAACATTTATCACGTGACTCAGCCCCCAACCCAGTTCTTATTGGTCTTCTTCGCAATACTTAGCCAACTCCTGTAATTAGATAACAATAAAAATATTTAATAAAATTAACAATTAACAAAGGGTAATTCCATACATCAATTTCCGATACAAAGGTCATACCTATTATCTTTTGTGTGTGTACGAATCACAAATTACGAACTAGATTTCAGTGTTCATAGACTGGCACTTAACTTCCATGCTTCCATAACTCCCAAAAGTGGATCGGATTTGGTGGCTGTCACACAATTCGTCGGTTTCGGCTCTCCAACTTCAGTTGTAGGCCCGGTGTCCAGTAAGTCTCAGCACGTCAAACACCCAACAGGATCCACGTAGAATCGTCATGAAGCTCCAGTATGAACTTCAATTCACGTACGTAACCATACGGACGTGACCAAAATAAAAACCCGCTCTGAAAATATAATTTCATTCCATGAACAACAATTCTGTTTATTTGCTGATCCATACATGTGGCCTAGACAAATGGAGTATCCTTAAGTCGACTTTTTATCATATTTTAAATATGATAAATAAAAGAAGCAGTCCAAAATCATACTCATGCGTGTTACAATTATAATACAACATATTACATGCAAGTGATTAAATCATTACATATGGAAGTAATTGTATTTTAAAATGAAAAATAAAATATAAGAAATAAATGATACAATTCAAATCACGTTCATGCATGTTACAATTACAACAAAGCATTTTACACGCAAGTGAGTTAAATTATTATATACAAAAATACCTCAACGTGCACAGCAATTCAGTTAGTTAGCTTTCAAGAAGATAAATTAGCGTTTTCCTAATCTTTATACAATAAAGTTAAATTATCGCTGCACAGTCCAACAATTATTTTAGAGTCGCAATTACATTTTAAACATAGCCACTCTATTCTCTGGCCACACGTCAGGGAGAAAATAGCAATAATACAATTCAAACACGATAGATATGCAAAATTCACACAACAACATTCTTTAATAAAATACAGAGTAAAATGTTTTAAGAATTCGATGTGTTTTTACCTTGTTCTTAGTACAATGGTGTTTCTCTCGATTCACGGAATATGTGATGTCTCTCATGAAATGTCTTAGGTACAGTTCCTCGTGAATGTCTGCTTAGATCCCGGTTCAGAGCATTTAAAGGTACATACGAATTTATGGCGGGAAATCTATCGGTCAAGCATCAGGCTTGGACACGACTCATTATCTGCTATTGTTCGAGCATATTAAGTGAAACATGCGGGCCCTCTTTTGACTGTGAGTAGTACAGCGCACGCATCAGAGCGTGATGATTACATCACTGCTCACGAGGCTGGTACCAGAAATATCGGTTATGAATGGGACACAGTTTCAAAAAGCTTAACATAACAAATACAGACTAATTATGGGTTAGGAAGTTAAGAATAAGTTGGCCTTGACTCCATTTGAGTTGTGCATGTGTGACAGAATATATCATTATTTTGGGATATTTCTACGTGATTGTGTGAGAGAACGAGAGTAGTTGTGGGTGACATTATAGAGCACTTTAGAGGCACGTCCACGTAAAGCTCAACAGGGAATTGTTACAATATTACGCTATTACGTCAGCGAACATTTTCATCTATTTCATGTATAGTATTTCAAGTGGAATGCATATTGGGGTGGGGAATTTAAGTGCAGCCGAAAAATGACCCCAAAATATGAATATGCACTAATTTCAAAATCGAAATATGTAAAAGTGTAGCTGTTGTATTAGTTTCGGGTTACGAAGTATAGTATGCTTCACTTTAGGAAGTATAGTATACTTTCAGGCTACAAAGTATAGTATAGTTTCAGGAATATAGTTTAAGGTTACGAAGTATAGTATAGTTTCAGGAGTATAGTTTAAAATTACAAAAGTATAGTATAGTTTCAGGAGTATAGTTTATGGTTACGAAGCATAGTATAAGTCAGTTTAGGAAGTATAGTATAGTTTCAGGAGTATTGTTTGAGGTTACAAAGTGTAGTATAGTTTCAGGAGTATTGTTTGAGGTTACGAAGTATAGTATAGTTCAGTTTAGGAAATATAGTATAGTTTCAGGCTACAGAATATAGTAGAGTTTCAGGTTACGAAGTATAGTAGAGTTTCAGGACTTCGAGTAATGTACATTCTGACATACAATATCCATGTGATTTCAAGTTCTGTAAAAATAAATTACGTGCAGTTTATGAAAATTCACAATTTAATGAATTATCAATATTTTGATTGCTGAATAAGAAGGAAGCAACTCTTGGCCAAGAAACTCTTGCTCACAAACTTGATTTACAAAACCGATTCGTGTTTATACATCCAAAATCTGAGTCTCGTCTTTCGACTTCTTAATTGCAGATCATACAGTCTCTTGGCCTGCCTCTCAGTCTGGTTTTTCTGACAGGACTGGGCGCCGGCTCAGCTGCGACACTGTTTGTACCTGTTCTAGGATGGGCTAGTGACAAGGGTTCAGATCCTCACAAGCGTAAACTATTCGTTATAATATTATCCACTGCGATTCTTGTTTCCGGTCTATCAACTTTCGCTCTTGCTAATGTTCTTAAAATCTTTAACAGTCAAAAGCTCTTTCAATCTTTAGATTTTATGAGAGACTCAAACAAGAGTCAGATCTGTACAAGTGTCTCGCTTAGAATAGTGGACAGCCCTGAATCTTTACCCAACGGACAATTCACGGAAAAAGGTGAAGGGATGGATTCCGAGGGCCGCATACCATGGGAGGGTATTTTAGGCTTACTGGGCATTATCATGACGGACATCGGATTTGATGTTACCAACTCCGCAGTCAAGGCCTGGACTATAGCCAGCAGTGAGGCTTCTCAACACACCTCAATTTTGTTGCTAGGGGTACTCATGGCGTCCTCTGGCGGAATGAGCTCTGCTTCTCTGGGCACGATGGATATCACAGGGATCCTGGGTTTATCGGGTACATGTGTGTAAGTAAGACGCTAGTTATACTTCTAATTCATGATACATAAAATAGATTTACGTACGTTGTCATACATACGCCCGAATGCATATACTCAAATGCGTAATGACGTAATACAGTAGTTCGTTACGATTTACATTGCATTTGATTTAGAGAGCGAAAAAACACGCTAATCTTTATTGTACTAACATTTACCCTTAACACAGACCCACACGGAACTAGTAAGACTTCTACATAACAAAGCTCAAATTTCTTACGGTAAACCTGTTTTAACTTTAAAGGGAACAATAAATGTATTTTATATTAATATCGTGTAATACCTTAATAATTATCCAACAATATAACAATGCAGTACAAGCCGACAGTTAATATTTTAAAAGACACAACACCTAGACGACAACTCCACGTCTATTAAAAAAAAACCTCTAGACGGACAGTCGTCTGAGCCTAATAACACAGACATAAACCAGAAAAAGAAATTAAAATTGATGAAACATGAAATTAATTAACCATCAAATTAGTATGTAGTAAAATCTTCGAGGTTGTTCATTAGAGTTTTGAGTAACTGTTTTGAAGAAAATAATCATAATATATTTATATTATTAAACCAAATCTTTTCTACATTTATTTACTTCAGACACTTTATTTTATTATGTACACGTAGAGGATCTGTATTTATGTCAGAAAATGTCGTTCTGCTCAGACCTTCTGCATCAGTACAGGCATGTGTCCACTGTGGTATCATCATCGTACTGGTCGTGGTGGGCACCTGCTGTACGCTGATAACTGGACGTCGTCAGTATCGCAGAATGCACCCAAGTATCGTCAACGTCGACATCAGACAAAATAAGGACGACAAGGGTTGCAACAGCAGTGCACTCATCTTGACTTCCGGCCTCTTAGACCAAAGTGATCTGTCCAGCCATGAACATGCAGGTAGCGCCATCTACTCAGGGTCTGAAAACGAGGCATGTGTAGGTTCATCAGAGACCGACTTCCTGATTTCAAAGCACGACTTCCTGCAATCAGACGAACAACACAGTGATGTCCATGATGACTCAGATGTATGTGGGGAGGTCGGATTCTGTACTTGCGTCAAAACTAAACTCGATTCTGACAATAATGCAACATGTAGCTCTCGACATTTATGTTCTAGTGAAACAATACTTCTACACTGCTGCAGTTCTCAGCACACTTTTGTTAAGAACATGACATTCCTTTGTTTTAGCATTTTCTTCGCTACTGGAACTTTATACATGTACTCCATCTTGACGTCAGATTATGTATCAAAGACAATATATGGCGGAAATCCTAATGCAGACGTTGGCAGCATTGAATTCCAGAACTTCCAAGATGGACTTCATGCAGCCTCTTCGGGATTTATTGTGTATAATGCCACTTTTGTTCTCGCCTGTCTGACCAACACCCGTTTGCTGGCTTTTCTGGGTATGCAATGGTATTATTGTGCATTATGTATAATATTAATTTGGTATTATGGAACTTTTCGTTTTGTCTGTCTAGCCAACAAGTATTTAACGGTTTTGTTTTGGTAAATAAATGTGTGTTGCGTGCACTTCTGTATTCGTATATCTGTGTGCTCGTGTACTGGTGTGTTTGTTCTGTAACGTCTTGTTAACTTTATAGTCTTTGGAAGTCATGTGACTATTGCGGTACACGCGTGTATATATGTTCATTATTTTCACGGTCAAATGCATTTGCTAACCCTTCCCCTCCTCACTTTGCTGGCATTTTGGATGAGGTATGTTCTCTTGTTGGTAGGCCAATGTCATATATTTGTTTTTCATCCACTCATAATGGTATCAAAGAGTCTTTGTTCGTCTTACTTTGACCCGTTAAATTCCGATAGCTGGATGTGTTCACTGTGAAAAATTATATAAAGGTCCCATGCTAATTTGGAGTTAAACGTCTAGCTACATCGGTTTATTGACTGTATTTTACTTTTGAGGTTACAACGCCATAATCACACAAGATGTGTATAATTATAAAATAATTTTTCAATGCACTTTAAAAAGCGATAACATTGTAAAGTCATCATTAGATACCATTTACAATCATTCTTACAATTTCACTGCTTAGACGTTTTGTGGGAGAGAGGGGGTTCGAACTCATATGTTACACGGTTTGCTTGCAAATGATCCTTCTGTTGAAACCACCAGCCATATATCCTTCTGTTGAAACCACCAGCCATTTATCCTTCTGTTGAAACCACCAGCCATATATCCTTCTATTGAAACCACCAGCCATATATCCTTCTGTTGAAACCACCAGCCATATATCCTTCTATTGAAACCACCAGCCATATATCCTTCTATTGAAACCACCAGCCATATATCCTTCTGTTGAAACCACCAGCCATATGACCGAGATTCCGTCTTTCGAATAATGTAGTACGTTTCTCAAATGGACTTGAGCATTATGCAATACACATATTATTAAACTTTAGTATTTAGTTAAATATATCATCTGCAATCCAACACAAAGTAAAATAGAAAATACCCAGAAATGAAGTAAATTGAGCTTTATTTGCATCTGCTAGGATTTAATTTATTTCCACTAGTATTGTTTATATCAGTCATCTCAGTTAATAGATAAGTATACAATCCATGCTTTAAAAATAATTTAAATATACTTGTCATGAAAATAGCTGGTCTTGTCCCATCTGTCTGTTCATATTTCAGTCTGTCTGTGTGATAATGTATTTTGGTCATTCAGTACATTGCAATGTACACATAGAGCGTCAGAATTGTTAGACTTTGCCTAGATAGATTTAAAATAGAGTTTTATAGAATATAATGTTATAGTCTTGTGAAATGGACTCCAAGGACATTACCAGACGACTCCAGTTATGTGAATGGATATGCTAGTGTCAATGATTAATTAATGAAGATGATATTAAAATATGAATTAATTACCTCTCCACTTCCAATCCGTCTACAATCATACACTAGGTCCACGACAGGGTCTTTGTCTTCTGCAGTCTGGGAGTGACTAGGTCAAGCCCTGGGGTACGTCGTTAATTACGTCTCCCACCCCAAGTGTTACCCGTCCCGATAACCGACTCCTAACTGAACGAACCTGTTCTTCAGTCTCAAAGTCATTACCAGGCCCTCACAATTTCTCCCCTATTAGGTGACAGACTTGCTCTAAGAAATGTGTCGCGACTGTCTTTGTCAAAACGTAAATTACATCAATTTTACGAGCCCACACTGTCCCCTATACACATTTACCTCAGTTACGTAATTGAGTGAGCAAGTTATTAAAATTAACAAAATTTATTAAAATATAAAAGAATGATAACAAATTAAGTTTACGAAATTTCAAATAGGTTTCACATAGGCAGAATCCGAGATTTGCAGATCTCACAAGAAAAATAACATGTTACTTTAGAAAAGAGTATTCTCTGCTATCTGTCTCTTATAACAAATATATTTTAGTAATTCTTAATTTAAAGAAAAAATATATGACAAATTAAGTTTACAAGAATTTGGAATTTTAGATTTAAATTAGAATTTCTCCTTCACACTTCAGAACACATTATAGAAAAAAAAAGATTATAGCAACATTCATAAGAATTAGAAGACAGGAAGAACAATACAAGAATTAACAAAATCACAGAACATTTACAGGTTTTCACGAGACAAAACAAGGGTTTAGATCACCTGATAATTTGCGTGTTCCCGGCCAGTATGTATATCCATAAATTACAGCTTGCTGGAACAGTTCAGAATTACCTCAGGTCTTTAGTGTCACGAATGTTCGAATTCACACAATGTCCCGAATTTATCACAAAAATTCCAGTCCAGTAAATGACAACCAACGTAGATTAACACATCACGCTCCAGGTCGTCTGGTCTTGACAATGTGCGCTTATCCCTCGACAGACAAGACTTCGTAAAATTCGTCATGATCGCCCCCTTTAACAGCGGTTGTGGTCAGTTGAATTCCTCAGTAAAACCCTTCGTTCGGATTTTTCTTCCACTTGTGTGTGCGTTACTGTAGGCGTCAGTAGGCTTCACGGTAGCTTTTACCGTAGGCGTCCTTCAGCTGTAAATATACAAGTGATTGTTTGCCACGCATCAGTCTCGTGAATTTAAATATCATAAACCTGCAATTTTAACATTAGTTCTCATTTAAATTCTTTTCACATAAGTTACTTCCTTCTTGCTAGAAAAAATGCAGTTACAGTTTTACAATATTAATTAAATGAAATCTATAAGTGCAAAAATAAGAAAAGGTAAATTTTCTCTATGTACAAAACTTAAGTTTTTACCATCTCAGACAATCTGGCTTGCTTCTAATCGTGGAAGGACGCAACACGAGATCTCTTGGTGTAACAGATAAGCTAGCAGCCCCGAGACGGACTATTTAAGCTATTTGCAAAATTCCCCGTACTAATCTGCCCTAAGGATAGACTCTTTACTCTCTGCTGACTATTGTTCTATAGTTTCGCTTCAGTGTGTCTGCTGAAAGGCTAGCTTGTTAGTACATGCGGTTTAGCTCTTTAGAAGCTGCTCGAAAGGCTAGCTTGTTAGTACATGCGGTTTAGCTCTTTAGAAGCTGCTCATCTGAGATCGCTGGTCGCTCTTCCCTGACGTCATACGTCTTCCCTTCTCACGCATCTGTGTGCACCTGACTGTAAGTGGTTCGTCTGTCTTTGAATCTCCGACTCTATTGTGAGACCAAAGCGTTCCCCGTCTTTAGAAGTATTGTCGTCACGGTCTGCCTAGAGATGCGAGAGTGTTTCTGGTAGATTGTCTACCCCTGTCGAGCGTCCACCCTCCCACACCCTGGTTAAGTCAGTTCGTTTCTAACCGACGCAAACATGTGTGTCCCTTTGTCCTGGCTGCCTAAGACAGTTACTTCAAAGACTTGTTTTCTCATGAAAGAATTCTCTTATCATGGGAAAACCCTTTCTAAATATTAAGAAAAGAAAAAATTAAATAATTTCAAATTTAATATTTTACAGTTTGCATTTTCTGCGTCACAAGTCTTATAGTTTTATTTAGAGTTATAGTTTTAATTAGAGCCTTATTTCCTGTAATGTGATGAAATGTGGTGGTATAGAAGAACAATAATTTAGGTACAAAGGTCAACATCGCGAGCCATATATATTGTGACAGCGAAATGTTTGTCTTTAATGTTGTGCAGGAGAGAACACTTTTTATGGCGCTCACATATCAACCAAGTGAGAGAGACGAGTGGTGTCTTCTGGGGGATTATTAATAACATAACTTAAGATTCTCATCACTTGTAATTAGTTATGGGTGATTAATTAACAATAATAATCTTAACAAATAACTAGCGTGGCGCTAGCTTCAGAGTCTGTATTAGAGCATTTTAAGTTTATAGTCGAGATTTGCAGCATGTCTTAGATTAATTAACACCTCAGTTAAAATATTTCATTTTTATGGAAATTCAATCAGGCCCGTAGTCAGACATACACTTGCAGTTAAAACCTTTCATTTCTATGGAAATTCAATCAGGCCCATAGTCAGACATACACTTGCAGTTAAAACCTTTCATTTCTATGGAAATTCAATAGGCCCCTAGTCAGACATATACTTACAGTATATGTGTATGAGGATGTAAACGTGTATGTGTGTGACAAATACTGCTACAAACGCTACAGTTAATCATCATGATACTAATCAGAATACGGAATGTTTCATTTTCTTTCTAAACTGATAGCTATGCGATTCATTTTCTTCTAAATGAAAACATTTTATCACAATTTTCGCATTCCTCATTGTAAAATAAATGCCTTTTTCCGTACTTGGGACTTTGGGAATCTGACAGAAAGCAAAACCAGAATTTCTCCTACTTTCAATGTTTACATTGCTATGCATTATTGATCCGTACATGTGCTTCTACTTTCTTGTCTATGATACAATTATACGCGTTTTCTAATGTCAATCTTGTTACTACATTATACAGATTTACATCAGAATGTTCTGCTTGTTTAAATTTGTCGCATTTTACTTGTTTAAATCTGTCACGTTCTGTTGTTTAAATTTGTCGCATTTTACTTGTTTAAATCTGTCACGTTCTGTTGTTTAAATTTGTCGCATTTTACTTGTTTAAATATGTCACGTTCTGCTTATTGAAATTTGTCACATTTTTCTTGTTTAAATCTGTCACGTTCTGCTTGTTGAAATTTGTCGCATTTTGCCTGTTTAAGTCTGTCACGTTCTTCTTTGCTTGTTTAAATTTGTCGTATTCTATATATAAAAGTATGCTTTGATATCACTCTTCCCTTTACATATAAAAACAATATGCTTTATAAGTTCTCTATTGTTTCATATAAAATGTTACATATCCTTGTAATTTTTAAAGTCAAACAAGAGCGATATCATTTATTGACATTAAATACATTAATAGGGACAAAACATAATACTTGCTCAAATTAAATAGGTCACACAAAGATGCTGAAAGAAATGCAAATGTTCTCTAAAGTTTTCTATATGCTTTGACCTTTGTCGTTTGAACTGGTAAACATTTTCTTTGTACACAGGTTACAAGTTTGAGTTCATCATGGCGACCTTGTTAATGGTCGGCTTGTTTGTCGTCCTGGCTGTCGTCCAACGCATTGAGGTCTTCTACGCATTGTCAGCTGCAGCAGGAATTCATCGTGCATGTGTCTACGTCATTCCGTTTGCTGTAGCCAACGACTTAATTCAGGTCAAAGTAATGGTACAGAACGTACCATTCTAACGATTCATCTCGTGTGTGTGTGTGTGTGTGTGTGTGTGTGTGTGTGTGTGTGTGTGTGTGTGTGTGTGTGTGTTTGTGCGTGTGTGTGTGTGTGTAAATCTGAAGTGTGTGCTTGCATGTGCGTGCGCGAGAATGTGAGTATGCGAAAGTGTATGTGTTTGTCCATAAGCATGTTTGTTACTGCGTGCGCATGTACATATGTGTGGACATGTGTGTGGACATGTGTTTGGGCGTGTGTGTAATGCGTGTACGTGTGTATGAGTGCGCATTTGTGTATGTGTGTTGTGTGTACATTTCCTGGCGTAGGTG
The DNA here is from genome assembly GCA_028829895.1 of Sinotaia quadrata. NCBI lineage: Eukaryota > Metazoa > Mollusca > Gastropoda > Architaenioglossa > Viviparidae > Sinotaia > Sinotaia quadrata. The sequence continues at coordinate 34,338,930 of CM054183.1, read as the reverse complement.
TGCATGTATATGTGTGTGAGTATGTTTGTTCATGTGCATATAAGGGTGCATGGAAGTGCTTGTGTAAGAGACTGAATGTTTGTATACATGCGTGCAAGTGGGTGTGTTTGTATGTATGCATTTCTCATCTATACCATTGGGTCATAATTCTTTCTGTCGCACAGCAGGACATGGTGGATGTGGTATGTTTGCGTCTGAAACAAAGCATAGTGTATTTAAATTGACCACTTCGCCTCCAGGCAATTAAACATTATAATTTCATTTTAGAGGACTGGGATGAGGGGTTATTAGTCACTAACACACACACACACACACACACACACACACACACAACCACACACAAACACACAACCACGCACAAACACACACACACACACACACACACACACACACACATACAACCACACACAAACACACACACAACCACACACAACCACACAACCATACACAAGCGCACACACACACATATATATAAAATACAGTACGTCTTTCCTCATAAGCTCAGAATACTGTACTGTTATTGTTTACTTTTTTTACTCATTTCCTTGAACATGTTTTGTAAACGAATATTTTTTTCTATTATGACTATGATATCTAACTTAATATGTGATTCATAACTGAAGTCTGTTTGGCTAATGTATCTAACTTACGCATTGCTATATTTGGAAAGGGAATTAACATGATTAAAATTCCAATTCTCGCAAAAGTCTCTGTCAATCATTCCTGCACATTCACAGTAATGTGATTAATGCGTCAAACATTCCAGCTCGCTCAAAGTGATGTGATCATTGCATCATTAAAAGCAGTCCTCTTGAGTGAACTTGTTTCACAAAAGGATCGTATCATTATTTCAATTGCCAGTTTCACAATTTCAAACGGACAGTGACACTATTTCAAACGACAGTATTACTATTTCTTACGACAGTATTACTATTTCTAAACCGTATTACTATTTCAAACGACAGTATTACTATTTCTTACGACAGTATTACAATTTCAAACGACAGTATTACAATTTCAAACGACAGTATTACTATTTCAAACGACAGTATTACTATTTCAAACGACAGTATTACTATTTCAAAACCGTATTACTATTTCAAACGACAGTATTACTATTTCTAACGACAGTATTACTATTTCTTACGACAGTATTACTATTTCAAAACCGTATTACTATTTCAAACGGACAGTGTTACTATTTCAAACGACAGTATTACTATTTCAAACGACAGTATTACAATTTCAAACGACAGTATTACAATTTCAAAACCGTATTACAACAGTATTACTATTTCAAACAACAGTATTTCTATTTCTAACGACAGTAACACTATTGCATTATATATATATTTTTTTAATATAGGAAATGTAATTCCATTTTATTGTTTGAAATAACCTTATCTTGGTACAATTAATAGTGTATATGTAGCCATCTTTACTGAGATGAAATTAGGTCAGGGGTCATTCAGTGAACTCTTGATTTGTTACAGTTATCAAAGGACTGGTTGCCTTTCATGCCAAATTGATAGTTTTCTGACATCGAAGAGGGGACTTCTTGTGAAGTCGAAGGGTACCCTTTTCCACTGAATGTACAATCCACAGAGCTAGCATTAATTCAGTATGAACTGTTGTCACGGTAACTATTAAAGCTCTCCAGACATGATTGTAATCTTTATTTTTCCTTTCTTATCTTTAATGCAGGCCATAGGAACACGTCAAGAAAAGGGGGCAAAGGTCGGGTTGGCTATGTCCGTTGTGACGATGCAGTTCTCTTTGTCCTATGCAGTTCTCTTCCCCTGGATCGGACTCGTAGAGCAGATGACTGAGCTGGTGTCCTTACCACTGTTGCTAGGTGCTGTCTATGGATTGTGCTCAGTTTCCTTCTTTGCTCTTTTGGGGAAAGTGTGACTGTTTTCAGGACAAAGAGCAAGAGTTGTTAGAAGAAAATACTACCTAAAGAACATTACTTCAGAAAAGAATATTTGGGGAAAGTGTGACTGTCTTCAGGACAAAGAGCAAGAGTTGTTAGAAGAAAATGACTACCTAAAGAACATTACTTCAGAAAAGAATATTTGGGGAAAGTGTGACTGTCATCAGGACAAAGAGCAAGAGTGTTAGAAGAAAATGACTACCTAAAGAACATTACTTCAGAAAAGAATATTTATTTCCGGCACACGATTTTTTAAATGTGTTTTGCTCTGTAGAAGATTGAAACGTTTGTGCAGTTGTAACTTGTGTTGCGTTTGTGTTTCTTTCTAAACAGTTTATTTTGGAATGTCTAAGTAGATGTTTTGATTTCCCTAGAAAATGTATATTTGACAGTCAGACATCTATGTCTTGTAGGTCCCATAAGTGCTAAATGTTGTTTTTCGTGGCACTTGGAATAAGTATAAATAATCAGTGCTAAATGTTGTTTACCATGGCATTTGGAATTAAAAGTAAATAATAAGGGCTAAAGGTTGTACTAATTACAAGTGATGAGAATCTTAATTTATTTTATTAATGATCCTCCAGCAGACACCACTCGTCTCGCACACTTGACGGATATACGGGCACTGTAAATGTTTCTCTCTTCCATAACATAAAACAACATTTATGGTCACTTAATGTTTCCATGAGTGGAAAAGTTTTTACTAAAGTTGAAGGCAAATCCATCTTTAATCTATATTTAGCGAACCCCAATCCATTCACTTTCTTCTCCACCATATGATTATTAATAAGCATAAGGTCAATAAATTTAACAAGTTTATTAAACCAACAATCAAGTATACATATGACAAATACAACTAAATAGATTACTTGACACCAATTTTTCAATGAACCCATATTCGGATTATTTTATGTTTACACAGTCCTTATCCAGAAAAAACAGTTCATCAGTATGTCAATACAAATTACAGGATAGTCTTATCAGAGAACAGAAATAGAGTTATTAGAGATAATATTTTTAAATAACCTTGTTTAACTGCTGTCTCATAGTCCTTCCACGCACTTTTGCAACAGAGACACAAGTTATTGTCAGCAGTTATTACGTCATCTCCATGTGCCTAACTCCACATTGAAAAACACTTAAATTTAACCTGGGTGCTTCTTTTTGAAGTGTGCACTCCTTCAAACAGAACAATAAATATAGCGATGTCCAACAACTTCTCTACACTAGAAATTGTTCAGGTAGTCAACATGTCTTACATCAGTAGAGTGTAGCGTGTTCTTACACTAAAATGCTGATTCCCACCTTTACCATAGTCAGTTGTAGCAGTTTACAAACAATAAACCAGGAGGTTCAAATCAAACATTGAAATGAAAGCAGAAAGGGCTAAACTTGTCCCTGCAAGATATAAGCAGAGAACAAACACTATGCTTCCAGTTTATAACTTTATAACTCCATTCTTACTTACATTCCAGTCTCAACTTACAGTTTCCTGCAATGGTATTTAATACCCTGATACATGCACACTGCATAATAAATACAGCGTATCAAAATAATGTCAAGTGATTAGTACACATTATATGAGCAGATTAGTTCGAACATTTGTAGAAATAATAATCTACTCACATAATACATCTTACTGAGACCCACAAGTATAACATATCAATACAAACCTATATTAAATATTTCTAAGTCCATTCTCTCTCAATCAGTCAGTTAACTCACCACCAAGCTAATGGCCGCCTTTCAGGACCGGAGTTTTTCTTTGCCACTTCAAATTCAAAGTGATTAGACAGTAGACTTCTCTACAGCAAGTAAACATTTACATCTCAGCGCATGGGCTGGTCTGATTCTCGTAAATCATAACCATATATATATGTATATATGTGTATGTGTTTGTGTATGTATATATATATATATATATATATATATGTGTGTGTGTGTGTGTGTGTGTGTGTGTGTGTGTGTGTGTGTGTGTGTGTGTGTGTGTGTGTGTGTGTGTGTGTGTATGTATGTATGTCTAATTCTCGTAAATCATAACCATTGTATAAATAAAACCTCTCACTTGTTGGCATTGCATGAGCATATTCTTGCCTCAAGAGTTTACTTCAACCCAGAACTTTCAAAAATACCTTCATAAGGAGTGCCCAATGTCTGCTTACTCTGACAATTTAACAACTTATATAATGGTTTAATTTTAAAATAGGGGTAGGCAAATTTACTCCGCCAAAATTTGTAACATAAAAATTCTAATCATTCACACAATTTACACAAGTAAATGCAAAGTGTTTCTACTTTTATACAGCCAAAAGTTATATCTTTGTTTCTTTAAGAAAAATCAGCTGTTACCTTAGCAGGAAGGGATTATTATACCTCACCCAATGTGTGTAGTTTGAAAAAGAGCTTAATGTTCACACTGGATTTCAGTCTAACAGCTCCACCCTTTTTTCCATTTATTAACATTCTCAATCAATAGAATTATAGAATATTACTAAAACTATTATATCACTGATTGATATTCATGATTTTCTCACATTCTGTCCACATACACGTCATTTATAAAAAAAAATAAATAACTGGCACACTCACGTTTACTAACTTTTGGTCAACTAGAGAAATGAGCTTATCTGTTTGAAACAGCTTCATGTGAGTGCGCATCAATAACTATGCCGCTGTTTGACCTGCAGGTAATGGCTGAGACAAACAATAGCAATGCACGCATTTCACTCATCTCACAGATCTCAGTTTCACTATTCTCACATATCTCAGTTTAACTCATCTCACAGATCTAAGATTTCACTCATCTCAGAGATCTCAGTCTTCACTCGTCTCACAAATCTCAGCTTTCACAATTCTCACAGATCTCAGTTTTCACTCATCTCACAGATATCAGCTTTCACTCATCTCACATATCTCAGTTTCACTCATCTCACAGATCTCAGATTTCACTATTCTCACAAATTCAGATTTCACTTATAAAACAGATCTCAGCCTCACTCATTTCACAGATCTTCGTTTTCACTATCCTCACAGATTTCAGCTTTAACTATTCTCACAGATCTCAACTTTCACTATTCTCACAAATCTCAGCTTCCCAATCTCACAGATCTCAGCTTTCACTCATCTCACAGATCTCAACTTTCACTCATCTCATACATCTTAGTTTTTACTATTCTCACAGATTTCAGCTTTCACTATTCTCACAGATCTCAACTTTCCACTTATCTCAAAATCTCAGCTTTCACTCATCTCACAGATCTCAGCTTTCACTATTCTCACAGATTCAGATTTCCCTCATCAGATCTCAGTTTTCACTCAGCTTTCAAGAAGAAGAAGAAGATCTCAGTTTTTATTCATCTCACAGATCTAAGTTTTCACTCACATATCTCAATTCACCGATCTCAGCTTTCACTCATCTCACAGATCTCAGTTTTCTCTCATCTCACGGATTTCCAGTATATTTTTCAGTTTATTTAGGAGCACTTTACAAATAAATATATTATTATAACATTCTAAATTATTATAATTGCAAATAATTATGTTATCATAAAATTGTGAATTAAAATTGAAAATATATTTTGTAAATTGGGGAAAATTTTCCCATCATACAACAAAAGGTCCATGCGTGCGTGTGTGTGTGTGTGTGTGTGTGTGTGTGTGTGTGTGTGGGTGTGTGTGTTCGTCTCACTGAAAAGCAAACTCTTTCATATATTCAAAATTAATTATAGAGAAATCACACACACTCCATACGCCACATAAAGTAATAAATATAAATATCAAGCAACGCCATTGACTGCAAACAAGTGGCGTGGGCCAATTAGATATGTCACAAGACTTTACTCATATATACATTGCTTTAATTAGCGAGTAATCGAATTGACCCGAAAACCCATTTATCACACCCTTAACAAGTGTTCTGTTACTAATGGATCAGTGTGGCAAAACACAGTCATTACACACTTAACGAGGGTTCTGTTATTAATGGATCAGTGTGGCCCAAACACATTCATCACACACTTAACGAGGGTTCTGTTACTAATGGATCTGTGTTCCCCGAACGCATTCATCACACACTTAAGAAGAATTCTACTACTAACGGATTATATTCTCCAAACACACTTACTTTCTTTTCAAGGAACTAATGAACATGGTAAGATCTAATCAAAAGCTATTCTCCATACTCTTCCTAAATAATGTTTCCATAGTTTCACGTGTCCAAAAGCGTTAGCTGACCAGTATATAACAACTAGCTAAGCAGTTGTACTGATTTACGAGGTTAATAATCTCAATTGTAGAACTGATTATTGTGATTGTTTAGCTAAATATAAGTATTGATTGCTGAGGTTAACTAGCTAAATAGTAGTATTGACCTTTGAGTTAGCTAGCTAAATTATAGTACTGGTTACTAAGGTTTACTAGCTAAATAATGTAATTGATTAATGAGGTTAACTAGCTAAATTGTAGTACTAATTACTGAGGTCTGCTAGCTAAATAACGTAATTGATTAATGAGGTTAACTAGCTAAATTGTAGTACTAATTACTGAGGTCTGCTAGCTAAATAACGTAATTGATTAATGAGGTTAACTAGCTAAATTGTAGTACTAATTACTGAGGTCTGCTAGCTAAATAACGTAATTGATTAATGAGGTTAACTAGCTAAATTGTAGTACTAATTACTGAGGTTTACGAACAAGGAACTACAACTCTATTTTTCAATTTGCTGGTGGCTTTAATCTTCTTTGTTCTATCTGTCGCTCTGAAAACTGAGGCGTTCTATTCACTATCATACTTCACAATCCGCATTGTAACTCTTCGTAATGGCATTCTATGCAATGTTACACTCCACAGTGAGGCGTTCTATGCATAGTCACACTGTGCGCTGAGGCATTATATGCTATGTCACACTCCACAATGAGGCGTTCTGCGCATTGTCACACTCTGCATTGGGACGTTTGATACATTGTCACACTCTGCATTGGGACGTTTGATACATTGTCACACTCTGCATTTGACGTTTGATACATTGTCACACTCTGCATTTGACGTTTGATACATTGTCACACTCTGCATTTGACGTTTGATACATTGTCACACTCTGCATTTGACGTTTGATACATTGTCACACTCTGCATTTGACGTTTGATACATTGTCACACTCTGCATTTGACGTTTGATACATTGTCACACTCTGCATTTGACGTTTGATACATTGTCACACTCTGCATTTGACGTTTGATCATTGTCACACTCTGCATTTGACGTTTGATACATTGTCACACTCTGCATTTGACGTTTGATACATTGTCACACTCTGCATTTGACGTTTGATACATTGTCACACTCTGCATTTGACGTTTGATACATTCACACTCTGCATTTGACGTTTGATACATTGTCACACTCTGCATTTGACGTTTGATACATTGTCACACTCTGCATTTGACGTTTGATACATTGTCACACTCTGCATTCGACGTTTGATACATTGTCACACTCTGCATTTGTCGTTTGATACATTGTCACACTCTGCATTTGACGTTTGATACATTGTCACACTCTGCATTTGACGTTTGATACATTGTCACACTCTGCATTTGACGTTTGATACATTGTCACACTCTGCATTTGACGTTTGATACATTGTCACACTCTGCATTTGACGTTTGATACATTGTCACACTCCCCACACGAACACACCGCACGAGTTTTTTACGTCATGACGTACGCTGTGGCCAAACGACATCAACAGGAAGTGGTTGTCTGGCTACGTGTGACTACTTTCATTGGATTTATCTCCACGCCACACTCATGCAGACACAAACACACGCACGCACATATGAACGCAATTTTACTTTCTTTTTTTTTTCATTAAGATTGTCTGTTGACCAGCTTTTCTCTCTTTCTTCAGTTGGAGGGTCTGGTATGAGATAAAAAGAAGACGTTCACGTATATGATTACCCTACAGTTGATTCAATTTATTCGGTTTAATTTTGCTGGCTCAACCAGTCATTTCCTTTCCGGCTCTCCCTTTATTTTAAAATCCACTTTATTTTTTACTACCGTCTGTCTGGCGTGAGTTTACAGCTAAGTTTCCGGTACAGAAACTATCTTCATTCAAGCTTACTCTTTTTCCGCTAGTACATGTAATTCTACTGCATTAAAAAATATTGTTAATCAAATGTCTTTCTCTCTCTGCCTTTCTCCTCAATTCTCTCTCTCTCCTCTCTCTCTCTCCTCTCTCTCTCCTCTCTCTCTCTCTCTCTCTCTCTCTCTCTCTCTCTCTCTCTCTCTCTCTCTCTCTCTCTCTCTGTTTTACAAGCACAAAGAAAGTGTCAGGGGTAGACGACTTGTAATGAACGCTACTCTGTGTCTTGTCCATGCCGTGAGCCAGAGCCACATTCTTCCAGTGGATCGGGCTTCTGTAGCAAAAGACTAAGCTGCTAGCTCAGTGGCTTTGGTGCAGTCTATTTTGCTCTTCTGTGGGGAAAATCTGACGCTGGGTAAAATTATACGCTCGAGAACACTTAGAGTTTATACTCACCAACAAAATCATTTAATGTGGCTGAAAAATTAATGTTGTTCGTCCAGTGAACAGACATTAACTTCCATGTCTTTCTTTTCAGATAACACAGTCGATAGTCAATGCTCACGAGACGCTTTGTTACTGTTTTCTCTGATACGTGTATTTATGCTTGTAAGAGAATAGGCTTTGTTTTGTTCGTGTTTTTGAAGTGTTCACCACCAAGTTGTGGAACAGGTCTGTTAAGTAAAAGTCCCTTTGCCATGTAAGTACATGAAAAAGCTAATATGACTGGGATTTAATTAAATCCAATGAACATAACTACATTTGCTTGTATTTAAAATGGAAATATGCATGGATCTGACTAGATATGCTAGTAGTTTTAATAATATTGTGTCTAGTTTTAATGTATGGACAAATCCAGAAATAATAATGTCTCTACTTTGACGATAAAATTTTTATGCAATGTTGAGATTTAACTTCTATTCTCATTGCATGGTGTCAGTATGTAAAATAGGTAAAGTGGTGTGAACTTGTTTCCTAAAGAATACCCTAGTTTACACCGAGACATCCATATAAAATAGTATGACTTTTACAGTGACTCTACCACTTTCACTGAGAGTTCCAAATATAAAATATATAAGATGTTATCGTACATAGACGCGTGACGGTTAAAAGCACTGTAAAGATGATCTACTGCATTTTTCAACTCATTATCATGTTTTCGCCAGTGATAGTGCAAATATATTTTCATGATTCATTAGTGTGTAAAAACGTCTACCAACAAATACTGGCTTAAAAAATTGTGTTAGGAATTATTTCCCTTGTAATGAAAGTCACGCTTTTTCATCGAATATCCTCTACTGTCACAGCTGATCAGTAAAACGTATCTCTTCAATCATTCTATTGAATATCTATGCTCAAAGTAATTCAATTTTGAGGTATTTCCAAGTGACGGGTCGTCGTTTAACTCTAAATGTACGAAAAGGTTGTTGACGTTGGACCGCCTAATACTGACCTACATTTGCTGACCTGTTTTATGAAAAAGCTTATACGCATTTAACTTCTTGCAGTTTGTCACGTTCACTAAGTGATACTTGAAGACCGCGACTACGTGTGAACACAAACCTGATAGCATTCAGGCGCTCAGTTATTAACAGAAATAAATTTCATATAACATAGTTTTATATTACCTTGCTCTAAAGTACACATTTTTGGAATTTTTTCTCACTCATTTAATAATAACTGTGAGGAATGTCACAAACTGAAGACATTCCATTTCGGCTAGAAATAGTTCAGACACCCAAGAAAACATTTAGTTCAACTGATTAACGGATCTTAATCTCTATAAAATGAGGGAAAATAAGCTAATAGCAGTAGTGGTAAATGTTAATTTGTCTGAGTTTGTCTTTGCACATGCGTTAAATCAGTTAGCATAAATTTTCCAGAAGCAGAATTTGCCGGAATAATTTGCATCTGAAATTCACCATCATTCGTGAAACTGTTAAGTGAGTGATGAACAGAGCTATACGTATGTCTCTATAAACTGTGCGATACACAGCTGTACCTGTGAACAGTGAGTTATGTGCCTGTCTCTGTGGTCAGTGCCATACACACTTGTCTACGAACTGTGCGATACGTAGTTGTATCTGTGAACAGTGCGAATCACAGCTGTACCTGTGAACAGTATGATAGATAACTGTATCTTTAAATAATGCGATTCGCACCTGTATCTGTGAGCATTGGGTTACTCACCTGTGAACATTGCGATACTCAACTATATCTGTGAACATTGCAATTCGCACCTGTATCTCTGAGCATTGGGTTACTCACCTGTATCTGAGAACATTGCGATACTCACCTGTGAACATTGCGATACTCAACTATATCTGTGAACGTTGCAATTCGCACCTGTATCTGTGAACATTGCGTTACTCACCTGTATTTGTGAACATTGCGATACTCACCTGTATCTGTGAAGGGCGCGATATACACCTTTTTTTTACGTTCGCAAATAGTGGTTTGTGAGTATTATTTTCTGTACTTCTATCTCCATTATATTTGTCTATTCAACTGGCCACAATGTGAAGCCAACGCGAACAGGAAAAAGCCCGGAGCAGATTCACATTTTAAGATAACATTTCCCATATTGAATATCATATAATTAAATTGTTGATTTCATAACATCTCTCGGTACAAGTACAGAATGGGTGATATCATAACATCTCTCGGTACAAGTACAGAATGGTTGATATCATAACATCTCTCGGTACAAGTACAGAATGGTTGATATCATAGCATCTCTCGGTACAAGTACAGAATGGTTGATATGAAGATAAGACGGAATAATGCTAAGAAAATATACAACACGATCATTCTGGCTTACAACCACGATCATTCCCATTGTCCATCGCTAACGACTCTATAGTTGACAGGAGGGAGAATTTTTCGCTACAAAACCCGCAGTTTAGATTAGATTTCGTTATGGTGTACTGTGACATAATGAAATGAGCAGACAATTTGAAGATCAGAGAAGTATAATAAGCCTTTAACCTATTGTTTTAATTGTACCGATAATAGCAAGTATTCTTTCTCTCTTTGTCAAAAAATATGTAGTATTAATTAAAATGTGTACGGGATATATTTTTTTAAGTTTCATTTTGATAACACGTTCCTAATTAAAATACCTTAATGTACAGCTTAAGGTATGATGTTGTCGCATTATAGAGTGGTTTACCTGTGTCAGACAGCGGAGTAAAAAATTAAAAATGAACGTGTGACAGTAAATTTACCTATATCTATTTTTATACTTAATAATTATATCTGTGTTGCCAATGTTAACGTTACGCAAGTTATTTTTGTAGTAAATAACTCAGGCGAAGAATGTGCTAGAAACTTGCTATGTAATCTAAACCGGTTTTAGTTAGATGAATAGTTTTCATTATCCAATGGTTAAGATTTAAAAGAACGATATCAGCCAATGGGCTGAGATCAAAGTTTGCCTGTTGAAAATGAATTTATTTTCTAATCACTTTGAATTTAAAGTGGCAAGAGTCCAGTCATGAAAGGCAGCCATTAGCTTAATGGCGAGTTAACTGACTGATTGAGAGAGAATGGACTTAGAAATATGTCATGCATTTTGCTATTAATATGTTATACTTGCGTTTTATGTAGAGATGTATTATGTGAGTAGACTATTATTTCTACAATTTTGAACTATGGTGCTTGTTTGTAGTATTCTAAACACTTGACATTGTTTCTAGTGAACACATTCATAAAATTGTTGTTTCATTTATTATGTTATGTGCACTTATTGGGCTAATGAATACTGTTGAGGAAACTGTAAATTGAGAATTGAATGTAAGAAAGAATGGAGTTAGATATGATTAAATTTGAAATTTAGCATTTGTTCACTGATTATATTTTACAGGGAAGAAGCAGCCTTTTTGCTTTGCTAGAATCTCACACTTTACTGATTTATAAACTGCTACGACCATGGAAGATTCGAGAAATCTTTACCCCCAGTGTGTAAGTGTAAGGATACACTGCACTCTAAAAAACTGTTTGACAGAAAAGTATGCTTGATTAGATCATGGAATTTCTGATACAAGGAAGTTACTGGAAATTGAAAATTGTTGTTCTGCTTGAGCGACCTAATACAGTAGAGGAGCGCTCAGATTAGTCTCAAGTGAACTGCGTCTGACAGAACATTCTACAGCGTGCTAGAGAACATGTGAAAGTAACAATTCTATTGTGACAATAAACTTGTGACTTTGTTATGAAGCACATGAAAGAATATTGCTGCATTGGCTAGACAAGGTTATGTACAAACTAATATTGCTATATCTCCATTGATGATAACTCCATTTCTGTTCTCTGATAAGAATTATCCTGTGATTTATATCGACAATTATCTACTGAATTACATGTTAGGTTCTCTGATAAGAATTGTCCTTTGACTTATTTCGACAATTATCTACTGAATTACATGTTAGGATAAAAGATTAAAACAACATTAAAACTATTCAAATGTGGTTCATGGAAATATTGATGTCAAATAATCATTTTGTATTTGTTATATTTATATTTTATTGTTGATTAAATACATTTATTGTTAAATTTGTTGATCTTCTTACACATACTGATAATGATACCCTGGAAAGATAGTGGGTGGATTGGGGCTCGCTAAATATAGATTAAAAACGGATTTATCTTCTCTTTTATTAAGATGTTTTCCACCTATGGAAATATTGTGTGGCAGTGAATGTTTGTCTTTAATGTTGTGGAAAAGAGAAAACTTTTTACAGCGCCCGCCAAGTGGTGTCTTCAGCAGAAATATTAATAACATAAATTAAAATTCTCATCACTTGTAATTAGTTATGGATAATTAATAATAATAATAATAATAATAATAATAAATTATTTAATTAATTATGGTGGCATTGTGCCACAGAACAATTAATTATAAACAAGGTCATGTCTCTGTGTGCATACTCTCAGACGCAAAGATGCATCCTCAATGTCAAGGGACAAAAATGAAGATGACATTAGTCCAAAAATTGATGCTGAGTGCAGCGTTGCTAGGCAATGAAGCAAGCATAAATGTAGAACAGCTGTATACAGTACCAGTAAGTAATTCTCAACTAGTTAAGATGATAAATTTTATATATGTGTGCAGATAGGGGTGAGTGTTTATGTGTGTGATAGTGAGAGTGTGGTGACAAATATTAACTTTTACTACACTGTCTTCAAGTAAGGCTAACACAGGCATCCAGTCTATTGTTAAACAGAATTATTGTGTATGTATGTTTGTATGTGTGATGGTGTGTGATTGCGCTAGTGAATATGAAAATGAAATTTTAACTTTAATGAAAAATAATCATCAGTACATTTGCAGGTAGTTTATATTCAATATTGCTGGACACAGTGATGAAATAGGTTTGTCTAAGGATGTGTGTGTGTGTGAGAGAGAGAGAGAGAGAGAGAGTTTGCGTACGTGCGTGCATGCTTGCGTGTGTGTGTGAAGCCATCCAGTCATTCAGCCGTCCTTCAATCCATCCATTATTCCAAATGCGTTTCTATTTATAAGTTCGTCTATGTTATTTAATTTGTTTTGCTATTTAAGTGTATTTAGTCAACCAGTCACACACTAATCCATTCTCCAATCACTATTCCAAAAATGGATGTATCTGTGTATCTATATATTTATCCCCACAAGTCACCCTCTCATTCCTCGATTCATTTTTCCTTCACATTGTCTACGTTCTCATATCTTCTTCGACTAACCTTACTAATTGTATTGCTAAAGTAGAGAAATCGAATAACCCTTCATCAATAAGCATTCATTTGACTGTGGCTGTGAATAGATGTTTTAGACTAGAGTTTATTACGATTTTGCTTAATTATTTTTGTAATTGTAGAATTTGCAAACACTTGGTGTACCCCTAAGCATGGCCTTTTTGACGGGAATTATCGCAGGGCCAACAGCTGCCGTAGTTTTACCTGTCCTAGGCTGGATCAGTGACAAGGGTTCAAATCCGCATAAACGCAAGGGATTTATTATACTCGTAGCTACTGCAGTTCTCTTTTGTGGCCTAAGCGTTGTGATACTTGCTAACGTGCTGAAAATACTTAAGATCAGGTCGCCGAACAATCTTCAGTCTGTAAATGACACGAATCAGAACCAGTCCTTTACAGACATCCGCTCGAGTGCAGCTCTGAATTCCACCACGTATGTTCCACTACATTATCAAACATCATCAGATAATCAGACCGCAAATAATGATAGGGCGATCGAAAGCGATGGCCTTTTACCTGTGGAAGCCATTTTGGGCTTACTTGGTTATATCATGATGGACATAGGGTACGATTTGACCAACTCTTACGTCAAGGCGTGGACCGTGGCCAGCAGCGAGCGTTCTCAGCATACGTCACTGCTGCTGCTAGGACTACTGGTGGCGGCCTCTGGAGGAATGCTCTCTTCATGCCTGGGTGTCCTTGACATCACGGGAATCGTGGGGCTGTCCGCAACCACAATGTAAGTTACGAAAGTGTGAGTTTTAAATATGGACAGTGTCAGAGAGTCCTAGGAAAAGTATGCCTATGTTAATAACTAGAGTTTATTCTAATTCATTAATTATTTTTATTTGATAAGACGCTTTCTTTTTTGTGTGTGTGTGTTGTATATTTCTTTATATTGGTGATTGCGACCATGTCGCTGGACGGATTACTGTCGTGTTAAATGAATTACTGTCACGATAAACGGATTATAAACTACGCATGAACGGTCATGGAAGGGGAGGGGGGTTAGTTAGCTCAACCTGTTCAGTGACTATGTATCGAGATATGTTTCCCGCCAGTGACACATGGAGTTGTATAAATAACGGAGAATTTCTATTTGATTGTAATAATTGTGACCAACATATGCATGGTGAGATATTATATTTATAATTGTAATACACGTGTGTGTGTGTGTGATTCCAACATTTTTCTAATTTAATGATTGAAATTGTAAACGTACAATGGAGTTTAGTGTGGATCATGAATGTATTGCCTGTCCTTGGACCTGTTGTTTTGTGCACGATAACTAATGGCACTGCAATGTCATATCCATACGTCATGCCGTGATATCAAAATAAAAAATTGAAATTTAAACAAGAAGCACCAACATAAAATTATTGTCTCAAGTTTTAAGCGTTTTAAATAACAATCTCAAACTTTGCTCGATGATTTAGCTCTATGTTGATCCTAATAAAACTAAATGATTTAGCTCTATGTTGATCCTAATAAAACTAAATGATTTAGCTCTATGTTGATCCTAATAAAACTAAATGGTTTTACATAACAATCTCAAACTTTGCTCGATGATTTAGCTCTATGTTGATCCTAATAAAACTAAATGATTTAGCTCTATGTTGATCCTAATAAAACTAAATGATTTAGCTCTATGTTGATCCTAATAAAACTAAATGATTTAGCTCTATGTTGATCCTAATAAAACTAAATGATTTAGCTCTATGTTGATCCTAATAAAACTAAATGATTTAGCTCTATGTTGATCCTAATAAAACTAAATGATTTAGCTCTATGTTGATCCTAATAAAACTAAATGATTTAGCTCTATGTTGATCCTAATAAAACTAAATGATTTAGCTCTATGTTGATCCTAATTAAACTAAATAATTTAGCTCTATGTTGATCCTAATAAAACTAAAGATTTAGCTCTATGTTGATCCTAATAAAACTAAATGGTTTCAATGGGCTTTTACTGTGGTCACCGAATCAGCCTTGAAGGTGCTTCCATCTGAATCCTGCAGTCGCGGATTCAGCAGACGGCATACCTAGAAGTCAGTTGTAAATGGAGTTAGTAGGGCAACTGGAAACGATAGAAAGAATATGGGGTTTGGGCTAATTGTCCTGAGCAAGTGGGTGGTGTCAGTAAGTCAGGCTGATGAATGAGTGGGTATGTGTGTATGTATGTGTGTGCAAGAATGCTCTATCAGAACGTGTGTTTGTATGCAAGAATATTCTGTCAGTGCTTGTGAGTGTGTGTATGTTGTGTGTGTGAATGTGTGTGTGTGTGTGTGTGTCTAAGAATGTTCTGTCGATGAGTGTCTGTGTGAGTGTGAGTGTATGAGCGTGAGTGCGTGTGCATGCGCGCCGAGTGTGTGTAAGAATTCATCTCAGTGCTTGCTCACATGGGCACTTGGGCAAGTCTGTTTGGTCAATGGTGGTCAAGTTGGTTGCGGAGCAAGAGTCTGTCGTAAACAAATCTCTTATATTTGCTTTGTTCCTAACTATCGACCCTATCGAAGAATTATGCGGGTCATAGAGGTCGGGTTGTTTCCGGTTCCCTTGATTGATGATTTCAGAAGATCACATTTAATATTACACAGATGGTGTCTCGACTTTCATCAGGCAATTGTCATCGCAAATGTTGTGCTCGTGGTTGTGCTATTGTAAAAGTCAAATGTGTAACTTTGTCATTCCAAATGTTTCCTAACTTATAATTACGTGTCTTATTTCCACCTTAACATATGTGATGTTTTACCTAGAGTTATATATATCTACCTATATATGTCTTATTTCTACCTAGAATTACATGTCTTATGTCTACCTAGAATTACATAATCTACATATACATATCCTATTTCTACCTAGAATTACATATTCCTACCTATATATGTCCTATTTCTACTTAGAATACGTCTTATTTCTACCTAGAATTACACATATCTACATATACGTGTATTTTTTCTACTTAGGATTGCCTGTCCTATTTATATCTAGAATTACATATTCCTAGATGTATATGCATTATTACTACCTAGAATATGTCTTATTTATATCTAGAATTACATATCTCTACGTATACATGTGTTATTTTTACCTAGAATTGCATGTCTTATTTATATCTAGAATTACATATCTCTACATATATATGTCTTATTTCTGTCTAGAATTATATATTTCTAAATATAGATATGTCTTATTTCTTCCTAGAATTACTCTACGTATATATGTCTTATTTCTATCTAGAATTATATATTTCTAAATATAGATATGTCTTATTTAGAGTTACTTGTATATACCTATACATGTCTTATTTCTACCTAGAGTTACATATCTCTACCTACACACGTCTCATTTGTACCTAGAAATACAATTGTCTACCTATATCTATTCCGTGTCTTTTCCTGTGTATTGTTCGTGGTACTATGTCCTATCCTATTTATTGTTCGTGATAATGTATTGTTCGTTGTGCTATGTTCAGGTCTCTGTATTGTTCGTGTTATATTAAAAAGAAGCTGTTTGCATACTTGTACTCGTGCTTGCAAAGAGGCTATTAGTTTCATGTTTGTGGTGTCACTCTTTTTTGAATGATTAATTAGTTACCTGAAGACCGCAGTTTAAAGAGGCTATTAGTTCTATGTTTGTGGTGTCACTCTTTTTTGAATGATTAATTAGTTACCTGAAGACCGCAGTTTAAAGAGGCTATTAGTTCTATGTTTGTGGTGTCACTCTTTTTTGAATGATTAATTAGTTACCTGAAGACCGCAGTTTAAAGAGGCTATTAGTTCTATGTTTGTGGTGTCACTCTTTTTTGAATGATTAATTAGTTACCTGAAGACCGCAGTTTAAAGAGGCTATTAGTTCTATGTTTGTGGTGTCACTCTTTTTTGAATGATTAATTAGTTATCTGAAGACCGCAGTTTAAAGAGGCTATTAGTTCTATGTTTGTGGTGTCACTCTTTTTTGAATGATTAATTAGTTATCTGAAGACCGCAGTTTAAAGAGGCTATTAGTTCTATGTTTGTGGTGTCACTCTTTTTTGAATGATTAATTAGTTATCTGAAGACCGCAGTTTAAAGAGGCTATTAGTTCTATGTTTGTGGTGTCACTCTTTTTTGAATGATTAATTAGTTATCTGAAGACCGCAGTTTAAAGAGGCTATTAGTTCTATGTTTGTGGTGTCACTCTTTTTTGAATGATTAATTAGTTATCTGAAGACCGCAGTTTAAAGAGGCTATTAGTTCTATGTTTGTGGTGTCACTCTTTTTTGAATGATTAATTAGTTATCTGAAGACCGCAGTTTAAAGAGGCTATTAGTTCTATGTTTGTGGTGTCACTCTTTTTTGAATGATTAATTAGTTATCTGAAGACCGCAGTTTAAAGAGGCTATTAGTTCTATGTTTGTGGTGTCACTCTTTTTTGAATGATTAATTAGTTATCTGAAGACCGCAGTTTAAAGAGGCTATTAATTCTATGTTTGTGGTGTCACTCTTTTTTGAATGATTAATTAGTTATCTGAAGACCGCAATTTAAAGAGGCTATTAGTTCTATGTTTGTGGTGTCACTCTTTTTTGAATGATTAATTAGTTATCTGAAGACCGCAATGTAAAGAGGCTATTAGTTCTATGTTTGTGGTGTCACTCTTTTTTGAATGATTAATTAGTTATCTGAAGACCGCAATTTAAAGCAAAGGGTAACGATGTACGGGCGCACAATGTTTCTTGAACGTTCACTCGTTGTCAAGATACAAAGAAGAATCCATTACTTTCATGCGCTGACTAGTCATTTTAGATATCTGATGTTATCCTGTAAATCGGCGTTAGTATTATAGTATTTTAATTTGAAAGCCTAGTTCGTTCTTTGTTCACTTTTAATTCTGAAATGTTTCTTTAATTGTGAAATGTTTCTTTAATTGTGAAATGTTTCTTTAATTGTGAAATGTTTCTTTAATTGTGAAATGTTTCTCACCCACCAACAGACCTTCGGTGTCAGTACAGACGTCTGTGCAATGTGGGATAGTTATTGTACTGGTCACAGTCGGCACATGGTGTACGCTACTCACTGGACACCGGCAGTATCGCAGTATGCAGCAAAATATCGACACCAGGCAGCCTGTTGATGACAAGGATGACAGGTGCCCGCTCGGCACATCTTTGGGTCTTGCTGCTGTGCCTCGATATGACCTCCCCGCGAACGGCCAGAACTGCCCGGTGTTAGAGGCAACGTTCCATGCCGACTCTTCAGAGAAGGAGCCCCTGCTTGCAAAGCACAAGGGCGCCATTGATTCTACAAGGACTGCTTCCGTCAAAATGCTGGGTGGTTCTGGAAACACGGGAGTAAAACATTCTCGAATCTTGCGTCCGACTGACACTCTAGATGCATTTACTTCAAATGATCAACGCAGCTTTGTCAAGAACATTATTTGTATCTGTGGCAGTGTTCTCTTCTCTACTGGAATTGTTTACATGTATTCTATAATGTCGTCGGATTATGTATCAAAGACAATCTATGGCGGGGATCCTAAGGCAGTTGTTGGCAGCATTAGATTTCAAAACTATCAAGCTGGACTTCATGCAACGTCTTCTGGATTTATTGTGTACTACAGCAGTTATGTTCTTGCCTGTCTGACCAACACCCGTTTGCTGGCCTTGATAGGTATGTAATGGTATTTTGGTGTACTACAGCACTTATGCTCTTATCTGTCTGACCAACACTCATTTGCTGGCCTTGATCGGTATGTAATGGTATTTTGGTGTACTACAGCACTTATGTTCTCGCCTCTCTGACCAACACCCGTTTGCTGGACTTGAGAGGTACGTAATGGTATTGTAATGTACAATAGAACTTACAATTTTCCCTTGTCTGGCCAACACCCGTTTGCTAACCTTTGTTGCTAGGTATATAATGGTATTATAGTGTACTACAAATTTTCTTTACCCTGACTGAGCAATACTTGTATGCTGGCTTTGCTCAAAATATATGTGTATTTTTATATATTTTGTAGGTATATTTATAAAAGAATAGTTGTGTGCATAAGTAAATGTGATTGCGCGTGGGTGCCGTTTTCCTCCGTACTCAAGTGCATTATTATATATATTATGTATGTGCATGCGCTATTATTATTATGCATTTTGTTGCTGTGTACACATCCTTGCATTAGGTATTCAGATCACATCCTTGCATTAGGTATTCAGTACTCATGCTTGCATTAATGTTCAGCACATTGCTGTGTACCGTTGATTATGATGAATTCAGTGTGGTATCTGGTCTACAATAACAGGATACTAATTTGACAGATTCTAATTCTATTGGAACGAATATTCATTTTTATGTAGTAGACAAAAATATTAACAGTTGCCGTTCTTGGTTAAGGATGTAGATGGTATTATGGTTATTAATCTAAACTTTACTAGAAATTAGAAGAAAATCTCGATGCTTGTCTTATTAGCAATAATTTCAACGTGTTTCAGAGCAGACATCTTTATAAAGCAGGGTGCACAAACGTGATAGGCCAGAGGGCCAAATTTCCAATTCACAGTGCGTGGAGGGCCGCCACATGGATGGTTCAGTAAAACACACACACACACACACACACACACACACACACACACACACACACACACAAATAATGAAATATGTGCTTTACATTCGTAATAATGGTAACATCCAAAAGTCCTCCGGGGCCGCATAGAGCCCTGTCTCAGGCTGCATGTTGCCCGCGGGCCGCGATTTATGCACCCCTGTTATAAAGCAATAAATGTCGATTTTGTGATTTAAGAAGACATATTTTAATTTTAGAAGACTTTCATAACGGACATCAAGAAGTGTTCATATATAAAAAATTAATATGATGTTCAATGTGTGAATCAAAATGTATGTGTGCGAATAGGTATGTATGCGTACGTGTGATTGTGATTCTGTATATATGTCTGCATGTATGTGCGTCTTTGCGTTATGTGTCATACTTTATCTCATCGAATTTCATAATAAACACACAAAAAACATTCAGACCCACAAAAAAGAACACTGTGATTTTTAATTTCTTCATGAAAATATAAACTCTAAAAAAAAATATAACTGTCGACTTTGTGAAAAGGGTGGTATGGTTCTTCTTTTATTTTTTCCATTTGTAAGGAGCCATTCAAAGCATCTCTTTAAATCAAGAAACATTTGTGCGTGTATGTGTATGTGTGTTTGTGTGTTTGTGCGCGCGCGCGCGTACCTATTTCCTTCGCCTCAAAATAAATGAATGTCTGCCTGTTCCCGCTAGTGCAAAGTGTATGTCTGCCTGATCCCGCTAGTGCAAAGTGTATATCTGCCAGTTCCCGCTAGTGCAAAGTGTATGTCTGCCTGTTCCCGCTAGTGCAAAGTGTATGTCTGCCTGTTCTCGCTAGTGCAAAGTGTATGCCTCCCTGTTCCCGCTAGTGCAAAGTGTATATCTGCCTGTTCCCGCTAGTGCAAAGTGTAAGTCTGCCTGATCCCGCTAGGCTAGAGTAAAGTGTAAGTCTGCCTGTACCCGCTATTGGTTGCTAGTAAAAAAAAATGTCTGCTGTTCCGTTAGTACAGGTTACAAGGTTGAATTCATCGCAGCGACCTTGTTAATGTCCGGCCTGTTTGTCGTCCTGGCTGTCGTCCAACGCATTGAGGTCTTCTACGTATTGTCAGCTGCAGCAGGAATTCATCGTGCATTCGTCTACGTCATTCCGTTTGCTGTAGCCAACGACTTAATTCAGGTCAAGGTAATTCTACGATGCTAAACTTTTGACGAAATCGTCTTGTTGTTGGTAATGTTCTTTTATTTTTATGTTCTTTTATTTTTATGTCTCTGAGCAGTCAACAGAGAGTAGAAAACAGAAATCTGGTTACAAGGAATAATAAGTGCGTCAAAGCAAAATTTTTTATTTAGCCCCTTCACTCTATCCGTTATATTCCGCCCCCTACCTGTTGCATACACACCTACATGGTTCAAATGTTCATGTCGCTGAAAGTAGCTAAGGGACCAGTTTGTTGTATATAGTGCGATATCCTTACGCATAGTCCAATGTGAAAATTTTTAGAAGAAATAAAGATCCGAAACGTGACTGCCAGTCAATGTTTTCAGTATGCTGTACCTCAAAAGGGGGCTTTTGAAGGGTTAAAAGGAGATCACGTTAATCTTAATATCTGTCAGATCATACTTTTACCTCGACAATTACTTTTTATCCGTCTACCAATAAGTTTCATATATTTTATTTCCTAAATTTTTAGTGCAGATAAAAATAATAGTGAAGTTACTGAAGGGATTCCTGTCTAAGCTGTGGGAATCTAGAAATGTCGTCAATCTCATTCTCTCTTGCAGGCAAAGAGGAGACATCAGACGACAGCGGCAGACGTAGGACTGGTCATGTCCCTTGTGACGTCCTCAATTCCTCTGGCCTACACTTTTCTCTACCCGTGGATCGGACTTGTAGAACAGATGACTGGGCTGGTGTCCCTACCACTGTGGCTAGGTGCAGCCTACGGGACTTGTTCTGCATTCTTTTTTGCATTTGTCGGGAAAGTGTAGCGTTTCGATTTTTTTTGCCGAAAAGCGCGACTTGTGCTTGCGCCGAGAAACTGTGACATTGTGTTTGTGTGGACAAGTTGCTTTTTTTAAATTGTCGAGAAAATGTGACATTGTGTTTGTGTGGACAAGTTTGTTTTTTTTAAATTGTCGAGAAAGAGTGACATTGTGTTTGTGTGGACAAGTTTTTTTTTAAATTGTCGAGAAAATGTGACATTGTGTTTGTGTGGACAAGTTTTTTTTTTAAATTGTCGAGAAAATGTGACATTGTGTTTGTGTGGACAAGTTTTTTTTTAAACTGTCGAGAAAGAGTGACATTTGACGCTTTTGAATTGACGGTATTTCTCTGCCATAAAGCTAGTGGAAGAGCTGCTAGAAAACAGTAATCTACGGTTACGAGATTACCTTAGAATATCCCGGGGAGTCGTTAAATATTCTCAAAATGTGTTTTACTTTAAATGGTCTGGGCCAATCCTTCTTCTAGTGTCCGGACTAACGAACATCATAAATAATTAAGCGCTTTAAGGTAAGAAAGTATGACAACAAATTTTGTAACCCAAATGAAGAATTTTCAAAGTTGTATGAAAGAATCGGATATTGATGTAATACTAATTTTATTAAATTCAATATCTCATTTTTATGAGTGGTTATAACACAATAAAGACACCTTTACTGTTGGACCTTAGAGTCTTATTTTTATGAGTGGTTATAACAATAAAGAATATAAAACACCATTACTGTTGGACTTAAGAGTCTTATTTTTATGAGTAGTTATACCACAGTAAAGACACCTTTACTGTTGGATTTTAGAGCCTCATTTTTATGAGTGCTTATGTAAGCATCTGATATTATTAGTGTTGATGAATCCTATCGACAGCAGGCAGGCAAGAGCTGTATAAGATGTGAGAAAGAGAAAAATAAAGAACTTTAAAGAATACTTTCAGAGCAAACGTATTACGTTACATACTTCAGAACAAAACAAATACTTAACGCTTTACAAGGGTTCGCATTGCCAGAAATATAAAGAACAAATGTAGATATCAAACTTTAACGCTTTACAAGGGTTCACATTGCCAGAAATATAAAGAACAAAACAAATACTTAATCCTTTCAAGGGTTCACATTGCCAGAAATATAAAGAACGAATCTAAGTATCAAACTTTAACGCTTTACAAGGGTTCGCATTGCCAGAAATATAAAGCTGAACAAACCTAAAAATCAAAGCTTACATTTCACAAGGGCTCACATTGCACAAAGAATAAGAAATCCACCAAAATTAAACATCAAATGTTAATGCTTCATAAGGGTTCACACCACTTCCAGATGTTTATGTCTTTCGGTCCCACATGTCTCTTTATAGACCCGTCGTTCCTTATCATTGATGAGGGAGGAAACTCGCAACTGAAAGAGTTGACGCCCTTGAGTACACTTAACCAGAAATAAACTGATTTTCTAAAGCACCAAAATGTAGACATATTTATTTCTTTATGTAAATGAGTGCTTGCCAGCTGTGTGGGCTTTAAAAAAAATGCAATATGCCCATGACGTTAGATGAATGCAGAAATGAATATTTATTCCACCAAGATATACTGTTATTTCAATCGCCACAATCGCGGACCAGGTTGGTTTATTTGCTGTTTAAAACTTTTGATCTTGTTCTTGGCTTTTCTAAATATAGATTATTGTGTGTATAATATGTCAAAAAGATTAGATGAAAGGTGTGACAACTATTTTTACACCTACTTTTATTTGTCACTTATTTCTATATATATTTTTTTTTACCTTTGATATATTTTTTGATAAAATTGTGGAGCACTGTATTTATGTTGCTAACGTTTATGTAGTGAGAGTTTAAAAGTAGACAGCGTTAACATAATCTGTAGTGAAAAGTACAGATGTTTTTCTCAAACCCATCACTAGATGATAACCTGGAGTAACATTTTAATTAAATGGTACCAGTGTTGTTCTTTGTGAATTCAATGGTCAAAGTTTCATTGAAGTAGCGAATCGAATTGCTAGATCATTTTATTAACGCTAACAGTTCTAGGAGACAGTAATTAGCAATGCATCACTGACTTATGCTAGCCAATTATGACTGACCAATGGCCTGATGCTGGCCAGCCACAACTCATCAATAGGAGTTAAGGAAAAAGCAAATTGTTGTAAAGAATCCCTTGTTTTGTTACTTGTTTCAAAGAGCTGACAGTGAACGCATGTTTCTTTGGAAGTCCCTGCTTGATGTATATACTTCATTAGGGCCACTGTGACAAATTTCAGAGTTATAAATTTTTAACTTGTCATTTTCATGCTTTCCTTTCAGCTAACTAGAAATGCAATTTCCTTGACTTCCTTTCTGCTGAGTAATAATGTATTTTAATTTTCCTGTATAACTTTTTGTAATGGGATTGTTTTAAATCAAATCTTTCGCACCAACAGGCAGCAAGAGTTACAGGAATGGAGATACACTTCTAGCAGCTTTTCACTTCTTTATGTGGCTCATGTAGAGCATTGCTCTTCCAGACGCACACAAAGACTCCCTGTCAATCTCCCTCTCACACTTCTTCTTCTTCTTCCCGTTAACTTCTTTTCCTCACAGGAATTGCGTGAAAACTTTCCATCTACTTGATGTTCTCAGTTTTTGTTGGGTTCCTGTGTGGTTTTCCTCCTTTCCCTGGTATTTAAGGGGGGTAGTGTTGTTCTGTGTTGCTGCGTTTGGTTGTTGTTTTCTTTGACTGCTCTGGTTTGTGACTGTTGTGAGTCCTCTTTGTCTCTCACACCCTGGCCAAGCAATATATGCTCTGGTTTGTGACTGTTGTGAGTCCTCTCTCTCTCTCTCACCCTGGCCAAGCAATATATGCTCTGGTTTGTGACTGTTGTGAGTCCTCTCTCTCTCTCTCACCCTGGCCAAGCAATATATGCTCTGGTTTGTGACTGTTGTGAGTCCTCTCTCTCTCACACCCTGGCCAAGCAATATATGCTCTGGTTTGTGACTGTTGTGAGTCATCTCTCTCTCACACCCTGGCCAAGCAATATATGCTCTGGTTTGTGACTGTTGTGAGTCCTCTCTCTCTCACACCCTGGCCAAGCAATATATGCTCTGGTTTGTGACTGTTGTGAGTCATCTCTCTCTCACACCCTGGCCAAGCAATATATGCTCTGAGCACGGCCCCTTTTACAATTCTATCACAATCATCCTAGAACTGAACTTCACTTCTGTGATCTGTTTTTTTCTTGCTTTCATTTAGAAAGGAATTAGTTCTAAACTACTTAGAGTTATGTCATGATTTTAGTGTCTAAAGAAACTACATTAAATTCTCTTTAAATAATTTTTTTCTTAACGCATGATTTACAAGATAAGGTATAAAATAAAACAAATAGCTATGGTCGTGTACCATTTAAAAACCATTCTCACTTGAAGAAATCATAAATTGCAGAAAGAAAATAATATAAACTATTATACAAAATACATAAATACAAACTATTTCCACTCTGAATATATAAACGTTTACTACTGTAATAAATGCATTAAACAATGATTAAAGTGTGTACACCATCACAGCATAATACAAAGCATAACTCATCTGTGAGAAGGAATCATTCACCAGGAAACGGTAAGCAAGAAATAAGTGAACTCATTTGAAAGGTTTATCACCTTCCCTCCGGTTGAGTGTAAACACTCATTAACTCATCGCTTATCCTTTAAACAACACGATATCACAAGGTATTGTGCAATTTATTCCTACTAATGAGAAGGCATAAATGAATCCTTTATAATCTACCCATTACACAGGGCATGTAGGATATTAATATCATCATGTACAACGTGCTTACTTTCCGTCATGAGTAGGCATATATTACGTCATTGTCCATCTAGCCCTCAACAGCAGGGTAAATAGCACGTTTGCATTCCGTCATGAGTAGGCATATATTACGTCATTGTCCATCTAGCCCTCAACAGCAGGGTAAATAGCACGTTTGCATTCCGTCATGAGTAGGCATATATTACGTCATTGTCCATCTTACCCGCAAAGTTACTAACAGTCAGAAAAAAGTAAACATGGTCACACACACTCACAAACACACACACACACACAAACACACACACATATACACACACAAACACACACACACATATATATATATATATATATATAAGTGCATCAGTCGTTCTATACATAATATCTTTAATAACATCAATAAACATGCATTAGTTTATTTCCAAGCTTGAGTAGACAAATATATTTCCGAGCTTCAGTGGACAAATATATTTCCGAGCTTCAGTAGACAAATATATTTGCGAGCTTCAGTAGACAGATATTAACTCCATTAGTCATCCTACACATTTTTAACGTCCTAAACATTAATCGAAATGCCCACGCCGTTGCAACACCCAGCATCAATATAATCACATTTAATACCCGTACTTAATAAGTTACATTCACATGGCTGTAAAAATGAGCACAAGATATTAAAACTGATATAGATTTTTTAAACATTCGTGCAAGCTTTTTTTTGTTTTACACACTTTCGAATAAATATTAACACAATTTAATTATCAATGCCAGGCTACAGAACGGATTTTTTTTAATAACGATATACATAAACAGTTTTGAATCAAGTATAAAGCTAGTCTATTTTCTTTCATGTACAAAATCAGTTAATGTATGCATGGCAGTAATAGCATTAAGAGTTCAAATGAGCAGTGTGCAGTATTAGCAGCAATAGCGGTAGTAGTAGAAGTAGTAGAAGCAGTATTGGCACGACGAATCACAGTAGTGCTATTAGCAGAAATACTAAAAACAGTGTCACTAACAGCAATAACAAACATAATATTTGTAAAAGCAGAGTAAGTCCTAACAAAAATACTACAGTAAAATAAGTAGCTGTGGTAGTAGCACATTTTAGATATAGTCATAATAGCAGTAGTAGTCCTAACAAAAGTAGTAAATTAAAATAAGTAGCTGTAGTAGTAGCATATTGTAGAAGTAGTAATAGTAGCAGTCGTAGTTGTAATAAAAGAAGTATAGTAAAATACGTAGCTGTAGTAGTATGACTACATTGTAGAAGTAGTAATAATAGCACTAGCAGTGGTACTAAAAGAAGCAGCATTATAAACAGCAGTAGTAATATGAGTAGGACAAGAAAACGACGCAGTACATGTACAAATTACATTGGAAGTTGAAATAAAAGCAATGGTAGTAAAATCCGCACCAATAGCATTCGAAGGAATAGTTGTAGTGAGTCTCAAAATATTAATAGCTAAAAGCAAAATAAAAGTAACAGCTAACAAAAATAAGATAGTATAAAAGAAATTAGTTTTTTTTAATTTTCAAGAAAAAAACACGCAGTGGTTCCTAAACACGCTTTACATTCCCCTGCTATCCATGCTTGATGACGTGCCTAAATGAAAATATAATACCCGTGGGCTGAGAATAATTCTGATACAGACATTTCTCGCTAATAAAGATTCTATCTTTATAAACTATCAAGCTTTGCATGACTTATATTTCTGCATTCCTCCCCACGAAAAATTGAAATGATCAGGGGTTTTTTTGCCTGAAGTCTTCCACATCGAAGATTGCCTTGCTATGTCTTCAAAGCATTCCGTCTCCTTCCAGTACAAGAGTGCATTCTTTTAATTTTATTACTTTTACATACAAACAGTCAATCGTGTGTGGTGTGTGTGTGTGTGTGTGTGTGTGTGTATGTATGCGTGTGTGTGTATGTATGCGTGTGTATGTTTGTGTGTGTGTGTTTGTGTTTGTGTGTGTGTGTGCAGATATATACAATATATACAGACATAAGCACACTGCCAAGAAGAGATCCAAAAACCAGGCAAGCAGTGAGGCGGCTGCATTAGCAACAGTTGAAATCTTTGATAACTGCTGGAGAAGATTTGCGAAACAACCATTATTTGACAAGACAGCCATTGTCACCATGGTATTTTTGAGACAATTTTTGTTTCTTCCCACGAACTTCATTTTGGAGTCATCTGAGTTGACCGTCTCGATTTCCTGAGATAGGACACCTTCGGTGCCAGGAGTCATCATTTGGTCAGCACACAAACGTTACCGCTTGATCACCACACAGTCATTGCTGAGTCACCACTCATTGGTCACTATTTAATCACCACTAAGAAGTCACTATTTAATAAACACAAAACATCATTGTTTAATCACCACACAAGTCTCCGTCTAATCACCACTCAGAAGTCACCGTTTAGTCCAACCTTTCTCAACCTCTTTACCCTATACTTAAAATAATTATCAACCTCTTTACCCTATACTTAATAATTTTCTCAGGTCTCAGGGAACCCTGAATAAAAATTATTATATCTACGATGCTTATTTTTTCAATCACGCTCTCCCTGAAAACTCCTAGCTACTCTTCATGGAACCCTGCTTGAGAAACACTGACTTACTCACTAATGTGCAGTCGCCGAATGATCCAATAGCAAACAAGCGAAAGTAGTTTTACGTCATCACTGGAGCTTGCATTTATCATTTCGTCATTAGACGTTCTTGATCTAGAGTGCCCCAGTAGGACCCCACAGCCTCACACTTTTGTTCGAGATGGAGGGAGGAGGGCTGGCGAAAAGGAGTGAAAAAGGTCGCATCAGTTTGGCGCATACCTTCAACCGTCCTCCGTCGGTGTGTGAATTTATTTGAATTATTCCACTTTTACGATGTTACATAAAAAATAATAATTTTCAAATTTCAATATATTTCTTAATTTGAAAGTAAATATAATATGCCTTTATAATAAATAAAATAGCTTTAAACACGAATTAAATTGTTTTGTTTACTTATTTTTGCTGAACAGGAAGTAAACAAAGGAATGGCGTTTTGACTCGTCCGCATACCATGTTTTTGTAACGTGCTCAAGCGTGCTGCAAAGAATTACTTCCCTTATTTTACGATGTTTTCGTAGCGTTCTCAAGCTTGCTGCAAAGAATTACTTCCCTTATTTTACGAGCCCCACCTCTGCAATTGGTTTCTAATCAGCGAAGCTTCGTCGAGTTAGTGATTCTTCTAACCACGCAGAGCAATTCTGTAACGAAAGTGATAACAAAGTGAATCTAAATCTGTCTAAAGTGATTCTGCCTTCTCTGAGTAAATATACGTACATTTTTTTTTCAAAAGCAAATGTGTTGTTGCCTCTGAGGTCATCCAGCGTGGTATTGCCCAGGAAGTGTGGGGAAATTTAATCGATGACGTTAGGGCAGTGTTATCAAATCTTTGCAACAGCCGCTAGAGGTTTTTTTAAAAACTGAGTAGAAGAATTTTGCGAGGATTTTATATGATTTCCTCCTTTCTCTCTTTCACCCCACCCACCCACTCACACAAACACACACACACACACACACACACACACACACACACACACACACACACACAGACAATCTTAATCAAATCCTCTGAAGTAAAACATGACAATAGCAATAAAAATTTCAAACGTTATTAAAATGTTTGCTTCGCATTTCGGACAAGCTGTAGACTCGTGTAGAGAGAAAGAGGAGAGGAGATATAGTTAGAGGGGGAGGGGTTAGAATTAAAATCCTTATGTTTGATCCAAGTTCCCAAGAGTAACATATTGCGTGTGTGCATTGTGTGTATATGTTGTATTGTTTGTGTGTATTCTGTGTGTATTTTATGTGTTTTATGTGTATTGTGTTTCTGTGTGTTTGTGTATTTTGTGTGTGTGTATTATATGTGTAATGTGTGTGTATGTATTTATTTCATGTGTGAATAATTTGTGTGTATGTGTGTATTTTTGTATTGCGTTTTTGTGTGTGTTGTGTATTATGTGCATTTGTGCATTGTGTATGTATTGTGTGTATGTGTGAGAAAGAGGTGGAGAAAACTCAGGGTGATGGAAGTTAGTGTACAAATAGTGAGTGTGACAGTAAATTTGTCTCTCCCTATTTTTAAATGTAAATTGTTATAAAATTGCTTAATTGACAGAGCAACCTGAACTTGGGCACTCCTAATGGTGTTATTTTTGAAAGTGTCTGACTTGAAGTAAACAGCTCGATGCAAGAATATTCTTGATGACTGACATAATGCAAACAGAGTGTAGTTTTCTATTATCCAAAGATCATGATTTATGAGAACGAGACCAACCAATGGGCTGACATTAAAGAATTTACTTGTAGAAAATCTACTCTCTGATCAATTTGAATTTCAGTGGCAAAGAAGAAGTCTGGCTTTGAAAGGCAGTCATTATCTTGATGGTGAGTTAAACTGACTGGTTGAGACAGAAAGGACTTAGAAATATTTCATGCATTTTTACTATTGATATGTTATACTTGTGTTTTGGGAGAGATGTACTATGTGAGATGACTTTTATTTTTAACAAATGTTTGAACAAAGCTGCACACATTTAGTGTGCTAACACTTGACATTGTTTGATATGCTGTATTTATTTTACCATGTGTGTGTCAGGCTATAAATACTTTTGCAGGAAATTGTAGGTTGAGGATGGTTGTAAGATAGAATTGAGTTATATTGTGATAAACGGGAAACATAGGTTTGCTCCTTAATTATATTTTACAGTGAACAAGTGGCCTTTTGATATTTGAATTTGAATTTCAATTCTCAAGTTTCCAGTTACCCCTCATGTGTTTACCAGTTAGGAACTTTAACCTGAAAGGCACGGGAACTTCTATTGTGGTGTGTAGGCATAATGTGTACACTATACAATTTGATGTACATGTAGTTGCTGGATACATCGGGAGAATTCTGGTATATCTGTGGTTGCCAGATTTGCTGTGGTCATGTTTTGCTTGAAGGAAATGACGCGGTGAAGAGAGCACTGAAGTTCTCTCAAGAATATGACAGCGTAACAGTGTTTCCACACATATGGCAGGCTATACTGATAACAGACACTGTGACATTGTTGCAAAAGCAAGTGAAGTCTGTTGATGCAAGGCTTAATTCAGGTCATGTAAAAAAAATACTTAAATAACCCTACCTCTATAACTCCATTTCTATTAATTGATTTTACTAACCTGTTATTTTTATTGACTCTATTATTGAATTGTAATTATATTTTTATTATATATATATATTGTAAGGACATAAAATTATGTAAACATGAGTTCATGGAATATTGATGTCAAGTAATCTAATTCATTGTAATTGTCATATGTATATTTGATTGTTCATTTACACTTATTGATAATATTATGTTGGAGAAGAAAGTTGGTAGATATAGATAAAAGTCGGATTTGTCTTCTCCTTTAGTAAGAGGTTTTCCACCTATGGAAAGATTATATGACTGTAAATGGTGTTTATGTTGTGGAAGAGAGAAAACATTTACAGCACCCGTATATCCGCCAAGTGATAGACGAGTGGTGTCTGTTGGAGGATCATTAATAAAACAAACTAAGAGTCTTATCACTTGTAATTAGTTATGAAAGATTAATAAATAATAATAATTTCATTAACTAAGTGGCATGCCCGTCACAGTATGTGAAGTTTCGTTGCATGTTCTCGCACTATATGCTTAGACAAGAGAGAAATAGAGTAGGGGTTTCTGTAATATACACGCAATGTGTAATTTGATTATTTTAGATAGATAGATAGATAGATAGATAGATAGATAGATAGATAGATAGATAGATAGATAGATGGATGGATGGATGGATGGATGGATGGATGGATGGATAGATAGATAGATAGATAGATAGATAGATAGATAGATAGATAGATAGATAGATAGATAGATAGATAGATAGATAGATAGATAGATAGATAGATAGATAGATAGATAGATAGATAGATAGATAGATTTAACAAGTAAAATGTTACTGTTTTGTTTTATCCTCTGTGTTCAAGGTGGTGGTGGTGGTGATGGAGATGGTGAATATGTGTTTGTGTAGAGGTAGCGATTTACTAATTTTTAACCTCCAAAATCTGCAAGAGCTATTCACCTTTTTCATGTTACCACTCTAAGACTGGACTTGGAAGAATTTAGCTCTCCTGGCTGGGATTATCGTTCTTTGATTTGAAAATAGAGAAAAAGAAAAGACGGGGGATGGGGGGGGGGCTAAGATCAATGAGCACTCGTGGAGATTTGTCCTGAAACGTGTTTACCGTAACATATAAATAAGTAAACAGCAAGGCCTATAAGATTTCTTAACGTAAAATTTGCTTGATAAGATTGAGATAATCTAAAACGACTTTTCAGACTTCGGCAAGAACTGTTTCAAAGTTTTACACTTTAAGAGTGCATGTTGCAAATTCCGGCCAACAGCGCCTTCCAGGAATAATAAAATAAACAAATAAAAGCAACAGCCCAATCAATATAGTTTGAAGCTTTACAAGTACGCACTCGACAGATACACGCAGATCAACTGCCACTATCGGCGAGAGCTTGAGTCTCTTGCGCGTGTCTAATGGAAGAAGGGAGAGAATTTGTTTGTCACAACTTGCTGCAATGTACGAAAATCCTTTTTGATGGCAGCACTGCTTCTGTTTCTAACTGTTAATGTCACAACTTGTATTTTAAAATCTATTTCAGTGTATTTGCAAGGGAAAATTTGCTTATATTATTATTTGCATTTATTGTAACGTGTTTTATTATATTATTATTTGAATCTGTTCGGTCGTTTCTTTCTTCCCTCTCTCTCTCAAATGTGTGTGTAGGTTGTGGGAGGCGGAAGTGGGGGTGTATTAATATGTGTAATATCTTCAGAACTTCACTTGTTTCTCTCTCTCTCTCCCTCCCTCTCTCTCTCTCTCTCTATCTCTCTCTCTATCTCTCTCTCTCTCTCTCTCTCTGTACCTCTATATCAGAAGATGTCTCCTCTTTTTTCTACCTCTTTCTCTCTTTCATTTTGTGCATTTCTCTTCAGAGTTTTCTTTTCTGCCCCTAATTTGGTCTCTCATTCTTTATGTTTCTGTTTCTCTATCTAGCTGTCTTTTTCTCGCTCTCTTTCTCTATCTGTCTTTCTGTCTCTCTCTATCTCTCTCTTTCTCTGTGTCTATCTTCCTCTCTTTTTGTTTCTTTTTTTCTCTTTCTTTCTCTCTCTCGGTCTCTGAAATAGTAATAATTAAATTAAATTAAATTAATACGATGAAATATTTATGGGTGCTATCCTTACCAAAGTGGGACCTACAAATTAGATTATTAAACTTTTGAATAGTGTTTTCAATAAATCGATTTATCTCCAAACGGATATGGAGTTACTTTCTGTAAGTTATCAAGCCCTTTGAGAAACAAATTATTCTGGAATGCTGTTCGTCAGTCTAACTGATAGCTAGCTAGCTATAGATCTAGACCCGTCAAAGAAAGACAGATGTATTTAATGTCTAACGAGTATGAAGTTTGATGACAGAACAACGTATTTGGGCCTTGAACAGTTTGGCTACCAGAGAATTAGTAGTTTTCTATAGATTACCGTACAAAAAGTAGATAAGCACATTAAAATAATTTAGCATAATATAACGCACTAAGACTATTACATTACCCCTGAGTTCTCTCCCTTTAAAGTTTAGATGGGTTTATATTACTACAATGCCTATTTGTAAATTGACGGTGAACGTAATGAAGCTCGAAAGCGTTCCAGCACGTGCAGGTGCTGCCTCCAATGAAAGAACGCGCTGAAAATAGCACACGGACTGACAAGAGCATTTGCTTGTGATAATTACTGCCTGCTTACTTTACACATTTCATTAAACCTTCGTCAAAACGTCGCAGTTCATAAGTTTCTATTTTGTTGCCGTCTGTTCTAACACTCTTAGAATGGGTTGAGACAGAGTGAATATAGTTCTTCTCAGCCTTGCACTGACTGTTACTTGGTGAGATATAAATAGACCTACATTAGCTGCACGTATTACAATTAGACTCTATCTATCCATCGATCTATCTGTCTGTCTGTGAGTATATATTACAAAGATGTACATATTTTTAAAATATTACTTTACATAAGCATACCAGTAGACAAACAGGAAGGGGTAAACTGACAAGGAGTTCTAAGACAGATTATTTTATAGGATAGTCAGATAATTAAACAGTTTGGACTAGATCGAAAGTGTTAAATTTAATGTTATTTTCTTCTTTGTTAAAAAGTTATCTCCTCTTAATCTGATGGCGCCCTCGCCTCACTTTTGTTGAACACTTTACATTCTCTTTTTGCGCTAAGCCGCCATTTATCTTCGTTCACAAGAGCAGCATGGCACTGTAAAAATGGCGGCATTTTAAATCATTTCTGAGTTGATGCTTCTCGCGCAGTCCTCATGGTGCATGTCTGCGACCGAGAACATCTGACAGAGCCAGTGATAATAGAGAGCAAAGTTCTAACTGTTTAAATAGGCAGAATAGTTAAATTCTACACAAGTTTGCTGTACTGTTAACAATTTCTTATTATCACTCCCAAACTGTTCATTATGTACTGGTGGATCCATACTGTTAATCGATAAACAGACCTTACAGATACTAGATGTGTAATGTTAATGAAATATTTTACACTTAATAGATCTGGAAGGTCATGGAAACGAGCGGGGGGGGGGGGATAAATGGTAGCTAATGGTCTGACTGGGCGCTGAATAGATCTTGTGCTTAGTAGATCTGGATGGCTTATGAAATTGGGAGAAGAATAGATTGTGCGATTGTGAGTGTGAGAGAGATAAGTCAGTGAACTGGGTGCAAAAAGATTTTGCAAGATAAATATTGAAAGTTAATAGAACTTGATGATTACTAGATCTTTATGTTTCGGATCTTTGTGATTAATAAATTATAGATAGTTAATCGGTCATTGTGTCCAGTGTGTAGTAGGTTTGATTGCGTTCTGTCCAGTAAGGAGTAAGTATGATTGCATTCTGTCCAGTGAGTAATAAGCATGCTTGTATTCTGTCTAGCCAATAGTAAGCGTGACTGCATTCCATTCAAGATGATCGTTGATTATAAATGAGACTTCTGTCGAGTTTTTGGTAGTTGACTGCTTATGGCCTCTAATAACTTCAATATTTTTATGGGCAAAAGCAGCTTTAATAATTGAATGTGCCGCTTACATTGTCATAAATGCCTTTTGCTGGTGCAAGGGATTGTTTTCCATGTAAAATATGCCACGCTAATGATCGGCTGCCTTTGCTGACGTAAGGGAATGTGTTTCATGTAATGTGCTTCGCTCAGAGTTGAATGCCTTGGCTGACATAAGGGGGTGTATTTCGTGTCAAATGTGCTTCGCTCAGAGTTGGATGTCAGACAGCGAAGGCAACTTGAAGCCGATCAAATACTAACTGAGCCGTTGGATAAGCCCAGGGCAGATTTTCATCACCCTTATTAGATCTGAAGTAGTAGGCTAAATCATTTAATAAAAATCAATGCCGAGGTATGTGTGTTCGTGTAAGGAAAGTTGAGACAACTGCAAATTTATCATGAGCTGCGATTTAAAACCAGTTTCTGTACACTAATTTCCAGTTGCTTTTCTTTGCTTTATACGAAGATTTTCGAAAGGTTCAGTGTCAAGACTGTCTGTATCGTTTACTGAAATTTAACTACAATGTATTTTTATTGAAACAAAACTACGTTGTATTTTCATTTAAATAGAACTACTTTGTATTTTCATTCGAATAGAACTACATTTGTATTTTCATTTGAATAGAACTACATTTGTATTTTCATTTGAATAGAACTACATTTGTATTTTCATTTGAATAGAACTACATTTGTATTTTCATTTGAATAGAACTACATTTGTATTTTCATTTGAATAGAACTACATTTGTATTTTCATTCGAATAGAACTACATTTGTATTTTTATTGAAATAAAACTACATTGTATTTTTATTGAAAATAAACTACATTTTTTTATTTGAATAGAACTCCATTGTGTTTTTTATTGAAATAAAACTACATTGTTTTTTTTTTTTATTGAATAGTACTACAATATCAAAGGTAGTGTATACTTGTAAAAAAGTTGGAATCTTTGATAATCAGAATAGATTACAATAATGCAGCCGTGGACATTCGATCTGGACGATAAATATATCCTGGACATTCAGAATGTGTGGCAAATATGTAATTCTGTGCATTCAGATTATGTCAAATATAATCCTGATAATTCCGAATGCAACAAATTCGAATTCCTGTTCATTCGGAATTGAGCAGATATATAAACCTAAGCATTCAGAAACTGTGATAAATACCCTAGAACGGTCAGTAAATGAGTGAAAAATATGTAAAAGCGATACTCTCTCTATGACTAGCTATGATAAGGCATAACGGTGTAACTGTGCAATTATCAGCATGATAAGGCATAACGGTGTAACTGTGTAATTATCAGCATGATAAGGCATAACGGTGTAACTGTGCACATCAGCATGATAACGCATAACGGTGTAACTGTGCACTTATCAGCATGATAACGCATAACGGTGTAACTGTGCGCTTATCAGCATGATAACGCATAACGGTGTAACTGTGCACTTATCAGCATGATAACGCATAACGGTGTAACTGCAATCGTCAGTATGACAAGGCGTAATGATGTACGCTCAAAATGTCTTATCTGTAGTCGTGTGAGTTACAGTATTCAGAAAGTGCTTTAAGTCCTCTGTAAACATGTGAGTTACAATGTTCAGAATGCTTTAAAATTCTCTGTTGCGAATTATATATTTGTCACACACAGAATGTTCAGGAAGAAGATTGTTATCGACAGTACAATATTATGAAATGACAGCATGAAAAGCTCATTGTATTATAAATATAACAATGGTACGTAATTATCGTCAGCACTATAAGGCGTAACGGTGTCCTTGAAAACTCATCAGCATGATGGGGCGTCGTGATGTGACGTCAGCATGATAAGGTACGTAGCAATGTTTCTTTCACAAGAATGTCACCTTGCAAAAACCGAAGTAATTTTTTTAACAAAATGGCGTCTTTCTTTCCATAAAATGTCTGTTCCTTAACATAAAAATTTCAGATGTGCTTTGTCAGATCCTTTCATTCTAATTATACTACGCATAATACATGTAAAACAAAATGTACAAAATATGACGAAATTGTAATTCAAAAATATGAAATCTTTCCCTTTGATTATTTCAGGTGAATGATAAAGACTTTCATTCTTATACACATATTTTAATGGATACTTATGAAGATTTTCTTTACAAATGCACAAAACCGAAAGGAATTTTAAAAACCATGTCAGTATCTGTATGAGAGTTGTGTGGGGATGGTTTCGTTGCTTGAAGTTAAACGAAGTGAAATTAAAAAACTATTAACACAATTTTAATAATAAAAGTCTCAAATAATGGTTCTGATCACACACTAGAGAGAAACAACTTCAAACCCAAAGTCCCAAGAGAAGATGGCCAACTATCAAATATTGCTTTGCGGTCACTGAGTGGAGATGCGCTTCTTGTAGGCAGGAGTTGTTTGTCAGCCATCTTGAGACTTTTCTCTGGAAGCGTATGTTTAGAGTCTTTTGATGGGCCAGTCGACGGCTGAACTCTTCACCTACTTTTTGAAAAAAAACCAAAGAGGAATGATAAAATGGCTTATCGAGCTGTTTTGAAGCATGTCCTGAGCTTATTCTAGTCGACACCCTGACGAAGACAAAATATTTTGGAATAAGTCGGTAGGATAAAACTTATTCTAGTCGACGGCCTGACGAAAAAAAATATCTTGGAATAAGTCGGCAGAATAAAGATTATTTTAATTTTTATATATCATAGAGATGCAACGACTGAATGAAATGATGTGTGGGTGAGAGTAAGAAAAAATTGATAAGGATGGAAAGTCAGTGCATGAATGATGGATGGGTAGATGGAGAGAAGGAGGAAGGAATTTGGTAGGTGAATGAGTTGATCGATGGTATGGTAGCTGGATGGTTAGATCAATGAATTAGTTGATGGATAGTTAAAGAATGGACGAAGAGAAAAGATACACAAATGGGTTTTGGCTGCGTGCATGTTTTCTGAACTATACTTTTTTTTATTTTTACAATCACGTGAGAGAGAGCAGAGCCTGTGTCGTAAAATCGATGGTGCAATTATTAAATTTACCTGAGTAAAAGAATCAGCTTAAGGATTAACCCTAATCATTTAATTTAATTACTTTTTAAATACGAGAGAAGCAATACAAGCGAACACTAAGACAAGTCCGGACTTGTGTGGACAATAGTGCAAGGAGCACTCAAAGGATGCCCATTTTAGGACTATAGTATAAGGAGTACTCAAAGGATGCCCATTTTAGGACAATAGTACAAGGAGTACTCAAAGGATGCCCATTTTAGGACAATAGTACAAGGAGTACTCAAAGGATGCCCATTTTAGGACTATAATTGATAGTGTCGTGGTTCGATGTTAAAATATGACAAACTAATGTAGAAACATTTTGCTAATGTATTCACCGGTGTGATGGTGGTAATGAGGATGTAACGACGATGTGGTAGTGGTTGCTGGTAGTGGTGGTGGTGACACTGATGATAGTGATGTTTTGTGATGAAAATAAACTATCACGCTGCTACTGTGGTTAGCGGTGGGAGGGGGACTTGCGTTTGCGGGGTTGCAGTGTGATGGTGGTAATGATTATTGAAATTGATAAATATAAGGCTGATGAGGATTATATCCATAGTTAGATGGGATGAGTGATGATAATTAAATTTAATACAAATGATAATGGTGGTGGCGATGATGATGCTGACGACAATGGGATGGTGCTGCTGTGCTTGTTGTGGTAAATGATTTGGTGATAAAAATGCAGAA
Organism: Sinotaia quadrata; assembly: GCA_028829895.1. Taxonomy (NCBI): domain Eukaryota; kingdom Metazoa; phylum Mollusca; class Gastropoda; order Architaenioglossa; family Viviparidae; genus Sinotaia; species Sinotaia quadrata. The sequence goes on along the minus strand of CM054183.1, from coordinate 34,299,923 downwards.
GGAGGCTAGTATTTCATGATGACATAAGCGTGGTTTGCTAATAATTCTGTAAATATATAGAAGTACCTCCAGGCAAACAGTGCCAAACATAAGCTGAACCCTCATTCTAAAACTTAGAAATCAATCAACGACCTTCAACTGAGAAGTAAATGACATTTATAATTAAAGACGGTGCATCACCATTGTGTTTGCATTGATGTGGTGTAATAAAGAGTAATTTGAAAAGATACGTTGACATGGCGTAATAAAGAGTAATTTGAAAAGATACATTGACGTGGCGTAATAAAGAGTAATTTGAAAAAGATACGTTGACTGTCAAAGTCACAGCTGCACTGACTTCTTGCTCATCCGCACTTGGAGCCCCAAAGCCTCTCATTTATATCCTGACTGACCTGTAAAATATCATTTAATTTTTTTTAAATTAATGAAAGAATAACGGACATAAATATCAAATAACGGTAAAATAGCATGAGAGAGATATTTAGAAAACAAATTCCAACAAACCACATCTGCAAATGAGCTAGGAAAATCGATTGCCAGTAGATTTTAAAATATTACGAGGATGGAACAATAATTTTTAAAACGTCAGTGATTACTGTGTGGGTGATACGTTTTTACATAAGCTAATCGCCTAGAAAATCTCTTACTAAGCAGCAGTTATCAGTTTAAGACGATAATTATAATGGGATGTACATCAAAGGCAAATTAAATTATGATTATTAATAATTAATAAACATAATAATAATAACGATGATAATGGTGGTGGTGGTGGTGGTGGTGGTGGTGGTGGTGGTGGAGGAAGGATTCCGGGGAGTGACCTATGAAAGGAAATTATTTCAAGTCCATTTTGCCGATTTCATATTACTATTACACTAAGCAACAATAGTGATAGAAGTTGATGTAATAGAAAACGTAGATAAAAATTCTTTAAGTAGCAGCAATATCAGTGCGAGGAAAGAAGTAGTGTTTGTGGTAGTTATAGTATAATAATAGTAAAATAATTAGAAGTAGTGTTTGTGGTAGTTACAGTAGTAGTAAAATAATTAGAAGTAGTATTTGTGGTAGTTATAGTAGTAGTAAAATAATTAGACGTACAAGTAGCAATGTTAATAATGATTTGTAGTCAAAGTATCAGTGCGATTAAAGAAAGGAAATAAGTAGGCCTAGAAGTAGAAATACGTAATAGTATTGGAAGTAGTACAGCAATGGCACTAGTAGTTGTCTATAGCTGAAGAAGTAGGAGAGAATTAGAAGCGAATGATACGGCCAGAATGGGGGTAGATGTGGTCAGTGCCGTATTAACGCAATGGGCACGCTGGGCAGTTGCCCGGGTCCTCCCGAGCATAGGGGTATTTTATCGACCATTTACATTTTCATTCCCGTGAGTGGTTGTTTAAGTAAGGGCCCCAGTTTCAAGCTTTGCCCTCGGGCCTATAATTTGTTATGACGGCGCTGGGTGTGGTACTTAGAGAAGCAGGAGAGAAGTATTAGTGATAGTTACAGCATAGTACATGTGTGGTACTTGAAGAAGTAGGAGAGAAGTAGTAATTCTTTTTTTCAAATATATCTGGTTATTTTTCCAAACATTGCGTCAGTGATCGTGGAACTGTACACTATTGACTCACCAGAATCACCGTATAGGTTACAGCGCCATCTGGGAGCAATCAATACAATATTTATTTTCTGTTCGATTCTGTCATTCATTCCACCATCAATCTTCATTGAGACCACGCGTCAGTGACACGCCTTTCGGGGAAAATGCCAGGCCTCTGATGATGGGTTATTGGTCTTAAGTATCTCGGGAATTTTTAGTTTTGCTTTGTTTTCTCCTGGAGATTTATCTGGATTTGGCGTGTGGGAGTTATTTTGAGTTCATGAGGCTGTTTACCGACGAAGCGCCGTTTGCTGTCACTAGATGACATTAAATTATTATTGCATATGCAAATGTGCGGTGTCCGTGTATTCATTGAAGTTGCTGACTGTCAGATGTAGAATAACAAAGATATCCATTATAACCTCGCCTTTTAAATGCTTCACGTACTTTTAGATGAATTTAAATTACATTATTAAACTAGAAAGTAGTAATGTCATAATAATTATTGGACTATTCTAAATTGTATATCTTAGGAACAAAAGTACCCTTATGCGATTTTAAAGTTATTTTGTTATGTAAATTGAACTAGTCAAAATTGTACATCTTAGCAACATTAAGTAATTTTAAAGTTAGTTAGTTATGTACATTGAACTATTCAAAATTGTATATTTTAGCAACATTAAGCAATTTAAAGTTATTTAGTTATGTACATTGAAGAAATTATTTAGGGATTTCAGAAAGGTTTTTAAAAGACTTACAGTCTTTCAAAAAAATTAATGAAATAAAAACGGAATACAAAAATCTTAAAACGTTGAGTGAAGTTATGTGATTTGTTTTAAATGTCTGCAGTTTTTGTAGTCTCGAAAAGATATTTTTATCTTATAAATACGTATATATATGGTATTTAAAATAATATAACCTGCGACTGTGTATATGTATATACCATGTACTATATCTTGTAAGTATAAAATGGTTTGGGTGTGCGTGCGTGTGTATGTGTATATACCATGTACTGTAACTTGTAAGTATATAATGTTTTGGGTGTGCGTGCGTCTGCGTGTCTGTGCATTTTAATATTTAAATGTGTAATGATACCTTCGTCCAACTGCGGGAATGAAGCATTTTGGGAATGCCAAGGTTTAGTTTAAGAAACTTTATCATCAACCTTTCCATCCAATTTGGACTTTGATCTCATATTCACATCATCTCTCTATTACGCCTATTAGCGTCGATTTTCGCATCCTCATTTTTCCTACGAGACCTAAGCCAACCCGCGCGCCACCCCAATAGAAAAAGACCGGAAAGATCACTTAAACGCGTAGGCAGAAAACAGACAGCTTTGAAATTTCCCGAAACCGCTCTAAATCGGTGTTCCTCGTGAAACCGTTCCACGTTCCTGCTGAGCTGCAGAGGCAGACATCAGAACGAACATTAATCGAAGGGCGACAAAAAAGAGAAAAAGACTCGCATATTTCCACACTTAAACTTGGTTTGACGCTGCAATCACGAAACATCAAAAGTCGACTTACAAGCTATTCGAACCCGGCATTCGTTCTGGAATTTTCTGGTTAATTTATCGAACATAACCGCCTAGTCTGATTTTGTTTTCTTTTTATTCGTTTGATTTCAGTTACTCATCCATTTCCCACCTATGCTGATTTCACAGATGAGCGCAAACGCAAGCAGAGTTCTCGATGGAGAGACAGCGCTAAGAAAGAGGAGTTGAACGCTTTCAGTTTCCTTTGCCTTTCTAAAAATAGTTTTTAAATTGCGGAATTGTATTAATGCAATGCATCGTCACAACGGTAAACACGTTACTCTTTCAAAATTTACGAAATATCAAGAGATTCTTAAGTTTGCAGCGGTGTACAGCACACAGAACCCGATCTATCATCCCATCCGAGGGACTAAACACCATTGTGAGCTGGGGGGGGGGGGTTAAAGGTCATCTGTTTTTATTTTGCTTTTTCTTAGAGGGCACCTCTGTCCGGGCCATTTGACCGAGGAGCTGATCTCCAACCTTTATGTCTGACACCTCTAACAGTACACACTACGTGTGTGTGTGTGTGTAAGAAAACACACGTCTAACGGTACGCACTACGTGGTGTGTAAGAAAAGACACGTCTAACGGTACGCACTACAAAGTAAGCAACTGTCTCTCTCTTAGTTGCATGTAGGACAAGGTTACTTACACCACAGGCGACGTTATTCCTATCACATAAGAAAAGGTTGTTTATTTCACTTACGACAATGTTTGAAGCCGCATTGGACATAGTTACTTATATCATAACAGATAGATGGATGGATGGACGGATGGATGGACGGATGGATGGATGGATGGATGGATAGATAGATAGATAGATAGATAGATAGATAGATAGATAGATAGATAGATAGATAGATAGATAGATAGATAGATAGATAGATAGATAGATAGATAGATAGATAGATAGATAGATAGATAGATAGATAGATAGATAGATAGATAGATAGATAGATAGGTGTTCCTTCGGAGTTAGAAGTGAAAATTAAGCAAAGTTCAATCGACCTCCAATCGATTTTAGGTTACAACACAAATCTCATATCAATGTGCAATAAGGGGACCGAAGTCTAATCATTATCTTTCAAATGGATCAATACCAATGTGAATCAACATCAAAATGGATCAAAACTGATTAAGAAAAAGATTGGAATCTAGTCATCTTGTACTGAAAACATTCAAGAGAATAAACATTAAATGTTTCTTCAGTTAAATTTCAGTTTCACTCATCTACTTACCGAAACTCCAACGTCTTCTCCATTGCACAGGGGAACAAAACTAAATTGTGTCCGAAGGAACAAAACTAAATTGTGTCTAAAGGAACAAAACTAAATTGTGTCCGAAGGAACAAAACTAAATTGTGTCCGAAGGAACAAAACTAAATTGTGTCCGAAGGAACAAAACTAAATTGTGTCTGAAGGAACAAAACTAAATTGTGTCTGAAGGAACAAAACTAAATTGTGTCCGAAGGGACAAAACTAAATTGTGTCCGAAGGAACAAAACTAAATTGTGTCCGAAGGAACAAAACTAAATTGTGTCTGAAGGAACAAAACTAAATTGTGTCCGAAGGAACAAAACTAAATTGTGTCTGAAGGAACAAAACTAAATTGTGTCTGAAGGAACAAAACTAAATTGTGTCCGAAGGGACAAAACTAAATTGTGTCTGAAGAAACAAAACTAAATTGTGTCTGAAGGAACAAAACTAAATTGTGTCCGAAGGAACAAAACTAAATTGTGTCTGAAGGAACAAAACTCAAAGGTTTTCAAAGGAACAAAACTAAATTGTGTCCGAAAAGACAAAACTCAAAGGCGTTCAAATGAACAAAACTAAAAGGCGTTCGAATGAACAAAACTAAATTGTGTCCGAAGGTACAAAACTCAAAAGCGTTCGAATGAACAAAACTAAAAAGCGTTCAATGGAATAAATTAAATGTTTAATTAACAAAAGAGCATAAACAAAATGGTTATTCAACTGAGCAATGTTTAAACGTTATGTGGAGAAAATAGTCATTGCGTGAATATATATGAGATTATTAATTCCACAGTTAACAATACAAAAATTATTATGTAATAATGGGAATTTTATTAGTTTACATTTCTTTCGTCAAATACATTTGTGACTTATGAACGCGTTCAAGGCAAAAACGAAAGCCGTTTGTGGTACTTACTAGCTTGAATGTTTTTTCTCTAATTATACGTATATCCTCAGTAGTTTCAAACAGCATGTTCTTGAGAATGAAACTGATATTATTCACTAAATGTTTAGAAAGTCCTATAACTTTATAACAATTTCAACTTGGCATTTCCTGCTTTGTGTTTAACTGAATGATTAGAAAATCCTATGGCTTTACAGCATAATTTAATTTTAACGTGTTCTTGTGATGTGATTAATGAATGATTAGAAAGTCCTAGAACTTTATAACATAATTTAACTTTAGAGTATTCTTGTGGCGCGAATAATCAATGATTGCTTTTGTTATTAAGGAACAATTTATCAGAACAAAGAGATGCGTGGTGATGTACAGACATGTGTTACTAATCATTTCCATAGTAATAGATATTCGAGGACTCTCATAAATGAATAAGAATTCAATTAATGTCACTGCGCGTGCCATTACAGAACTGGGGACAGACGTCAAAGAATATTGGAAATTTTGGCAGCAAAACGGATATTAACAGGACAAAGTATGGAATAACTCTCAGACGAATATATCGTATGCTGCACAGCTGCTAAATAAACATTACTTTTGTGGGTGATTGCGAAATAAACATTACTTTTGTGGGTGCCTGTTAAATAAACATTACTTTTGTGGGTGCCTGTTAAATAAACAATACTTTTGTGGGTGCCTGTTAAATAAACACTTTTGTGGGTGCCTGAGAATTAAACAGTGGAGTAGACTTATCAAACTGATTATAACCCGCTTAGCTGTGTCTATTGTAAGTGGAAAATAAACATTACTTCTGAAGTTAAAAATTCGCTACATAGCTTTTTGAAACAAATGATATAATAATAACTAACGTTGGACTTGAATAACACCGGTCGAGCATTATAATAAATGGCTGGGTGGTGCGGTGGTTCTCATTTGACTTCATTTGTAGCTTCTTTGACAGACATTACACACACACACACACACACACACACACACACACACACACACACACACACACACACACACACACGTACATACATACAATTGCATACATATACCTTTCCAAGTAAATCCGTACGTAATCATAGTCGGTCCTACAGACTCACGCCAACAGAGAACTCTCAAATGCTCCGGCAGTAATTTCCGCCCTGCATCATACGTCATCAAATTATACCATTTGGCCAACACATGCTGACTTTCCCTGTCAGCAAAAACGTGTTATAATTTAGGATGAAAGAGAAAGTTGGTGTTTACGATATGCAATCAGTTAGAATTTCCTTTTCTGTAAACAGGAGGACGCGCCGCTTGCAGAAGTTCAAACAAAGGTGAAGGTTGGGTTGTCTTTCCTGGACATTAATGTAGGTGGAGTCTGACTGGATGACTCCTCATCGTGCGCCAGACCACCGTTAAATGTAAGACTAAATATAATATTCACTTTAGTATATAATAATATAATTTAATCAGAGGGCTAGCGATACATAGAGACTGATCCATTCCCGGTTCAAATGCAAGGGTAGAGCAAAAACTAGTTTGTGTTTTGATTTTTTTAATTTTTTTTTTGGGGGGTATGTCTTTACCGAAGACTGAAACTTGCTGTTTAAGGAGATAGAAATTACAGTTGGAAAGTTTACGTGAAACGAATATAACGTCATTCAAAGTAAATCACGCGAGGGAAAGGCCTGCACTACACTCAAGTTAAAATAATTCTGTTACTAACTGCCGAGCAAAGAATATTTTTTCTTTGAAAGTTGTTTTACAGGCAGTAATTTTCAAAATCATGTTATCAATCACAGTTCGGATTTTGTTTTAAAACAATTGATTAATTTATTCAAGTGTTACCAATTTTCCAAGACTCCTGCTGACGACTTGATTGTACAGAGTATTATGTTCTGCATGGCTTCTGTCTACAGACTGCAGAGACGCAAAAATCAAGATAATAGTCTACAAGAGGCAGACAATTGATTTATATTCAGAATCAAAATTATACAAACATTACGAGCTTGAAAATCGACTTGTTTCTTGTTTCCTGGTGTCCTTGGTGGACATAACAGAAACACTGACGATAGCTAGAAGAATGTTTTTTTTAAAAATTAAATTTAAAATAAATCCTCACCCAAATGTATTATAGGCGCAAATAAAATGATGTGACCTACAAGGGTGGTTAAACAATCAGAATATATTAGAGGAGCAAATGAAATGACAAAAATGACAAAGATTAGATGAACGGTTGAACACATCAGATTGCAATGGCAAATGGTGTGTGACAGATAATTAAATTTTATTATATGGTTGTTATTTTGTATTTATTTCATACAGGCAACAGTTTCCACACACCGGCGGGTCTGATACCAGCAAATATTCCTACAAGGCTTCTAGTTCTTCGAGCCTAGCAAAATCCTTCTAAGTGTTAGTTATTCAAATCCATTCAATTCTAACTGAATAGTTCACGGTGGGTCGCATGGCTCTTCATTCTAGAGCTAAATAAAGCAACAGTCACTCGTTTACTTCCGGTCCATTGCCTCATAACACTTCAGATACTCTAAGTAAAATTAAACTTCAAGCGCTAACGAGTGTAAAGAGAAATTGTAGCGACGATAAAAATAAAATAAAGCAGCGAAAGAGGAACATTTTTCTTTTCTTGAAACACATTTAAGTGGAGGATATAAACTCCATTTTCGGTGTTGGGTGACTTTGGAAGAAGCACTCGAGGCACCTTGTCGACGCTTCAAGGTCATTCCGGCTGTTCCACAAATGGAAGCAGGAACGTCAGACTGAATGATGACTGTATCCGGCATCTTTTTTTTTTTTTGCCGCAAGATACATTACTATGAAATTGACATTAGCTGTTGGGCAATACAACAACGATGTGCTGAGCTTTTTCTTTTTCAATCACACGTTATCGTCGATAAGAGTTAATCGAAGACAGATGAGGCGGAGGGGGATATATCCTCCACCATGCATTATTTACACTGGCCAACGAACTGCATAACGCAACATCATGCAGGCTGAATATAAATGACGTCATTTGTGAGTGAATGCACGGAATAGGGTGTAAAATGCATGACATGAGATAGTGTTAAACTTGTATCATCTACTTTTTGTAACCAATCACCTGTCAACTAAGCTTTGTAACCAATCACTTGACACTAAATTTTATATCAAAATCACTTGACAGCTAAGTTTTGTAACTAATCACTTGACAGCTACATTTTGTAACCAGTCCCTTGTCCGATAAGATTCGTAACCAATCATTTGCCAATTAAGATTTCTAACCAATCACTTGTCAGATGTTGTTGTTGTTGTTGTTGTTCCGTTTATTCCTCTCCTGCCTGAGCGTACTTTAAGGTTTTCATCCAAAGATGTTCTCGCCTTTGGTGGTACTCAGGCTTGGCTTCGCTTCCTTCGGTTGACTCTAGAGGAGCGGATGGGAAATTTGTCAGATTTGAATCAATAGACTGTCAGATAATATTTGCAACCAAACACTTGTCATATAGATTTGAACCAGTCACCTCTGATTTCAGTTTTTAGAATCTATACTTGTTCATTCAAGCAATAAAAGAAATATTTCGCTGCTCAGTTATTTAAATAGTGACGTATTTGTGTTTCATAATTTTAATTTAAGCTAACAGTGAGAACCAACGCGAGTTGCCTACCAGCTTTTAAACATTTGTTACTCAAAAGTGCTCAAGCGTTACTGAAATTCGCTAAGTGTATCATTCACTTTTTGATTGGGCCACTTGAAATTCCCTCCAAGAAGTTTGTGATTTCGAACATCAAATCGGTTCAATCGTATGGATCATGCAAGTGTAAATTCTGCAAAACTCTTTCCGTGATTTGATCAATCGACCTTGGTCTAGGAAATATATTGTACAGCCCATTTATCTCTGTTCTTGTCGATTACCCTTTCTTTCCCTTCCCTCTCTCGCAACCAAGTCACATAAATGCTCACATCCGGTTTCCTTGCCTAAAAGTGATAAGATAAAATGTTGCCGATTCGCTGAGGTGTGCGTGTGTTCCTGCTTTGGCTTTTCTTCTTGGTAATCTTATCAAAATAACTTTTACCTCAGTAACGACTGAGGTAAATATTTGAAAAGTATAGTGTTGGAGATGAGCGGATGTGTTAATTATTATATATTGATAACTATATTCATTTTCAGTCCATTTTGTTGATTGGACATAAAGCTTAATAGTAATCGCAATATACGTTAGATATTTTAAAACATATTTAATAGAAAAATGCAATTCAATTTTTATATAAATTATTTAAATGAGCTGATTTATGTGTGTTCATTAATCGTATCATTGAATGTCGTGAAAGATTTTTAATTTGTGGGAGATTTTCTTGTGTGGTAATAATTTACTAATTTTCACTCAAAGTAACAAACTCCAGAGTAATTGCATAAATAAGATTTTAAATGTTCATTATTTCAGGAACAAACTCCATTTATAAAAGTTTTATACACCGCATGGTTTACTAATATAAACATTTTATTTATTTATTTATTTATTTATTTCACACGTATATCAACACCTATAATTACTTCTTTTTTGCAATAAAATTTTCTCTCTTAGTTAGTTAACTGCCTTAATGTTATTTTTCTTTCTGATTATTCTGTCGTTTGCAGTGGGTTAATTGTTTTAATAAGTATTGCCTTTTGGTCTGCTTATACTGGATTGACAGGTAGACGTTCCCCTGAGATCTCGAAATAACTCACTTAGATTTAAGATCGATGGAAGAAATAAGACAGTAGACGTTTCAATGAGATCTCGAAATAACTAACTTAGATTTAAGATCGATGGAAGAAATAAGAGTACAATCATCTGTGTCATGCACCATAAGTTTGAAACACTGGATTAGCATGGATTATTTGCGCTGACCTTGGCCCATAATGCTCGTGACGTCAGACAAATCTGCGCTAGGAGTCTACTCCAAAGAAGTAGAAAGATCTTTCGTTCACATGCACTGAAGGCGAATGCACGAAGCCTTGCGGTAGCGCGAAATCAACCTAAATTCAGTCATTCGTGTATTTCAAGATGAAAACACTTCAAGGGTTAGACAGTTAATCACACAACATAAAGTATTCAGAATTACAGGCTGTCGTGTCGGAGGGTGAAGGATAGAATATTGTTGGAATATATTATTAGGCTTGCCAAGTATGAATCTGGCTCACAAGAACACCATTGACTCTATATCGACACACTTCTACTACTTCGACACAACACTGACGTTATTGCATCATCTTTTAATGTGGGACAGTGACCGTACTGCCACTTCTACCTGATGTCATGCTACCACTGCTTTGTCACTACCCGAAACTCCTAATTGTTGTCAGGCTACTAAACCGCTTCTAATGAGTGATCAACCATCTCCACACACCTGAATTATTCATTGATTGTTGAACTGCTTACATTTTTTTTATTAATTGTTCCTATATTGCTGAACTGCCGAACTGCCTAATCAATGTCCTATAGTACTAAACCGCTTATTTTGTGCAAGGAACTGTCTCCATATTTCTGAATTACTTAAGGAGTGTGATCAAATGTTCCCATGCAGTGTGATGAACTGTCCCCACATTACTAAACTGCTTATTTTTGTTTGATCACCTGACTCTTCAATGCGAATTACTTATTTTGTGTGATCAACCTGACTCCACAAAGTGAACAGCTTATTTTGTGCCATCACCTGACTGCACATTGTGAACTCCTTATTTTGTGTGATCGTCTGACTTCACAATATAAACTGCTTATGTTGTGTGATCGTCTGACTTCACAATATAAACTGCTTATGTTGTGTGATCAAATATCCAACAACGCAGAACTCCGTGAATGCCTCATAGTATGGTATTTATACATGTAGCCTACATGTGGGTGGATTCATTTCATACAGCAACAACCTATGAGTCATACAGATATCGTTAAACTTGTTGTGTTTTGCAACATGTCTTTGATTTGTTTGGTCAAGAACTATGGAAATTTACTGCTTCGTTTTAGGAAGTTGAAAACATCAATAATTTGACTGGCTGGTCTGTAAGGTGGGAGATATTTATTTTATTTCACTGATTGGTAGGTCCCTGACAATCAAGAAACAAAATTCAGTGCTTGTACTTTCTGCATAAGTTAGGAAAATAGTAGAAGACATGATTCCAGACCCACAAAACCACTGACTTTTCGCCAGTTTTCAAGACACTGATAATGGAATCTGAAATTGACCTCGCAAAGAAATCTTCGGGGCTTACTATCGACAAGAGGGGCGATATAACTGGAATGATGAGAAGAAGGGAGATAACAATGACCTGCAGGAGCAAGGCGGAAAGAAAGCTCTCATTTGCTGCAGACACCACGGGAAACAGGGGAGATTAACCCGTCAGTCAAAGAGAGAAGTTCAACCTAGTTAGTGGCTAGCCAAATGTTGTGATTTCCAAAGCTAAGCTTAGCAGAGCTGGTAGTTTTAGCATTTTTCTTGATATGTATCTGTAACCTTGGTGATTGTAAAGAAGTGCCATTCCAGTTAAAACGGTTTTTTTCCATTTAGACGAGCCGAGGAGGACAGAATATCAAACTTGAAGCATCTTTCGGCCTTTGTATTAAATTGCAATGTAAGTGTTCTTAATGAATATCGAAACAGAATAAACACCCTGATTTATTTATTGTCTTTGTAAGTCTATGCGGAATGGTAAACTTGATGAAGCGGTAAACTAGTTTTATAATGTGTTTGTGTATGTCATTGCTCGTGGGGTTTAGGCTAATGTCATCAATGGTGTCATCATTTCCATAAGTTAAATTTTAAAAAAACGACTTTGTAAATTGATGACATCATAAAGTTACAACCGTCGTAAACTAATGAAATTGTGCAATCTCGAACGGAAAATAGGTGAAGATACTTCTTGCAGCCGATCTATAAATAGCCTCGGTCGTGCGTACAACTGAAGTGAGATCTGTTGATTTGCCGTGTGTCTCCGTCAACCTCTCCCCCTTTTTGAAAGTGTCAAACCTGCGAGTTTCTCGTCTTGTATAATGTTCTTCTGAATCACTTCCAAGCCTAATTCTCTTTTATTTCCCAGCATCATTCACAATCTACCTGAGTGACGTGCTCTAACGATTTATTCTCATATTCAGTATTCAGAAATTTGGAGAAAGTGGGAAAAGTTACAGATTGCAATTTTTTAAGGAAACCAATAAACAATATTCCTTATTCATCTAGACTTACGGCAATACAGAAAGATTCTTTGCAGATCTTGAAATACATCAGTAATAGTATTACCATTTATTTCTAAAATAACAATTATCTAAATAAGAAAGAAGAAAAATGGCTGAAAATAACTGCTATAGACAAAATAAACCGACTCTCGATCTAGTTTTACCTATGCGTGTGCTTGATAGATAGATAGATAGATAGATAGATAGATAGATAGATAGATAGATAGATAGATAGATAGATAGATAGATAGATAGATAGATAGATAGATAGATAGATAGATAGATGGATGGATGGAAGGATGGATGAATAGATAGATAGATAGATAGATAGATGGATGGATGGAAGGATGGATGAATGGATGGATAGATAGATAGATAGATAGATAGATAGATAGATAGATAGATAGATAGATAGATAGATAGATAGATAGATAGATAGATAGATAGATAGATAGATAGATAGATAGATAGATAGATAGATGGATGGATGAATGGATGGATGGATAGAGAGATATAGGTAGATGGATGGATGGATGGATGGATGGATGGAAGGATGGATAGATAGATAGATAGATAGATAGATAGATAGATAGATAGATAGATAGATAGATAGATAGATAGATAGATAGATAGATAGATAGATAGATAGATAGATAGATAGATAGATAGATAGATTTAAGATAGATGGATGGATAGAGAGAGAGAGAGAGACTGTTTGCTGATCGAGAATATCTTAATTTTGTTTGAATCCTTTTCATTAAAGATTGTAGATTTGTTTTGTTTTGGTTTTTGTCTTTAACTTAAAGGAAACAGGAGCGAACAAAAAGACAGTCTCGTTTTCATCTCCAAACTGGACGTCACAGTTGTTTACCTCAGTGCAGACGATCGTCTGCGTTTCTCGAAAGTTCCAGCAGAGTGCACGGCCAGAAAAGAGCAAAAAATAAATGGTGCATTCAATTGACCATGTGTCAGGCACGTATCGCCTCGTTTGAATAATTCTACTTACCGGCTGGTTAGGTTTACTTAATAATAGTTTCTCAATTTGCGTATTCCCTATGGCAAAGGAAAATGGCGAGACTGACACTAATGGCAATAACACTCTGATTGAAGGTTGTGTCCTCGTATGGCTAGAGTCACTTTTTTTTTAATATTCACCCTAGCGACTTGCAAAAAGTAGTTGTAAATGATTGTATTCATGACGACAGGAGCAGCGGTTGAAGCAGTTATGTATGCATATGTCTGAGATGGCCGCCATTAATCTGGTTAAAATCCAGCGTTCCTATTAGGTGCAATTCATTTTTAGTGACAGTTGTGTGTTCTTGTGACCTCTCTCTCTCTCTCTCTCTCTCTCTCTCTCTCTCTCTCTCTCTCTCTCTCTCTCTCTCTCTCTCTCACACACACACACACACACACACACACACAAACACACACACATATATATATACCATCACGTTACTACTGTCTTTCTGTCCTTTTTTAATAACACAACCAGCTTGTTGGTCGATTTTCTCACATCAGAATTATTTATCACTACACTAACAAATAGGGCATTGTTAGTATCGCGTGTGTGTTTCAAACGTGCGAAGGTATTGTCAATGTCTATATCGTTTCAGGGGGCCTTCTCAAAGATCCAGTCTCAAAGATTTTACATTTCATTTAGGAGAATGCGTTTTTTGGGTTCGACCTAATTATTTTTAATCTTTTACTTGTATGTCTTGTTTTCTTTGATTGGCTAGTGATGACTTATACTTGCTGTGAGTCTGCTTCTTTATCTCTTGTGCCAATAATAGGCCTTGTTATGTGTGACGTGCATGTGTGATGTGTGACGTGTGGGTGTGTTGTGTGACGTGTGTATTATGTGTTTTATAATCCAACCACAGTTCTTCAGACTGTTACAATATTTGAGGGATTGCGACGTTAAATGAGATTATAACGTTATGTAAAATTACGAAGCTTAGTGAATAGAACATTAAATGAGAGATTACAACGTTCAGAGAGAAATTACGAACGTTATCTAAGAGGTCACGGCGATAAGTGAGAGGTTGCGATGTTAAGAAAGAGATATCAGTAAGACAGCAGTTAGAAGGGCGAGTATGTATTCAGCCTGTATGCCTGACAAAATACATTTGCTGCTAACTTGAGCATACTAACGAACCCACTCTAAAAAGACAAGAATAAATTACACAGTTAGGAAAACTCTTGTAGAATGTATTTGGATGAACTTTGTGGATAAAACCTTGTAGAGGTTGGAGAAAATAAATGCAATTGTTGAAATATTTAAATATTTAATTATAATTACGAAATATTTAATTAAATATTTAATTCCCTACGAGCCAGATAACATGTCAGAACAAAGGGCTTTCTCGTGCTATTGTCTCTGCCAGATATCTAATGGACAGACATTTAATCCATGCATCAAATCTTCCAACAGTGGGGGATGGAGAGAGAAACATCACCGTATTTGCTTGCCGGGAATACGACAGCGACGGCACCAAACGGATAATTGTTGTGAGTGGAAGTTGATGATCTATTATTATTATTGGAGAATGATGTTGTATGATAGCTATTGTGATTAGAGATCAATGTTCTATGATAGTTGTTGTGATTGGCGATCGATGTTCTATGATAGCTGTTGTGATTGGAGGTGGCCGCAGAGTAGCTGTTGTGACTGGAGATCGATGTTCTATGAAAGTTGTTGTGATTGTAGGTCGATATCTAAAGTAGCTGTTGTGATTGGAGATCGATGTTCTATGGTAGTTGTTGTGATGGAGGTCGATATCTAAAGTAGATGTTGTGATTGGAGATCGATGTTCTATGATAGCTTTTGTGCTTGTAGGTCGATATCTAAAGTAGCTGTTGTGATTGGAGGTCGATGTTCTTTGGTAGCTGTTGTGATGGAGATCGACATTTTGCATGAATAATTACAATATAAGGAGAAAAAAAATCTTGGAAAAAATAGAATGGTTAGTCCCGCTACAAATTCTTTCAATTCATCGGCTCAGATAATCGTAATGCTTTATGACAAATCTTGTCTGTGACACTGAAGTTTTTGTATCAGGGGCAAGTGCAGAGCGGAGTATCTCATCACGAGTGATGAAATATGCTGAGTTCATCTCGAGAGACGTAAATGTACTGAGTTCATCACGTGATGTGTTCATCAGGAGAAATGTAAATGTACCGAGTTCATCACGAGATATGTTCATCAGGAAAAACGTAAATGTACTGAGTTCATCACGAGTGGTGTAAATGTACTGAGTTCATCACGAGATATGTTCATCAGGAGAAATGTAAATGTACCGAGTTCATCACGAGAAACGTAAATGTACTGAGTTCATCACGAGTGGTGTAAATGTACTGAGTTCACATACGAATGTCTTGATATATTTCTTTTAATAAAGATGGATTTCTGTCATAAAAACATAATTTTACCCCATAAACCTGGTTTGTAACATGTCTGGAGCTATAAACATTACCCCTTCCGGGGCTAATGTAACTCGGAGAATTCTAAGTATGCATTACATCCGATTACAGTTTCTTCCCAGACATTGAGACCATACGTTTGAAGAAGTGCGGTCAACAGCAATATTGATCAGTTTCTGGCAGTCGTCAGCCAAAAAAAATATACTAGAGCGATATTTATTCAAATGAACGGAACCCAAGCAAGTCTTCGGGCATCGTGACATTTTAAATAGATTTGCAAGAGGTATGGATTCTTTTGTGCATGAGGGATGATGGATGGGGAAGTGGGGTGGGTGTTATGTGGAAGAGGATTTCTTGTTATTGTTTGTAGTGGATAGGTAATGGTGAGGGTAGAACCTGTTATCTCTCAGTCATTTTTCTCTTTTGCGCTCGCTCTTTCTCTCTCCCTCCCTCTCTTCTCTCTCTTTCTTTTCCCTCTAAACTCTAAAGTGTCCTTTTGCTTTTAATAATGATCGACATTCTAATAGTGCCTATAGAGTACTGTATCTCGCACTGCAAGATGCTAGTATTTCATAAACCTGTAAAGAGAATCTGGTTCCTTTTTAAATTATATTTGTCACTGTGTACGAAAAATGTGTCTCTGCCAAAATGTATGAATGTGTTATTCGTCATTTGTGTCATTCTACGGATCTTTTGACAGCTTGCCTTTCTTTATTATTATTATCAACAATGATAGTATTATTAGTAGTGGTGGTAGTAGTGGTATAAGTAATAGTAGTGGTAATAGTGGTGGTAGTAGTAGTAGTACTTACTAGTAATAGTAATAGTAGTGGTAGTAGTGGTGGTGGTAGTAGTAGTAGTAGTAGTTGTACTAGTAATATTAGTGGTTATAGTGGGGTGGTAGTAGTAGTAGTACTAACAATAGTAGTGGTTACAGAGGTGGTATTAGTAGTATTATTAGGTAGTAGTAGTAGTGCTCTTGTTTAAAGTGTGTAGTTTATAGATCAGTGTCTTAACTTTCTGCTTTCAAAATACATTGTTATTCATTCGTACGTCAATTCATCTCTCTCCCCCCCCCCCCAACTCCCTCTACCCTTGATAGATAGATAGATAGATAGATAGATAGATAGATAGATAGATAGATAGATAGATAGATAGATAGATAGATAGATAGATAGATAGATAGATAGATAGATAGATAGATAGATAGATAGATAGATAGATAGAACAGTCTCCGTCCTTTCTTGAGCTAACAATTAATAATTCTTTTACACATTCTTTGCTGTTGTAATTTCTTGTTAGGCACCCGACATGGGTATCAGTTCTACAATAGCCCACACTGTCAGCACTAGCTTGCACGGTCCGGAGGTTGGACCAAGAACCACATCGGTCCTGAAAAAGATTCAATCAGTTGACGGTCCACAGCCAGACGTAATACATTTTTCTATGCATTTCAATTCTAAAATTAATTGGGAAGGGACATCAGAGAAAGATTCACCCCTGGAGCCCCCAAAATCCACCTCGCGTGTTGCATTCTTTAGGTAGGCCTAAGCCCCTGCTACTTGATCCCAAAATATTGGTCAAAAGCTATTGATATTCGATTTTATGATTGATTTGTAAGAGCTAAATTGACATTATCAATTGCTATCAAACATCTTAATTTTATATTCCTGTTGCTTCTTTGCACCACGCGAATTGAGAGATGCTTGCGTTGAAATCAGTATTTCATAGTATTGCTTCTTTCTTCCTTTGGTCATTTATTCTTAAGATCTTTGGTTTCTTGGACAGCTGCTACAGTCTGTTCATTTATTTTTGTTATTTTCTGTTCAAGATTTTAAATGAAAGGTGGATGGTGGTTTATGACGGTTTTAGAGGGTTTATAATGTTTTCCTTCGTTGTTTTATTGTAAAATAAGTATACGTGACAATTGTTCAGAATGTGTAACTACATTATATCATAAAAGTTTGTGAGAGAGCATGCGTGCTGATCTGGCTGGCCTCGAATCACGCTAGCTTCTTGCACCACCAAAATAATGCAGTCCTGGAGGAGACGTGCCGTAGAGAAAAGTTATTTGACCCGCACACTTCGCACTGTGCGTCAGTCAACGAGATTTCACGAGTGTCGGATTGCGAGTGACCCAAATGACGCAAGTACCGTACGTTATCACACACGAAGCTCATCAAAGACTCGTATGTGCCACAGGGCGAGTCCTCGTAACTCAGTAAACAGTTTGGAAATCGATCACCAAGTTTGCTCTATCCCCTGCAGGGGATAATCTCTTTCCGTTGGCAGACACATTATTTATCGTTTTGTTTTCTGTTACCGGTTCATTTTCTAAGTTTACGGGTGCCGACATTCTTTTCCGCCTGTCCCCTCTCTGTTTGTGTCGTGTGCAAATGTTTGCTAATGGCGTGCACCCCTGCAGTGCATGGAAGTGGTGGAGGGGATGTGGGTGGAATGACACAACGCCTTCAAGCAGTCTCAATAAGCTCATTTGTCTTGGTACAGTCTTTCTGAGATAATTTGCAGAACTGCGCATGTTGCTTGGTTCTGAATGCATGTCGAAGCTTGTGGCACAAGCCGTAACTTGCATTGTCTGGAGAGAGGAGAGGTTTACTTGTGTCCGCATTGCCGTTAACAAAGGGAAGGGGGGAATATTGACCCTCTATGACCTCAAGATCACTCCCAATTACGCCCAGGTTGTCGTTCTGCAAAGTCTTCATGTCTGAGAATTATTCTTGTCTGGTATTTCTGAAATGCGGATTATGCACATTATCTGAGCTCACAAGAGCAATAAAATAAATTGCAAAAGTACATACAATTCCATAAGACATGCTATGAGTGAACGAATAGCGCAACCGTACTATTACAAAAATACATACAACTTTTCCATAAGACATGCTATGAGTGAACGAATAGCGCAACCGTACTATTACAAAAATACATACAACTTTTCCATAAGACAATGAGTGAACGAATAGCGCAACCGTACTATTACAAAAATACATACAACTTTTCCATAAGACAATGAGTGAACGAATAGCGCAACCGTACTTGTCAAATCTATTTTAATTGAGTGGCATTTTTATTTCTTACGCATGGAATGATTTTGAAAACAATTAAATGATAAGAGTACAATAACTTACTTTTACAAGAATGGGAGACAATTGTTGGAGTGAGTAGCGTTCCCATTCCAAAATAATCAACAGGTCTGACAGGTTAGTCGCACACTAACCCATCTGTCCTTTATCCCAGAATCTAAAATGACCTATGCAAGAAGTGAATTACAAATAACAATAATATTTATTAAAGTAACATTTACAACGAAAAAAAATGAAAAAAAACTAATACAGTTTATTTCAAAGGAAACAATAAACTTGCGATCGCTGTTTAGTAAGAATGATGTAATAGTGTCAAGTCTTTATAGAAATAATAAAATCAAGTCATTAGAATTCTGCAGATTTTTAATTGCATCATAGAGAATCAGACAGAGAAAGAGAGAGCATTATCACGTGACCTGGGTTGCAGATGCAGGACTCCATTATCACTGTGTAGTTCTGCATGAAATTTCTTGCCAGGTGACGTCACGATACATCGTGAGAAGCGTCAACAGTCAACAAGCAGACCTTCAAGCTATCAGTTAGGACTTTCCTTAAAATGTACCTACGCAAATTGTGGAGTCCAACTGCTCATGGATTTCTGAGAGCACTTGTTGGAATACACCCCAACTTTTGGTGACGAGGGACAAGCGTTAAATTCGAGTCTGTCTCGGGCAGGCCCTTTGGCTGCATAGATCTCATCAATTGACCAGGAAGAGTACACTATCAAGTACACTAGAACTAGTCAAGTACACTGTCAAGTACACTAGTACTAGTCAAGTATATTATCCTGGCATCTATCTCGATCCTGATCATGCTGGTACCCAAGTGGGAGGGGGATCTACCATGGCAAACTACAGCAACCTGCAAGGACCATCTGCTGCAACTGCAGGAAGCATTTGGTGCATGCTTCACTGAAAACAGAAGGCTGCACACATAAATTCTTTGCGTACCACTTTTCTATACTCTTTCTCTGTCCATACTTTCATCCTCAACTTACACGTCTGCAAAAAATATTATTATCCTCATCCATGCTATGTGAACTTTAAAGTGCAATCAGAATCAAATTCAACTTTATTCTTGTGACAAACATTTACATTCCTTTTCTCTATTTGTCACTTATTTCCGTGAACATTTTATTTATGAATATGATATGCTAAGACATAGTGCATTTTTATCTTTCTTGTTAACATTTATACAGTGACGTTTAAAGTAGATATCGTCCTCTGTACATTACGTATAACACATAGTGGGGAAAATGCAGATATTTTTCCTAAGTACCTGCATTTTCCCACTATATGTAACACGTAAACGTAAATGGAAACTAAAAGATTTCCTGGAGTAACATTCCACGCTAAATAATTTCCTTTACTACCTTACAAATTCTACGATCGATGCCTGCTGAAGTAGCCAGTTCTGCCCGTGGACATTGTCACCATTAACCACATTCAATCAATCCCGAAGGCGCCAAATCACTAATCTCCATAATTGTTCAAATAAATCTTATGAGTCTTTAAGAAGAGAGGTAGATAATGCGGGTTTTGTCAAATTTAATGCTTAACTGTTTGTCCAGGGAAAGAGGGCTGGCAGTGCTTCTTGGTTTCCTCAGTTTTGGTTTCCTTGCTCTACGCTTGATTCCACTGTAAGCATGCTGTCACTGATTTTCTCCCTTGATTCCACTGCAAGCATGCTGTCACTGATTTTCTCCCTTGATTCCACTGCAAGCATGCTGTCATTGATTTTTCTCCCTTGATTCCACTGCAAGAATGCTGTCACTGATTTTTCTCCCTTGATTCCACTGCAAGTATGCTGTCACTGATTTTCTCCCTTGAGTGATGAGCGAGCCGGTGAAAGTGCAAAGCTCTGTCTCTGACGTCACCTACTTCTGCAATTCAGTTCAAGTCGACTTTTACAAGCTCTTTACATTTCTTTGTTTTTCTCATAATAATTGTTGCATACATTACACATGTTGATTGACAGTGAACATTTCAGGAGTACTCTATGAGGACTGAATGAACTTAAGTGAAATAATACTAAATACTAATTTGTGGGAAGTATCCAGCTACAGACAGTCTTTAAGTGTATCACTAGACTAGGAATATATATATATGGGGGTGGGGTAGGGGTGCGTGGGGGTGTTTGATTAAATGCTAACTTGTTAATAAATTTTCATTTCTTGTTAACTAACGTCCACGATTTGAGAGTGACGTAGTTTAGAAGAAAGGGTCTTTGTAGTAGTGGTGGGGGCACAGTATAATAAACAACAAATCAGACGTAAGGGACCTTCGGACGTGGGTGTCCACTACTAGTTTTATTTGGATAAATGTCAGGTCAGTGCTAACCTGTGGTAATTACCTATAATACTAAGGCTGGAGAAGAGTAGATGTATGGGGGTGCTCTCTTCCGATCCATGTCCGCATTTAGAAAGTGCAAATATATTATAGATGAAAGATAATATAACCGCAAACGTTTAAGAGGCACCTCTTGCAGTTGAAAATATCTGTCGCATTACTGACTTATCATAACTAAATTCCTCCATTCAGAACATGCAACAGTTCCAAGTACATCTGGCAAAATATTTCTAAGTCCAAATTTCTCCTCATTCTTCCTATCTGCCAGTTAGCTTACCAATATGTAGTTCTAATGTCACCACAAACCAGACTCTGGAGTTGTAGTACCATAGAACGGACCAAAGCAGGTATTTAAGCTAAAAAGGGAATTTGGACATACAGTAAATGTTACATGGATGTGATTCGACTGATAGTTGAAATTGGTGTTTCTCACAGTCACTTTCCACTTGATGTCACATCTGAAAACTACTCTAACTTCCTAAGAAACCATCCCTTGTCTTTCAAGTCCAGTGATTTAATATCTTACCGTCTGGGGAACATGCCAGCTTTGTCTGGGGCACGTGTAACTTGATACTTAGCGTGAGTAGCAGTAACCGTGACAAACTAAATATTTGTTAACTCAGCATTTTACGAAGAGAAAAATGCTGAATAATGTTGATGCATCATAACTATATACTTTATAAGTGAAAGTGGCTTTACTCCGTCACATATTGTGAATACAATTCACAGTTATCAGTTTCGGACTTGTAATTTTTATAATTCTTTTTTCAGCAAGCAGTTAAAGTACTTCATTTGACATATATATACATTGTAAATATAGATACATTTGTACGTGATATATAGTAACTACTAAGGAGAATTCCCATGATATACTTTGCATTAACAGAGAGTGCTACATGAATTGTTATAAAATCTATTTGTACTGATAGTCACTATTAGTCACTGATAAAATGCTTCATATATTGATTTAACTCAGCAAAATTAGATTTCAGTAGAATCTTGTTTATAGCGATTTCACAGCGTAGTTTAATTTTGTAAATGATACTATACTTTTTTAATTATACTTACTTTGTGTAATGTATTGGTAAATTCTGTAGAATGGATTAGGGCCAGGCAGTGAAATCTAAATTTGTGAAGAAAACCACATTGTTTACTTGTAGCTATTTTATGCATGTACTTGTAAGTTTGAAAGGATTTGTAGCTTAGTAAGAAGGCTATGGATAGTAATGACATAATGTTAGTCAGTAAAGCCTGGGGTAATTAAAATTATGTGTTTAAAAAGGAGATCGAGAAGTCTGATAAGTTGTAAAATGAAAAAATAAGATCATTTAAGTTAGATCAGGCTCTTATGAAGCAGGCATTGTGTTGTTGCAGGAAATAGCGGCAGCACCTTTTGGGTTCCATTTTGAATTCCATCTTGGCTCTTCTTTAATTCCACCTTGATCCACCAGTGATCTACCATGACCCACCTGTTCAACCTTCCATTTTCAACTGGCTTTCGAGACAACTTCTATTGCCATTGAGACTATGCTAAATGCAGCGTGTGGTGACAGGTTGAAATTGTAATTGTGTCACTGCTGGCTGAGTGCAAGAGAAGATAACTGCAAATTACAGTCACATACTTTTGATGCCTATATTATTTTCCTTCATTTTTCTTGACGTGATGTTGTTTTGCATGTGTTGACAGTTGCAATACTTGTAGGAATCCTATATATTAGGTAATGAATGAACTTTACTACAAACATTGACATACATACATTAGATTTTACTTAGCTGTCATAAATTGAACTTTATTCTCCAACGACAGCAAGTTAGAGCATTACTGAATTCTTGATTGTTATGTTTGTACAGTGCCCATATTTTATATCCTTGATTTAATGTTATATGTTGTGCAGTGTGTGTAATAAAATTTGTTATATCATTTAATAATATTTCTATTTTATTATTGTTCACTCACTATTTCCTATTCATTATATAGGGGCAGTATTTTTATTGTCATTGATGCGGGTGGGGCTTCTCCTTCTTGATTGTGTACTGAACACAGTCAGATGCTACAGACCCATTCTCGGTTCTAGGATTCCACTCATAAATTCTCAATATATGATATATAATTTATATCCATCATGCCGCCCTTAATTGACATGCGAGGTATCTTAAATTGTGAGTTTCACCAAGGTCTTCATTTTTTCAGTCATTTCATGACTTGCCCACCTGAGATTATTAACAATTTCTCGCGTGATTCAGTCTGGTCTCAGATAAAGACATTAACAATTTCTCGCGTGATTCAGTCTGGCCTCAGAAAAAGAACGCTCCTTTGATGATTCATTTTCTTTTGTTTTCAGTTCCACACTTCCAGTTTCTTTTTTCATATAATAAAATGCATAAATTCCTTCTGTCAGACATTGAGTAGATGTATGTAATCTTCCAATAATCCATTTTCTTCATTATCAGACATTCATTGTTTTCTATCATGACATATCATTAATAGCATACAATCAACATATTTTCAGCTATACATTCTATTATTATTATACTATTATATTTCTTCCTACAAACATTTTCGAAGGGGGGGGGTGTCTTAAACTTTTTGTGCATTCCTTCGATTATCTCCCCCTAATTACAATAAGGTGAATAATGAGACAAGGCTAATACATTCCACATAAATATTTATCAACACGTTGAACACACGGTGTATTAATTCACCTGACGGTAACATAATTGAACTTCCCATACCTGACGGTAACATAACTGGACTTCTCATACCTGAATCAAAACGAAACTGTAATTATGCAATTGGGCATAAATACTAAAAAAATGATAAATGAATGAGGGTCAAAACTTGACTTCGAACAACAAATCAGAAATAATCACTTTCTATTCAAACTCATGGTGACCGGCAACAGCCCACTGCTGACCAGTGACCCACTCTCTCCTTTCATACTGAACTAATTTTTTGCTGCCGGTTTTAAAAATAATCCTAGACAGTGGTAAGTATCCCAAAATAGCATTCATTTCTCAGCGTCATGTCCAGATGCTAATAAATCACATTTTGGGGGATGAAGCGTTTTTCGTACTTCATTCAAGTGTTTGGTCGCATTGATTTATTTGCATTCGTATACCTCTAGATCACATCAGACTATACATTGCTTCTTTCGCGCCTCTGAGCTTTTGCACTTCTAAATCAGCCAGTTTTTATCCCACTAGAAATACATATTGATTTTCCTCATCAAAACAAGGCAATGATTGTGTGTATGCAAGCATAGAGATATTTATCCCACTAGAAATACATATTGATTTTCCTCATCAAAACAAGGCAATGAATGTGTATGAAACATATAGGTCTTTATCCCACTAGAAATACATATTGATTTTCCTCATCAAAACAAGGCAATGATTGTGTGTATGCAAGCATAGAGATATTTATCCCACTAGAAATACATATTGATTTTCCTCATCAAAACAAGGCAATGAATGTGTATGAAACATATAGGTCTTTATCCCACAAGAAATACATATTGATTTTCCTCAAAACAAGGCAATGAATGTGTGTGTATAAAACATTTAGACAACAAAAGTAAGTCTGAATTTGAAGTCTCGCACGAATGCACACCATTTAAAATGAAAATAAAAACTATTTAACACTAGGCAGTAATCCAATATTTTAATTTTAAATAAATAGTATTTATTGCTCGGTTTTTAATTTGTAACACAGAAAACGTGACGTAGTTAAGCCTGCGCGTCGTTAGAAACTAGCGCAAATCACAGAGTTCACTTTTCTTTCTGCGAAAGACAATATAATGTTCAGTAGTCTTCTTCCTTCCTCACTCTCCGGGTACAGCCACCAGTTTTAACTTGCACGAGAGTAGAGAACAAACAATTCACATTAAATTAATAATACAAATATTTTTCTTATGCCCCAGGGACAAGAGGTATACCATGGCCATCGGGTGGGGAGGGAGGAGTAAACCTTCATTACAAAAATTATAACTTCGTATTTCTCTTCCTGCGGCCGTGAATCAAACACAAACATATGGACACACAGACACATATTTGCTGCTTTATTTATTAAATCAGTTGCTTCTAAACTTTTGTCACTATTGTTTACTATTCATCGTTTGTTTTGATTTACCTCCACCCCTCTCTCTCTCTCTCTCACACACACACACACACACACACACACACGCGCGCGCGCTCGCGCGCGCGCACACACACACATATATATATATATTCAACATCATGCATAAATGATGAGATAATAAGAAAAGTGAAAAGACGTATTGCTCTTCACTTGCACTTTCTAATGGATAGGTGTCAAGAACAACGTAATTTCTGTGTTGCAAGTGGCGAGAAAGACTTAGGTGTTGATTCATCGGGTTAGCTCCCTTAAGTCAAGCAGAACAATTGTATCAGTTTCCAGTAACTTCCAAGTGTTATCTTTGTATTAAGTGTGTTTAGAAATGTGTTTTAAAGCGTTATCTTTGTATTAAGTGTGTTCAGAAGTGTGTTTTAAAGCGTTATCTTTGTATTAAGTGTGTTCAGAAATATGTTTTAAAGCGCTATCTCTGTACTGTGTTCAGAAATATGTTTTAAAGCGCTATCTCTGTACTGTGTTCAGAAATGTGTTTTAAAGCGCTATCTCTGTACTGTGTTCAGAAATGTGTTTTAAAGCGTTATCTCTGTACTGTGTTCAGAAAGATAGAGTAGAGAAAGAAACCGAAGGGTCTGATATCTTTTAGACTTCTGACAGTCCTTTTAAATGCACGATTCAAATCTTTGCAAAATAAGTCAATACATTATAAATTATTTTATTTTTATTTTTTTAAAAGGAGAGAGAGAGAGGAAAAAATTTATTAAATTGGAGAGGAATAAAATGAGTGAAAATAATTGTTCAATACAAAATAAGTCTATGCGCAATTCATTTATTGAGAGATCAATAGATTTACCGTTTACTGAAGGCTACGTTTGCTTTGTTTATTTGCTGATCACTTCCCTCTTAATTTTTGTTTTGATTTGTTTGTTTATGAGGGAGGTGGAAAAAATAAAACACTGAAGGTTTTGTGTGATGTTATTTGTAATATTTGTCTGAACGCCCTTAACAACTTTCCCCGATTTCAAACGGGTGCAAAACGTTAACAGAGACTCCTGACTGGAAAAAAGACGTATAAGTTCATGGAGACAAAGGTGAAAAGAATAAAGATTTGAGTGAGGGGAGTGTTGAAATGTTTCTCGAACAGCAGTCAAGGGCGTACTTTCTCTGATTTTCAACAGCCAAGGAATCTTACTTGTGCGCGGCCCTTATTACACGAGACCCTATTGGCCGTTCTAAGTATGGACTGGGCACGAAGCCCACCACCACCACCCAACAAGCAGGCAGTTAAGAATCACCCCGAGCGGAGATCAAGCTCGAGCCAATTAAGCCAGCGTCTCCTGCTATTCTTGAAGACAAAGCCATCCAGACAATTAAACAACCCAGTTAGCAATCGATTACAGTACAGAAACTTGGCAGCTTCTTTCGCGGTAAACAGACACCCAGTTGTGCATTATTCTCTACAATGCTTCCACTGGTTTTTCTACCTACGTCTACAGCCGATCAAGTTTTCAGACAGATGCAAGCTGGGATGAGACAGTGAGCAGACATGCTGGCCAACACATTTACAGCTCATCCTTCAAATCCCGCCGTTTTGTATAAGAGGCCCTGTGTTTAGTCTTCACTGGCGTGCATCATTGTACGTCACTTGGCCTATAAGTAATCATCATCACATTAAGTAATTTAGTACTGGCTGATATACATCATAGAATGTAATTTAGTGCTGGCTCGTATACATCATCAAATGTAATTTATTCTTGGCCCCCAAATCACCGAAAGCTGGAAGTGAACACTAATTAGAAATAAAAAGGGCAAGGAATACTACACATTGATTCGCCATCACACTCCATTTTAAAAATATCAAACCAACAAATGCATCTCTTGCAAAATTAGCTTTGCACCATGTTGTGTTGAACCACTTGACTTATCTGCAACAGTAGAACTGGTTTTTATGCCAACATCTTTAACAGTCTAAGTGCCAAATGTGTTTCAGTGTGTTTATATAGACAGACTTCTAAAGATGATGGAAAAATTAGAACAGTCAATGAGTGTAAATTGCCTAACATGATACCTACTTTGCTCTAGACTTTCAACATTTATACTATATACTTTGAAAATTTTAAATACTATGAGCGTACATACAATTATGTATTTTTTTTTTAAATAACAATTATTAAAATGAGGAGTAAAGGGGCTGCCAGTAATTGAACATTTTTTGATAGACAAATGGTTCTATACACCATTCTTATTGCTAGAGTAATAAGCTTCTGATCAATATTTTTAAGCGCCATTAAAAATATTATACATCTAAAACAAACAAAAATAATCATACAGTTAGGGTTTCCTTTAAAGAGAGAGAGCTTGTGTCTTTCCATAAATTTTATTTTTGATTTTTTAAAAAAATTAAAAGAATGATAATTAAATTTTAACATGATTGTAGTGTAAGGGGAATTATTTCATTTCTTAGACAAAATCATAGTGTTTTTCTTAATTATCTGCTCTTAGCTCATGGGCTCCAATGGTTGTCCACGGATGGAATAGTACGCTGTTGCCACTTTATATATAGGTGTGTATATATTTTTTACATTTATGGTAATTCCACATTTTCGTATCAACCGTGTTTGATATCTGCCTTTTTATTTAAATATTAATTAATTTACAAAACAAAACAAATAAGCAATAGATACATGTAAAAACTCATGATGCTCGCCAATAGTGGCAATACTGCAAAACAAATTTATTTGGTCTCTCATCAGTTGCCTATACGTTTACGATTTTTTGAAAGAGTGTGTTTAGAATTACACATACATTGTAACTGCAATTCTTGTATGAATCTGAATAACCAAACTGACAGTCGACTATAATCACTCTAGCTTGTTTCCTTACATTCTAGTTCTCATTAAACAATGCAGACGTCTGTTGCTAACATATACACCACACACATTCTTGTTTATTCTACTAATATTCAACAATTTTAAACGAACAGAAAAACTTACAGCATTAACTAGGGCTAGTACAGTTGACTTGCTTTTGATAGATTTAGCTCTATCGTAAATGATTTAATTAGTATTATTTATCAAACTAATGCTTTTGGCTAGCGTAGAAGACTTCTGCTCTAACCTCTTGGTAGTCAGTTAGTGAAATAGAGCGATATTGCTGGGTGACTGTGACTTCATCCATAGTTATGATGTGATGCTGCTCTGCATCAGCATGTACCAAATCACTGGAAGAGCCAGAAGCAGGTTTGGGTCATAATCCCGACAACCAAAATCCCAACATGCCATAATCCCAAAAAGCCATCAATTTCGTTTTCTTCAGCAAAGTCAATCAAATCTTGAAATAAAAGTTTATAATTTTCTTCACTCTTGCTGGTCATTAAATATACACTAATTTGGTAATTTCCAAAACCAACAGGTGTATGTTTTGTTGTATTGAGAGAACTTCTTATCTTGCCTATATAATATATATAATAAAAAGCATTATATTTAAATAGATACTTTGTTTATTACTTCACATCATCTTCACAGCATAATAACTGTTTTTGTGCTTCATTGAGAAAAATAGAGCTTTTCTTATGATGGCTGATAATTTTGTTAATATGGTTTGCTCATTAAATTAAAATGTATCCAGATTAAATTAATAATTTGGGTTAATAAAGAAAATATATTCATTTTAATGAGATAATTATATTCTGGTAAAAAATCTTTTTTCTGGTAAAATCTTACTTTCTATGTTTTCAACAGAAACATGCCTAGTTTTAAGTATTTCAAACTCCTATAACATCAACATTTTTATAATTTTTATCTTTTCTTATGTTTTTATGTGAGCATTAGGCCCTATTAGACTTTAACATGTAAAATAATTTTATTTAATCAACTTTATTTTTTGCACTTCATATTATAAACTGGTATATTTGCTCAGGGAATGAACTCTATACACATTCTGACAATGAAATAAAATGAATATTTTCTCACAAAACAAACATTCAGTTTAAAGTTATATGTTGCAATTTTATACCTAAAGAGTTATGTGATTTTTTTTTATTTTTTCTCTTTTAGAGATGTTCAACCTCTAATCAGGCATTCAATAAATTCTTAAACAAATTTATAAAATATTATTATTATTATTATACAGCAGATGATCAAATATAATTTAGGGTTTTTTATTAAAAAAAAAAAAAACCTTCTTCAAGCAACAGTGACTTTAATAAATATTTGCAATATTCTTAATTTATTAATTTTTTTTATTATTCTGCAATTTTAGTATAAAATTAAAAGTTTCATTGTTGCAAATATTTTCAAACCAATAATACTAATAGTTAATACTCTAATCTTCAAAAGTTGTAAAGGGAAGTTAAAGACTGTTGATAAAGATTCATCATGCAATCTAGGTGACTAGCAACTCCCTTCAAAAGTAGTTCATATTGAGATGGTGAACAGTTTTCTTTCCAGAAGATGTATATCCCATGGGCAAAATCTCTCAGAATGAGTGAATGGAAAACTAGTTTTAAAAAAAGAATTAAATGAAATATTCATAATGAATAATGCATATTACATTTCAAAGATTTTTCTAAAATCTGGATTTTTCCTCCATGTATGACATGGATGACATATTGTATGACATTGAAATACAAGTTTCAGTATGAATTAATTATAATATTGAATTTTTTTCTGCATTGATAAAGGCAAAAGAAAATAAGTACTTTTAAAATGGAGAGGGGTGAATGTATACAGAATGTATATAGTATGTTATATTTTCCAGTATAGTTTCTACTGTGTGCTTTTAGGTAGGTGGCTATTTCTTAATAATAATTAAAGTATATTATTTATTAATTATTTGACATTTTATATAATAATTTAGTTCATTTAAAACAAAAACTCTTTTTTCCCTTTTTATAAACTACTTTTATCTTATCAACATTGAACATATATATAACAATTTTTTAAAGCAAAGGCTACCTATTAGACTGATCTTATCATCTAATACCTCTATAACATTTAACTATAAGTAACATACTGCGTGTCTATTATAGGCAAAATTTGACAGGAGGTTATGACTTTCGATATTTCACCGACTCGCTGAAAACTGAGCCGTAAGTTACCGTCATTAAGAGTGTAATAATCTCAATGATTTATAATAACGAAACTGAATGCAAGCCTCCGGAACTATCTAGAGATTAGGCCTATCTTTTAAAAGTAATCGAGAATCAGCTAGTTAGCAGACCTGCCTACCCCCCACCTTAGGAAACCAGAAGATCACTGGTCCAAAACCAGAAGATTTTGAATGGAAACCAGAAGATTTTATGCGGAGTCTGGCTTTTTAATAGAAATACCAATAATATAAAATAAATGCAAAATAAAAAAAATAATGTTAATATTTGTAAATAAACTTACTAATAATGTAATGATTAATGCAAAGCACAACAATTTGTCTACATTTTGTCTAGTCTCCATTCCACTGTTTATTTTAGATGAATTTTTGTCAAGCACACCAAGTGTTAGGCAGTTTTATTTAGATATTTCTTTAGACTTCATTTGAAGAAGGATCTTCACATTTCAGAATAATGGGCCATTGAAGTACCGCATCATGATTTTCACTTTTACAAAAATTCATTAAATATTTCATAAATGGATTTTTTTTTAAATTTAACTTTTTATTATCTAATGTACAAGCCACAAAAAGGAACATGTGCCTATTGAAAAATTTTAAGGAAAAAGTTATGATTTTTTTTTATTGTACCCATCTAAAATATATATTTTGGGAGAACACATAGAATTTTAAAAAATAAAATTTACTTAAACCTAAAGCATATAGGCTTTCATCCATGCACAACCTTTTAATTTTATGAATGAGAAACTAGTATACCAAATTTCAGGGACATGGAATAATTACAACTATTCAAAAGGGGTCTTAGCATTTAGTTCAACAGAGGAAAAAAGTCATTTTGAGAAAAACACATTTAAAGTAAAATAAAGACTACAGAACTTTAAAAGTGTTCAAGTGGTTTATTTTTTAAAAATAAATATACCCTATCCATACTACATTGGACTGCTCTTAGTCATTTAGCTCTCTCAGAATTAAAATTTAAATATACTAATACTATATACATATTACTATCCTTTACATCCTCAGTGTACAGTCTTTTTATTTTCTAATACTACATAGAACCAGAATATTGCAAAGAAATTTTTTTAAAAATATATTTATCAATCCACATTAATAAAATTTGGAATATATGTTGTCTCTGTTATGAGAAAGCAATACCAGTTATTAGTTTTAGAATATCTGGTTCAGATTTTAATTTATAAATGATTTAAATATATAAAACACCTGTATTTTTCTAAATTTACATGTCCATTAGACTAGAGAAAAAACAGTGAAAGTCTTCCTGTAACATTTAAAATGTTATTAAAAAGACATTATTCTTCAATAAGCATGCTTTCTTAATTAAGAATTGGATATGATTAATATTATTATTTTTAATGTTTTATGCATTTCTTTTGTCTTCAATGTATGTGTATTTATTATCATGCCTTCTAAAATTCTATTATAATAATGTGTGTACTGCGTAATCACAAAATATCAACGGCTAATTTACAAATACATGTATATATATAGGCCTATATATATTTCTAATTTTTTATTATTTTTTTAGCAGAAATGATTAAAATAAAAAATTCGACTAAATCAAAATGTTCACAATTCCGTAAATTACTTTCAAACAAATTTGACTCAGGATCATTTCTTTATCGCCGATGATCTTTTGTTTTAAAACTTGTGTCACTTTTTTTTTTAAAATAAATTTTGAAGCCTTACATATTATATAAGAATAATTACAACGGATTCTAGAAAAATGATTATTTGAACCTCAATGCGGTTTCAAACATAGGCCTACCGTTATTGAAAACGCCAATCTTTTTCCTAGCATTGCAATATAATTCGTCAAAGTAGCTCGTTTTGGACGGATAATTTCTGAAGAAAATTGCATAGACTGTCTTACATGTAAGTTGAATGTTATTTATTAAAGTAAATATTTCCTAATTGTCACGCATATACTATCGCTACGTGGCCGCCATTTTGATAAAGCGAACTTCGTCTATCGGTCGAACGGGCAGTAAAAACGTTATGAACCGAATTTGCTTATCCCGCTAAGCTCTGACTTCTCAACATAAAAAATATTTAAAGAAAATGTTTATTTCACGAGCGAAATTCTGTTTTGTCAACTAAAATTAATAACGGCCGACGAATAAGATTCCGGAAGTGTTAGAAAAGGACTTGTATGCTGAAGAGCTCATAGCAGACGACAGAGAAGCAGTTAGAGTTAGAGCGGGAGATTCTTCCGCTAAAAGCGGAAGGTAGGCAGGTATGAGTTAGTGTCATTTATTGATTTAATAAAAGAAAAACTACTTGCTACTTGGGCCTAACTAGTTAATTTTCATTTATGATCTTCCTTAAAAATACTTGTGAAAGGTGATTCCAATTTTTAATTTATTTTCAGCACAGTTACGGTAATTGTATGCAACAAATTAAGTCATATTTTTTTTTATTAAATAATGAATGATTTTCTAAGCGCTGATTATCTTACGGTTTCATATATGGCATTTCCAAGATGGCTCTTCTAAAACTTCCGCTAGAGACACAAAAGAAACGCATGTTATCATTGGTGCTATTCTCTCCGTATACATACCGCACATTCATAAAATTATTATCATAAAATGTGATCACATTTCTTAAAGTTATAATGTACCTTTTATAGTTTAACTTCGATAGATTAACCTGCTCATTTTATTTTACATGGAATGTCCCTTTTATTTTATATTTTCTTATATCTTCTTCATTAGAGATTCGGTGCGGAGCACGTACACATTTTTCAAGAGAGTAGTTTCTTCAGCAGTTCAAGTTGCACACTTTGAAACGGACTTATATGCTTTAATTTGATTGATTTTGTTTCAGATCTAACGCCATCAAAATGATGGAACTAGATTTATCACGCGTTGACTACCTTCAGGTGTGTATTTTCGACCTGCAATATGTATTAACTTCGAAGCATATTCTCAAACATTTCAGTATGTTTTGCTGGTCTGGAATTTATATTCTGTAGGCCTTTAGCATCATATTTATTTCTATTTCCTCATCGCTCCAGTTTTTTTGAGACGTCATTCCCATCACCTTGGGTTTTTTGTACCTATGCTCCCTTTTGCTTACTTTATTTTTTCAACGAGCCTAATTTGACTTGTGTAATTTTCTATAAGGGGGGGGGGGGTGGAGCTAATTATTGATATGTATCCTGTACGACTTCAAATTACATATTTGTACTATTTATTAATAAGTGCCGAGTTATGTTTTTTTTCACTAATATTAATATTACTGACATTTAAATATATATTTATTTTACATATACACTGTATTTTAAAATAATTAAGGTAAGCATGTGCAGAATTGTGTTTGAAGAAAATTTTAAAATCAGGTCAATTTCATTTTTATTCAGTAAAATTTATTGAAAATCATTTAAACCATTTGTTTTAAACATGTTCATAAATATTTCAGGTGGGCACGCTATCTCGAGGCACAATGCGGCTTCTGCCGCCAAGTGGAAAACTTCAAAAGGTATAAAATTTGCTATGCAAGCAATCTGATATACAGATTTTAACTGTATATGATTTGAGCAAGTGTTTAAAACCAAAAAATATGTTAATGAGTTAGTGCCATCCAAGACATTGTTGATTTTTTTTAGTCTTTAAATTTAAAGAGCATTCAGTCATTAATATGACACTATGTATTACTTATTTGTTGTTAATGTTATCAGCATACTTTTTGCTGTATTAGTGTATAGTACTCTTATATGTTTACTTAGTTTTCTTATTTAAATAAAATGTTGTTGCACCAGATTTAAGTGAGTGAATTTAAATTACCAATTAGTCTGAAACAAATTATTTCTTTCGGCTTCATTTCATGTTGGTTTTGTTTCATATATAATTCTAAGTATACATACAAAGACTTAAGTTTTTGTAAATAAATCTCACTCCACACACACACAGAGAGTCCTGATTATCTGACCTAAACAGGACCAAATGGTGGTATTACCTAAAATATTGGATAATGCCATGAGAAAGGGTGGAAGTGGGGCAAAACAAATTGTAAATTAAATGGAAATACAGTATAAGTATGAAATCAAGTTTCTGAATAATTATTCTACTAAAAAAAGTGAAATAGTAAAATACAGAACTATTATTTGAAAAAAAAATTAAAATAAATTTCAGTCAAGAAAACTAAAAAATGAATTGTAAATTAAACACAATCACAGTATTGTATGTACATGTGATGATAGGATCGTAGGCAAATTATGTCATTATATTTTTCTATTTCCTTTTTTCTGATTTTACGATCCATAGTTGATAGTTATTCATAACGGTCAAGTCGCGTTGCTGGTTATGCAATTCTGCCGCACCCAGGTACACTACTTATAGTAAACAACAGAGGTCAAGTTCATTGATCATGTGTGGACAGTGAAAAGATACATCGAGGGATGAGGGTGAGAGTGGGGGATGTGACCGGACACAGGATTCCCATATTTGGACACTTGCATTCCGTATAGTGATGTAGGAGTTTCCATCAGTTGATACAGACTCATATATAATTATGTGTTAACAAAACTGTGTTTAGGAGACACACTGTGCCCAGCTTTGAGGGGTAGATCTTCATGTACTGAGACAAGCCGTGCATGTTTTCCATCAAAATTTTCATAATTAATATCCTGCCACAAGATTATTTTTAATAATGCATTAGTGAGACACAAGCTATATTTTAATTCACCTGAATTTTGTTTGTTTATGCACCTATCCTTGTCAAGAAAAAAACTTGAATAATTTTTTTTTTTAAATTTTGGAACACCCAGAATGCTATTACAGAATCATAAGGAGTGAGCATGAGAGTGTGCATGTAACTTTGAGGGTGTAAATGTGAGTGCATGAATGTTAATGTGAAGGTGTCAATATGAGTGTGAGTGTGTAAATGTGAATGCATTGGTGTAAATGTAAGGGTGCAAGTGTATAAAAAGTGTTATTGGTGTTCTGAATAACAACACAGTTTTGCCACAGTAAATCTAATTACTTATAAAGGTTGAATATAGTTTATTGGAGAATGGCTCTCTCTAGATTTGTTATTGTTCATTTTTGTTTTGTGTGATCTTGCTGGAATTTATTAATTTTGATTATGATCTGATCAAATGACATTTTTGTCTGCTTTCAGTCCGGCAAACTGAGCAATGGATTTTAAAGAAAACTCAGTCACAGTACTGTATCATTTGTTTGTTTGATAGGTTGCTGTAGGTGATAATGATGGACTGGTGCAAGTGTTTAGCATGAAGAAAGGATCTGCAAAGGTACAAGGATTACCAATATTCATTAAAGTTAGGATACTTATGGCTTCATTTATACAAAATCTGCAGTCTTGAACCATCAGAATCTGGATTGTCATTCATAAGCTAAGTGTCTTTTACAGATTGCAGTCCCAGTTGACCTCCTCAGAGCCTGTTTAATGTAAAACTAAGACAAAAGTAGAAAAATAGAAACTATAATTATTATAAATAAACTTACAACAACCTTAATAAATTAAGAAGCAGTATTTAATAGCTGGATTCAACATCAGAGTACTGCCACAGGTACTTAATGGCTCAGTAAAGCTTGGTACTAATTTTGATATTAAGTACTAGATACAGTATCTGAGTATTGGCACAGGTACACTTAATAACTCAGTAAAGTTTGGTACTAATTTTTATATTAATGGCCAGATGAAATAACCTTACATTGGCACAGGTAATTAATGATTCAGTATAGTTGCTACTAATTTTTTATATTAATGACCAGATGAAATATCCGTCAGGTAATTAATGACTCAGTATAGCTTGGTACTAGTTTTGGTTTTAATGGCCAGATGCAATATCAGGTCACTGACACAGGTCCTTAATGACTCAGTAAAGCTTGGTACTAGTTTCTGATATTAAATTTAATGGCTAGATCAGAGCACTGACACTAGTACTTAAATGACTCAGTAAATCTTGGTACTAATTTTTGATTAATGATACACTGTAGCAAAGCTTGATATATGTATGTATGTATTTTTGGTCAATGAACTGTGGACTAGCCACCCTGTATTACTGGTTGAATCATGGCATTGTTAAGTCAAACTGCCATATGCCTGTGTTATGTGTCAGTTAGATCATAGCTTCATAAGTCAAAGATAATGGATACTGTGTTGTAAGACAAAAAGCATAAAAGCATAAAGTCAAGTCATAACACTTAACAGGCACTGTGTTGTAAGTTATTTTCAGTCATGCAGCATAAGTCAAACAGTTGCTGTAAGTCATTTTCACAATAGTGGTACTGTGTTGTAAGCTATTTTCATTCATGACAGCATAAATCAAACACATTAGTGGGTACTGTGTGGTAAGTCACTTGAATCATGACAACAAAGTCAGACAGTAGTAGTACTGTGTGGGAAGTCACTTGAATCATGACAACAAAAGTCAGACAGTGGTAGGTACTGTGTGGTAAGTCACTTGAATCATGACAACAAAAGTCAGACAGTGGTAGGTACTGTGTGGGAAGTCACTTGAATCATGACAACAAAAGTCAGACAGTGGTAGGTACTGTGTGGGAAGTCACTTGAATCATGACAATATAAATCAGACAGTAGTAGTGCTGTGTTAAGTCATTTTGGAACATGACAATGTAAGTAAGATAGTTTGTGTTAGCAACATTTACATTTTTAAAATCAGAAATAATTGAAAGCTCTAAAAGTAAATTGTAATAGTACAAATTATTGCATATTTGTATGTATATGTGTGATTTGATTCTTTTTTTAATTATTATTATTTTACACTTTTTGTACATTGCATCAGAATTGTTGGGTTTTGTGTTTCTGTTTTTTCAGAGTGTATTCAAGGCACATTGCCCTCAAAAAGTAACTCGTCTTGTGCTGGCAGGCCAGATTGGAGGACAAAAAGATAGAATATTTGTAAGCACTGGGTCTGAAGTTAAAGCTTTTACCAAAAAGGGAAAGAATTTTCTCAACTTTAATACTAATATGACTGAACCTGTTCAATCAATGTAAGTATTAATAAAGAAAATTGGTGAGGGAGGTAGGGAAAGACCAATGGATTGATAGACCAATAGCTGTTTGCATACACATATATATGAGTTCATAA
The DNA here is from genome assembly GCA_028829895.1 of Sinotaia quadrata. Taxonomy (NCBI): domain Eukaryota; kingdom Metazoa; phylum Mollusca; class Gastropoda; order Architaenioglossa; family Viviparidae; genus Sinotaia; species Sinotaia quadrata. Next base: position 34,262,280 of record CM054183.1, on the reverse strand, counting down.
ATTTTGGTGACTAAAAGCTTAACATTTCATACAAGACTTTTTAGCAATTATTTTTGTATAAAAATATTGCAAATCTTGACCCATTGTCATGGGTCAGAAAATTATTTTCACTTTTGACACCAGTTGCAATTACATTATCCAGTATGCTCATTTAGTGTGAACTCAAACAAGAAACCATTGTTATGACTTATACACAGATCAGGTAAAGAAAAAGATGACACCGTTAATTTAGCTACATTGCTGCAGCTCTCAGGTCTTGTCAAATGATTAAATTAATTGAGTACACACATACTCTGCACATTTCCACATTTATTCTTGTTACAAGATTGAAGACTAAACAGTATAAAATAATTTAATGCAATAAAAACATGAGGTTCTGTACATATTTCCTTATAATTGTATACTGTATACAAGTGACCCCAACATTTTTCTTCTTTTTTTTTTTATTTTCATAATTTGCTTTTATGAAGGTATATCTCGTAAGTTTCAAATACAATTGTAGCAATTTCTTATTTAATGTTCATTTTAATAAATATTTGAAAAGGCATATGCTAGTGTTGATTTGGATTTTCTCTAAGTCTTAATCAATATTCAGATATATAAGTTTATGAAATTGGTTTCTATGACAAAATTCGGTTTACTCTAATCCCTGATCTCCTAAAGTGTTTATGTTTAGGTGCAGTGCTCATCTGCATTTAAATTTCTTAAATTTGAATTTATTGTGACTTCTTTCAGAAGCCCACTCTTTGCATTTCCCTATAATTTGTATTAATCAATCTTGACATCTCGAAAAGAATACTTGTTTCTCAGTATATTGTATCAGTATAGTATCTTTAACATCTGAAAAAGAATACTTGTTTCTCAGTATATTGTATCAGTGTAGTATCTTGACATTTTATAATGTGTAGAGATTATATTGTTTCTCACTATATTGTATCAGTGTAGTATCTTGACAGTTTATAATGTGTAGAGATTATATTGTTTCTCACTATATTGTATCAGTGTAGTATCTTGACAGTTTATAATGTGTGGAGATTATATTGTTTCTCATTATATTGTATCATTGTAGTATCATGACAGTTTATAATGTGTAGAGATTATATTGTTTCTCACTATATAAGTATATTGTATCAGTGTAGTATCTTGACAGTTTATAATGTGTGGAGATTATATTGTTTCTCACTATATTTTATCAGTGTAGTATCTTGACATTTTATAATGTGTAGAGATTATATTGTTTCTCATTATACTGTGCCCTTATAGTAACCAGTATGTTGAAGGTACTAATATTTACTTGTCCTTTTCTCATTACAGGGTGTGTTTGACAAAATTTGAAGGGGTTTTATGTTTGTACTTATTTTAAAGATGAAGAATATTTTGCTATCTTCTCTGATAAACTTTGTACACGAAGACATTCTTCAACAGAAGTAATGCTGTTGTTTTCTGTGGTTTTTTTAATGCTATAATAGACTGAAGTTGCAGAGTATATTCTTGTTCTTCATTGATAAATTAATAGTTTGTTGCTTTCAGTTATGTTGAAGGTGCAGATCTTTTAACTTGTGGGAACTTTGTGTACAACCATTACCATGACTGCAAAGATGCAAACTACATGCTATGTGGGGACAAGATCAATGATGTGTTATGTCTCCCTAGTAATCGTGTAAAGGAGCTTACACCTGTGTTAGCATGTCAAGATCGTGTACTCCGTGTTTTGCAGGTAATACTGTAATAGATCTATTTTTAAACCAAACCAATAGATCCGTTAACGGCTTTGTTATATTAGTAAAGAGTCAAAGGAACAGTTATATTTATGAATAAAATATTTATAATCCATTGTTTAATTATTTGTTTATGGTGTTTGTTTGATTGCAATTAAATATGTAATTTTTTTAAAACTATATTTTAAGAGAAAGGAATACATCTTTTGTGGTTGAAAATAAATTATATCTTTAGTTGAATTTTATTCAGTGGATCCTCACTTGATGTTATTAATTCAATATAAAAGTAATGTTATGTGAAACTCTGTTAAATTAATACAGTGTGAGTATGGAATTGTATGAAATAACAAGTAATGCTCTGCAAAATTAATGTTACATCAATATGAGAATTATAATAAATAAATATATTCTAAACAGTGAAATAAATTTTGTTGACTAAATAGTAAGTATGGATTTAATTATTACTTTAGACTAAAAGAAATTATGTTTATGAGGATTTAATAAAAATCATTTCTGCCTTAATCACACATATATTCACACCATTTTCATGTTATGAAATAATTTCCTGTTTGTTTTTCTGTGGTGATATTGTTTTCCTAATCTGTTTTCTGTTATTTACAATTGTCATAGAGTCATTATTAATTACTGAAGGTATTTTATTAATAAAATATAAGAGAGTTATGGGGAATTCTTTGCATTAGAGAAACACAGCCAACTATGTAAACATGGTCAAAACAAGATTGGCTTAGACAAGCTGCAAGCTTATTTGTGAGCCTGGCAATCCAAGCTGGATAGTCCTTATTAAGCATGGATTCTAACATTATGTGAATACACAAGTGTCTATGGAAGGCTAATGTTATGCAGAATATCAATTTACAAACCCACCTTTAGGCAAGGGTCTATTGTATATTAAAAGTATGGTTGGTGTAATTCTGTAAAGCCATTTAAAGAAATCATCACTTATACTGACTTCACTTCGACTGGAAGTGTCACTTCTGTCAGGTTTTTATAAAAAAAACTATGCAATGCCTGGTTTGGGACATTTTAAAAAGGTATTCTTTGCAAGTTGAAGCCTAACACATTTTACACAGGAATAGAATTAACTTTTTTCAATAAGTAAAGTTTGAAAGTTGTCATAGTAAGGGTATTTATGTGTTAAAATGTTACAAGTTTGTAAATGTTTAAGATTTATAATTATTGCTTTTTGTTTTTCATGAGTTTTTTAAACAATATCTTTTAGGATTCAAAACTGTTGTATGAAGTGGAGGTCCCGGGTCCTCCAGTCTGCTTGCATTTGTTTGAAAATAATGGTGGTAAGTTATTTTTTAATTTCATAAACACTAAAAGTTAAATGATAATGAGTTAATAGTGAGATATTTCCTCTTGTTTTTATATTATTGGTCTATATTTAATTTTATTTGAAAAAGTTTAACTACATTTAAACACTGTAATATTTAAATTCTGTATTAACACTACTTCCATTATTAGTTAGATTAAATACAATAATATAAAAATATGTGTTGTAACTAGTAGTAAAACTGACATTTCTAAAAGGAAAAGAATTTTCCTACATTTAATATGTATTTCCTAAATACGTACCAGACTTAGGAAGATACCCACTGTTCCAAAATCCGTACAATTACAGAACCCTGCATATATTAAGGCCCCATTCCTGCAGGAAAAGGGGAGAAAATATCAACAAAAATTACTCTTCCAAAATGTTGTCAAATGCATTCTAGAAAAGGGATATGTGGCTGAGTAAATTTGCCTATCCCTATTTCTAGACTTAATTGTTATATAAATTGTTAAATTAACCCAACCTTTGACACTCCTTATGATGGTATTTTTATAAGTGTCAGAGTTGATGTAAACAACTCAAGTTGAGAATATGCTAGAAAATTGCTGATGCAATGCAAACCAGTTCCAACTGGATGAATAGTTTTTATTATCCAATGGTTAAGATTTATGAGAATGAGACCAGCCAATGGGCTGAGATAAAAAAATGTACATGCTATTAAGAATTCTATTGTGTGATCACTTGAATTTGGTGTGGCATGTCGAGTCATGAAAGACAGCCATTAGCTTAACATTGAGTTAACTGACTGATTGAGAGAAAATGGACTTAAAAATATTTCATGCATTTTTGCTATTGAATGTGTTATACTTCCATTTTACCATAGAGATGTATTATGTGAGTAGACTATTATTTCTACAGATTGTAAACTATGATGCTTATATGTGGTATGCTAAACACTTGACATTGTTTCTAGTGAACCCATTCATAAAACTATTATGCTATATTTGTTATGCTGTGTGTGTGTGTATCAGGCTAATAAATGCTGTTGCAGGAAACTGTAAGTTGATCCTTGAATGTAAGAAAGAATGGAGTTAAAAAGTAATAACCTGAAACTTAATATTTGTTCCCTGACTATATTTTACAGGAAAAAATGCAGCCTTTCCTTGTTTTATCTGAATTTCCTGGTTTACTGATTTTAAGCTGCTATGACTGTGGTAGATGCAAGAAGTGTCTACTGCAGTATGTAAGTGTAAGGAATACACTACACTCCATCATTGTATGGTGACAAAAGTATGCTGACCACAGCGAGCAATTTCTGGTTCAAGGAAGTTCTGTAACTGCTACAATTGTTGTTCTGCTTGAGGGAGCTAATACGGTGAAGGAGTGCCAGTTTAGCCTCGAACGAATAGCAGTGAATCAGTGTTCTAGTGAGGAGGGAATCACATGGAATTTGACAATAATAACTGAACAATGATCTTGTGGCTTTGTTACAAAAAGCATGCAAAAGACTATTGAGACAGCTCCTAAACTAGGTTATGTACAAACTATTATCACTTATCTCTAATAACTCCATTTCTGTTTTCTGATAAGAACTATTCTGTGATTTGTATTGACACTAAATGGTTGAATTGTGTTTTAGGATATAAGACTGTATAGGTATTAAAATTATTTGAATGTGGTTTTGTGGAAATATCGATGTCAAGTAATCTTTTTCATTGTATTTCTTATATGTATATTTGATTGTTGATTTAATAAAGTTTTTGCTAACTTTATTGATCTTCTTACACATATTGATAACCATATGTTGGAGAAGAAAGTGGGTGGATGGGGACTCACTAAATATTGATTAAAGAAGGATTTGTCTTCTCCTTCAGTAAGAAGTTTTCCACCTACAGAAATATTGTGTGACAGTAAATGTTTGTCTTTAATGTTGTGGAAGAGAGAAAACGTTTACAGCACCTATAAATCCACCAAGTGAGAGAGATGAGTGGTGCCTGCTGAGAATTATTAATAACAGAAATTAAGATTATCATCACTTGTAATTAATTAATAATAATCATAACCATTAACTAGGTGGCATTGACGTCACAGGATATCTTATGTAGTAATCCGGATTTATGATGGAAAAATTGGTATTGCACTTGAAGGGCCATGCAAATACATTGTGCATATTAAAAATATGTTAAAGTAAAATAAATATGTTTATCAAAATGATAGTTGCTTGGGGTCTTTGACTGGTTTGTTTTTCTTCTCAAAGGAGAGGAAGGCAATGAAATATTGTATGGCACGTCCGATGGCCGAGTGGGATTGGTGCAGATTGGAAAGTGAGTTTAACCATTCCTCACTCAGGTTTAGTTTATTGGGGTTTCTCTTTTTGAATTTAAATGATAGCATTCTGACAAATAAAATTTTGAATTCTTTTTTGCTTATTATTTTTATTGTTTTTAATTCTTGACAATGTGTTTTTCAAAGATCTTTATTTTCTGACTAAGATGAAAGGATTTTGTTTTAGTTTGCTGGTGCTCATGTTTAGAACAATTCACAGCAATGCATCATTGAGGATATTGTTGCTGTTGTTCTGTCAACATGTTATATTTTTCAAGCACATATTTTGAAATAAATGTAAAATATATTCACTAAAGTCATGAACTAAATAAACTCTTACTTCACTAAACTTAAAGAATTTATTTTCTTTAAAAATTAAATTCTACACAAATGAATGCATATAAATTTCTATAACTATGTCAAATCATAATTGGTTTTTGTATGAAAAAGTTCTTCTTGTCAACATATTTGCCATTTTTGTGTTAATAAACATTAAACAATGCATGGATGTTTGGAATATTCAAAATTATCTTTCCACAATTTGTTTCAGACTAGCGCCTATGCATAGATGGGAACTGCCAAATGATAAAAGAAGTGGTGGTATGTTATACTTTTAAAGGAGCTTAATCCACTCCCTGACACTTGTAATTTTAAATTTTAGAAAGTAAATTGTTTTTGAGTGGGTGTTTTTTGTAATTTAAAAGAGGTAACCAAATCAGGCGATCTTCCTCATTTACAATTTTAATTTCTTTATGTTTTTTTACATGTACATAATTTATTTTATTTTCTGCACATATTCTTGCCACTCAAAGTGTTTCATGAGCATGGTATAAGAAAGAATAATGAACACAAAATTGTCAAGATTTAGTCCTTTGTTGTGTTTGCAGGTATTTTGTGCTTGGACAATTTTGACATTACATCTGATGGTGTTCCTGATTTAATTTTGGGTCGTGATGATGGCCAGATTGAGGTTTATAGTTTTAATGAAGCCGATGAGCCAACACTTAGATTTAGTCATGTGAGTACATTTTATCATCTTTGAGCCTAAGGTGGGTGCAGATCCTTTGAATATGTTGTTTTGACTTTTTGTAATGATTATTCAGTGATCCAGAATGTTTTACATATCAAAATGGAATCAAATCATTCAGGTTATATATTTTTAAGTATGATTGTTATGTTTTTCTACATAACCAAATTAAAATTATTCTGCATCATGTTAGTGCTATTAATTTCAAACATCAGTGCAAATAGAAAGATATAAACAGTTTGAACAGTAGATGATTGTGGTGCAAAGATGAGAAGATTTCTTTTCCTTTTCTTTCTTTCCAGCAGTCTTGACTTTTGGCAGTGAAAAGGCATCATTTTGTCTCCCTTGTTTCATTTCACAATCTTATGCCCATTCTTCCCTCTTTAAATTATAAAACTTGTCTTTGACTAGCTGTTTGTTTACATGCTTATTCCAGACTTGCTCTGAAAGTGTGACCTCAGTCCAGGGAGGAGTTGTGTCAACAGCTGGGTATGAGGAAATTGTATGTTCCACTTATGCAGGTAAGTTACATTGGTGACTGCAAACTTTGCATTAACTATCTTAAAGGAAAATTATTATTATGAAATTATTTCTGAAGCTGTCATCAGCTGGGTATAAGAAAACTTATGTTCCACATATATAGGTAAGTTATATATACTGGTCATTATAAATTTTGCATTGACTATCTTCAAAGAAAATTATTACTGTGAAATTATTTCTCGAGTTGTCATCAGCTGGGTATAAGAAAAAACTGATGTTCCATATATATATATATGGATAATATACTTTGCATTAACCACCTTTGAATGAAAAATATTACTAATTTATTCTGTTTGTTGGTATGTTAAATATTTGACATTTTCATGTTTTAGGCAGAAAAAAAACTCTTTTCTTCTCCAGTTTTGAAATAGTTTTGACCAATTATGGTATCCAGTTTTTAAGTAAATATTTTTCAAGACTGAATGTTGTGATTCTACTGTTTGTGCTATCTCTGACAAAAGAATTTATCCACCTTTTCTTCACTTTTCAAAAATGTTATGAAACTCCAAACTCATACTAAATAATTAAACTGCATACAGAAATATATTCTTATAAATTGTCACCAAATTTTAGTAAATAAGCCAGAAAAGTTTGTAGAAGAATAAAAGTGCAGTGAACTGTAACACCATGCTGAAATTTTAAGCACGATAATCAGTATGGTATCATGGATTTGTTGAGAAACATACATTCCCAGTTTTAATCATTTGCATTTAGAAGTTTAAATATGTGTGCTTTTATTTCTTAAGTATCAATTTAACCTTTCTTAAAGCTTGCTTCGTGTGTTTTCTTTTGTTTAAATAACTCTTTTTCTTTCTGTAATTTATTCCATTTCATTCAGAGAAATTTCCATCATTCACAGTGCTTACAATGAGGCTGTAAAATATGAGGTTGAGATTTTTTCTTTTTAATTTTTGAACCTAGTGACTGATCTTCATGGCTGTTTTTGCCAAGGTCTTGCAAACATATTACTGAGAGTGCTGCCTATCTGTTATGAAGAAATTTTTGTGAGCAAACTGTAATTAATTAATGACCATTTTCAGATCTACATAGTAGAAAACAAATTTCACAATAACAGCATTCTGTGTTGGGAATTTTTTTTTTTTTTTTTTTTTTGCGGGGGTAGGTGAAATAATCATCTGAGCCACTGCTAATTTCTTATTACAATTTTACAGAGACTTATTTTTTTAAAATTCATTTGTTACCTTTTCACTGACCTTTTGTTCCAGGCAAGATTTTTTCTTTGGTCCCTGACCGATTGCTTCATGCCCAGGAAAAGAACAAATATGGTTTTTCCAAAATGGGCATGCTCAGAGTTAAGACCCTGAGGTATCTTACTCCTGTTTTTATTTTTAGCATGATGCCTGGGTACTTGTACTGACAAAATAAATATTATACAGCATTCACCAATGCTTCATAATGACACTTTTTATGACTGCTTCATTTCATATGTTTCAGTGCATGAAAACATCTTTTTTTTTCTTTAAATCATAAATAGAAGGCATATATTTAAAGCAAATTTATAAATATTTAGTGAAAGTTATTGTGCTTCTTAAAATAACTGAGACATGTTGTAAATGTCAAATGATTATTGTTATCATTATGATCATTAAAGTGCCTACAAAACATTTAACCCTAGGTCATGAAGTTGTCTAAGAATTCATAAACGCCTTGTCAGATTAGAGTATATGCTGCAAAATATTAAATAATAGACATTGTGTCAAATCCGTGTACAAATAATTAACACTATGTTGGATGTGTTTACGTGCAAATAATTGATACTATGTGTGGAGGAGTAAATTTGCCTGTCCCTATTTATAAACTTAAACTGAGCAGTACGGTAAGATTTGCAGAGAACAGAATGGAATGGAGAAAACTGGTTGTCAGGTCATCAGTGGTGACCCTAATGGTCGACAAGACTAAGGGATGGATAGATAGATAGATAGGATAGGATAGATTTCTAAACTTAATTGTTATATAATTTGTTAAATGTCAGCATGACATGACCTTTGGGTACTACGCATGATGATATTTTTGTAAGTACCAGAGTTAAAATAACAACTCAGGTAAGGAATATGATAGAAGTTGCTGATGCAATCCAAACCACTTCCAAGAGGATGAGTAGTTTTTCTGTCTAATAGTCTCATACTTGTTCATAAATTCATCCAATGGGGATAGACCAAAAGTTATTTTGTTGAAGAAAGTTCTATATTCTAATCACTTTTTGACGTAACTCCAGTCAGGCCATAAAGGTGACTGTTAGCTTATGGTAAGTTAACTGACTGGTAAAAAAAAGAATGGACTTAGAAATATTTTATACATGTTTGCTATTGATCTTTGATTTGAATTGGAGAATGCTTATTTAATTGAACCATTGAATCTATGTTCACTACTATGATTATGTTGTACATTATACTTGTGAATATTAATTGATGCTATATTTCTTTTGCTGCATGTGTATCAGGCTAATGAATGTCATTTCAGGATTTGTACATTGAGAATGTGTGTACTAGAGAAAGGAATTTAGAGATGAAATATACCTGAAACTTAGCACTATCTTAATTTGACTGTAGCAGAAAGGAACATGCCTTTTGATGCTTTTGATGTTTTGTAATCTTGTATCCTCTTTAGCCTGCAGTGACTACTGGATCATGTTTGTGTGTGTATCCAGCATTGTTTATTTGTTATCAAACTTATCAGTAAACATGTTGCTGTAAGTTGGATCCTGTGAATTCCATTCATGAACCAATATGACAGAAATTGAAGTTTGAGTTTGGTCTCTAGAAATTCTCTAAAAATCTCTAGATTTTTTTTACATTCCTCTTGGTGAGCTTGGGTAGCTACCCAAGCTCACCAAAACATGATGCACTTTGATAGTGCAAACAAAGGTCTGGATGATTCTCCATGGTGTACTTGAGAGCACATCGAAGATTCTGGAATGGTTGTGTAAGGGGTACATTGGACCTCATCCAATAAGAAAAAAGTGACTGTGAACACGTGCTAGTGACAGCTGCCATCATTAAAAAGGTTGTGTACATTGACTATAATTATCTCTTAAAAATTCCACTCACATTTCTATGATGAAATTATGTCTATGAACTTGATTTTTATATGTGTGTGTGTGTGTGTGTGTGTGTGCGTGCGTGCGTGCATGTTACTTTGGCTGCTGATGTCTGTGCTAAGATAAACTAAATAAGTATCAAACGTTTTATCAACATTGTTGTGAAGTGATGTAAATGTCAACTCTCTTTTGATTATATTGCCATGTTGTATATTTGATTGTTGATTTAATAAATTTATTGTTAAATTTATTAACCTTCTTGCACATATATTAAAACCTTATTTTGGAGTAGTAGCAGATGGATGGAGACTCATTACATATAAATAAAAGATGGATTTTTATTACCATGTCAATTCTATATACAGTTGACACTGTGTAAGATATATGTGTACAAGTAATTGACACTATGTCATATCTGTATCTAAAACATTTAGCACTTTGTTAAATCTGAGTATACAAAATTTTGATCATCAATGTTTGAAACACTTGGTAAATCTATATCTTTAAACATTAAATTCTGTACAAAACCTGTTTTGGGGAACATTGATATATCTCCATAATGGTGACTCTTTGCCAAACCTTTGTCTACAAAACACTGAACTCTGTTTTCAAACAAAATTTTCAAAACTGACATTTGTCAAATCTTTGTCAGCAGAATAATGAAATCTATGACAAATCTCTGACCGTAAAACATAAAACTCATTGGCCAAATGTGTCTTCAAAACATTTAACTGTTTATCTGATTTGTGTCTGAAGAATGCTAAAACAATATAGAAAAAAGGAAGGAAGGAATGGAATGGCAAGGCAATAAATCAATCAATCAATCAATCAATCTCTACTAGCAGATTTAGTTCTGTACATGATGTTTTTTTAGCAATATCGAAAATGTTTAACCAGTGTCCGAAGATTATTTGATTATACTCTTAAAATTACAACTGACTTATTTCATTACAGCAGTTTGACATTTTAAAATACACCTATAAGTACACACATGCTATTTTCAGTTCGTAATTATTAAATTACTCATTTGCTTGAGGGAATATAGGATTGACATTCGTACTTATTTTGGGGTAGGTGATAAAATTGTATACTTTATTTTGGGGAATGGTGCATGAATTATACATTTAATTTTTAGAATGGTGCATGAAATGTGTGCTTTATTATGGAGGAAGGTGTTTGTATTGTATTCTGTAAACTCTCCACATATCTGACCAAAGTATTTTAAATTAACGAATTTGTGATTTATCTAAGGTATATTGGTGTTAGATATTTCTTTTGGTTTGCACCAAAATGGTAGTGCTTGATGGGTTGCTGCTAAGATGGTTGCCTTGGTGCATTGCGTGCTTCCATCTCTCCTATTTCAAACTCTGATCTTGGTATAGTGACCCAGACTGGCAGTGTAAAGATCTCCTGAAACACTATTTCTCAATAAACTAGAACTGATGAATCATCAACACTCACTCCACTTAGTCTTAGACATGCCATCTGTTTCATCTACAACATATTTTATTTAGCTTTTGTGTCAGTAGTTTAAGCATAAGAAACATCTTAACAAATATAACTGAGAGATGATGCATGATTATTGGAACAAAATTTTGGTTTAGGAAATTGGAAGGAATTAATTCTAGTATCCATAAAACAGACTGAGATAATAATTTTGAACCACTTTTATAATTCTGCTACAGCTCATGCAGTCTGAGATTTCTTACTGTGAATAGGTACATTATCACTATATTTAATTATCCATACCTTTGCTCCTGTATATAATGTATTTAATTACCCATACCTTTGCTCTTGTATATAATGTATTTAATGACCCATACCCTTGTCCATTGTCTATGGCACCTTTTGTGCTCTTTGGAGAACATTTCTCACAAGATTCCTCACATTCCAGAGCATTCAAATGTGGCAGCATACAGGTTTTTTCACTAGAATCATCTCTCGACCTTGGCGTGAACTTTGTACCTCATATTTCACAGAATTTATCTTCTTTGGGATTGACCTTGTCTGGACCTATTTGGAACACTGTGGAACACTGGCCTCCTGGTGTTTGCCTCTCCATTTCCAGAATCTGCAGATGGCTGTTCTTTCATTTAGCTGGAGCAGCAAGTTAGTCTGTATCTCTCCTCTAGTCTCATCTAGAAAACCTTCATCAAGCTCTCCCAGCCTGTAAACACCACTCTGATATTGGTGCTGCCATTAATAGGGCAAAAAGTATTAATAAAAATTGTTTTGTGAATTTGTTTTATAATTTTCAATGCAAACTAGCTGTTCACTCAAATCTGTTCACATATCCATTCTATGTTTCATCTGACTCATTAACTTTTCTTAATTTTGTAAAGCAAGCGGTGCATGTTTTTTAATGAATATTTTTTTTTGTATGAACATTATTTAATACAAGAATGCTAACAGTTAAGAAAATTTTTTTAAAAAATCATTTGTGAGATAATAGACTTTACAAAATAAACTAAAATTGCATATATGCAAATATAAGCACTCTAAAACTAATGTGATTCTATTATTCTGATATATTGTCATATTAATTATAGATTCTACTTATGATAAGACATGATAAATTTAAAAATAAAGAATGTTGAACACATTTTGTGTTTTATAATTAGACTTACAACTTTATATGTTTGTTTCTCAAACTAGTTTTGGGCTCTACACTCCAAGTCTCTTTTGTTCCTTAAATTTGGTACGCTCCTCTGACACTAAAATGTTTTACATGGACAAAGGTCTTCTTGCATTTTTTTCTAAAACTTTTAAATTTAAAGTTTACTTAGCTATTTTTTTGTATTTTTGATGGATTGAAAGCCTTTTTAAAACATTTTTATTTTGAAATATAACAAGTATGTGAAGCTGTTTCATGTGTTGTATATTAAATTACATATAAAACTAATTTCAGAAAATGTTGATGTATTTCATTTATTATTCATATTTTCAAAAAATAACTTCAAACACTGCATGATTTCATGAATATAAAAGTTAAATAAATTAAAGCTAAGTATAAAATTTTATAACTAATACCTGATGTTGTTTTTCTACTTCAAAGACAACTTGTTTACCAAATTTTAAAACTGAAGTTGATGAATATTTTTTCCTCCCCATGCTTGGAGTAATGTGGCCTTAAGACTATCATCAGAGAATGCTTATCAATTTATTCAGATGCAATGTTCAGCTTACATTATAGTCAGGGCTATTTTTCTTGTTTGGCTTTTTACAAAATGTTGCATTTAAAAACATTATTAAAACTATTGAGTAAAAATTGCTTTTCACAGCTGCAGTGCTATTCTTTGTTATTAAAGAATGTCTTCTTTTTCTGTCAGACTTATGTTTAAATCATGTCTCTTTTGACAGGTAGCCTTAGTGCCCTCATTGGGAATATGGGGAATATAGTGAGTCAGTTGGGAGGGCGGGGGGGATAGAAGCTTTGTTTTCTTGATAGGTTATCCTCAGTTAAAATTTTATAATCTGAATATTTTTTAAATAAAGAATTTATTTATATAATATATTCATTATTCTCCAACTGTTGATACATTTGGAAATGTATTCAGTAAAAAGATTATTTGATTATTAATGTTAAATTTTTCTGAATACTTTCCAAATGTCCGTCCACAAGTGGATGGATTCTCTTATCGTTTAGGAGTTGGCTAATGAGAAAACTGAGGTTGATGTATTGTATAAAAGGAGACTATTATTAGACTTTTCTTTACACTTGTCTTCTCTGGGCATTTATGGGACAGTCTTTATGGTATATGACACACTCTGTGGTCAAATTGACCTCTTGTGGCCACTTGGTAAGTATGCAAGAAAAAATATTTCACTAGTGAAACAATCTGTTTCCTGTGGTGTCATTCTGTTGTTGAAATATGCTCACTTCATCCATAAAATCTTGGACTGCTTCAGATTTCAATGCACAGATATGCACAATTCTACCGTTACTGTCTTGGGTTTATAAAGTCTTGGGATAAAAATTTTAAAAATTGATACTGTGGAAAACAGAAAGCAAAAGTCCAGAATTTGGTAAAGTAGAATAAACAGACTTGTAGGCCAGTCTTAAGACAATTTATTGTTCCAAAGTCTTTATGCATAATTAATATACATTGCACATAGTTAATCACTTCTAGAGTATCAATACTGCTCAAAATAAATATTTCTAGAACTTCCACCAACAATTTACATGGAAATCTATAAATCTGCACATTCTATCCTGGCATCACCTATCTTTGTTAACACATCTGTGCAGTGAAATTTGAGCAATCTTCAAGCTCCACTTGATATGATCTTTTACTAATGGTAGACTGTAACCATTCCTCACTTTTATTAATCATGCCACAATGCTTGCACCTAATCCTTCTACCTGATGTATCCTGCATGCTCCCTCTTGCTTTGCTGGGCAGGCTGGGTGTTTGGTCTCACATCCGAGCAGCAGAAAAAGGAAATAGGACCCACCCAGATAGCGATAGATCCAGCAGCTTCTGCCAAAATTGGTAACCTTAAGTATGTTAATAAATTCTAAAATAAGCTTTTTATGTGTAACTAAATATAGCTACCAGTATTGTAAACAATAATTCCAGGCATCTGTGTATGTGTTTTAAAAATGCTTCCATGACATCTGTGTATTTGTTAACAAAAGCTGCTGTTTAAAGTAAGCATTTATCAGTATGCAAGGCATGAAAATATCTTACTTAGTTCTAATACTTTGATGTTGTATAAAATTTTTAAACATAATTAATTTTTATCATTATGAGTTGTTTTAATTTTTAAAAGATGTTTCATCATGTTACTTGCACTGAATTGCTGGTGGTGTCCATGTTTCATTTGTTAGTTTGTATATTTTGCACAATGGATAGTTGGCTAAATTTAGTCTTGACGATATTTGCATTAGATGTTAGTGTAAACCTTCACTATAATTTAACTGTATAAAAAATAAAGACATAATTATATAGAATCGAGTGATTATATAGGCTGTAGAAAAGAATTTTTAGTTGTCAAAATTAAAATATAATGTAGTTTAGAATTAAATAATATTGTAGAATTCAAAGCTTTGCATGTTTTTATAATGTAATAATTATGCGCCATTATTTGAAATATACTCTATGTAAACTCTGACCATCCCTTAAACTTGAAAACTTTCTGCCCCAAGGAACGAGCTTGATGCTCTGCAGAACAAAGTGTCTTCAGAGCGAGAGAAGTACCAACAGTCATCTTACTCCAAGACTGCTGTTTCAGCAATTCCTCTTTATAACATCAATGACAAATTTGTTCTGAACCGAGAAGATGCCAGTTATACTCTTAGTCTGGAACTGCAAATGCCCATAGACAATGTTCTTTTACAGGTGAATTAAGTGCAAATGCTAAAATCCAGTTTTCTTTTACAAATTAGTTAATTGTAAATAATTTTTGAGAAGCATGGTAACTTATAGAAATTTATTCATTTGTGCCACTCTCTTGCTCTAAATAATTTCCTGTTAACAGTCAAATTAATTTTTGTTTTGCTGCAGGTGTCCTAAATAATCTCCTATTAGAAGTAAACTTAACATTTGTGTTTCCCCTATTATCCTAATAATCTCCTGTTAGCAGTCAACTTAACTTTTGCCCACTTGCCTTAAATAATCTCCTGTTAGAAGTCAACTTTTGTGTTGCTCCTGTTGTCCTAAATAGTCTTCTGTTAGCAGTCAACTTAACTTTGTGCTTCTCCTGTTGTCCTAAATAATCTCCTGTTAGAAATCAACTTTTGTGTTGCTCCTGTTTTGTCCTAAATAATCTCCTATTAGAAATCAACTTTTGTGTTGCTCCTGTTTTGTCCTAAATAATCTCCTGTTAGAAATCAACTTTTGTGTTGCTCCTGTTTTGTCCTAAATAATCTCCTGTTAGAAATCAACTTTTGTGTTGCTCCTGTTTTGTCCTAAATATTCTTCTGTTAGCAGTCAACTTAACTTTGTGCTACTCCTGTACATGTTTGTTTACAGTGAATATGATTACAGTTATATGCTTGTTTGCAATGGACTGAGTACTGCTCACGTGTTTGTTTATAGTTGTCATGAGTACAGTTCATGTGTTTGTTTAAAGTTGGCAAAACTACAGTTCATGTGTTTGTTTACAGTGGGCATGAGTACAGCTCATGTGTTTGTTTACAGTAGGCATGAGTACAGCTCACATTTACAGTATGCATGGGTACAGCTTATGTTTACAGTAGGCATGAGTACAGTTCATGTATTTTTTTTACAGTAGGCATGAGTATAGCTCATGTTCATTTATAATATGCATGAGTACAATTCATGTCTTTGTTTACATTGAACATGAATACAGCTTATATGTCTGTTCACAATAAGTATGATTACATATCATGTTTATTTACTGTAGGTTTGAGATTGCCTGGTATGTTTGTTTACAGTGAATATGAGTTTAGCTTACGTGTTTGTTTACAGTAGGCATGAAAATGGCTCATATGATTATTTTCAGCAGGCATACTTTCAGTTTTTATTTTCTACACACTTTGTCAAAACTATTTTTGTGCTTACATTTAATTTAATTGTTTACAGTTCACTCTGAACTTGAAATGACTTTAAGTTTTTGTTGTCAAAATTCCATGAACTGCAATTTTAAGATTGGCTTTATAGAGTGAACTTTTAAATGGTGTAAAATAAAACATAACATTTTGTCTGAACATCTTTCAGAGCGATGTACCAGTTGATTTGCTTGATGTGGAAAAGAATTCAGCAGTCGTCAGTTTCAGTGCATGCAATCCAGAGGTAAATTCATCTATGTCATGTGGCATGCTTATGATTTTAATCTGTGTCCTTGTTATCTGAGTCTTCATGATCCATTTCTCTGCATATACAGTACCAAAATTTTTGAGAAGCTGTACAAAAAATTTCTAGGGAAGTCGTCCATGGACCAGTAATTTCTTAACAAAAGTGTTATCCTACTCATAGATACAAGTCTCACTGTACGTGTGCATTCAGTCGGTTGTGTACCACAACAAATGCACAGCAAATTCAGTCCATGTCTACAAATGCCAGAGTGTTCTGCTGTTTTCTTGGTGATTGTGTTGGAAATGTATTGTCTTTGTTTCAGCCAAAGTGAAGTTCTAGTAGTGCAAAATGTAAGAGGGAACTCACAAGTTATAATCTTGATGTAAAATTCGACATTATTCATTACAGCCAAAGAGGTGAGATTTAGTAGACATCCTACATGCTTTTCAGACTCCTTCAACCAAGGAGTCATACTATTTCAAGCGTGCACCGGAGATGGAAGCAAAAAAACTCTACTCATGAAAGCATTTGAAGTTGAAAATTACATGCTTGAAGAGTGATTTTAATTATATTTAATAAACAATGATTAATGTTTCTTTATAAAAACAAATATTGAATGAAAGCACACATAGAAATTCATGCTCATATATTTTATTTCATATTAATCTTTCCATTGTCTAGTTATCCTATTTATATTATTTTTTTATGGGTGGAAATTCCCCTCATGAAGAGGATTCACTTTAACTTATTTTTTTCTGCCCAATTAAATGCATATAAGAAAGATCCCTTTATGCTATTCTCAAATTATTGCTACTTACCTAAGTAAAAGACCTCAGCATGTGGCCTCCCTCAATCAGAATTAACCAATATTTTGACTTTTTTTCTTCTTTATTTCCTTTATTTTGTCATGTTCATCACTGTTGTATTCACTATCACTATTGTTTTAGTTCATTTTTAAAAAATCTCTGAAGTACAGTTCAGTCTAAGAAAGTTACAGGTACCTATTCCTTATTGACTGTAATTATTAATTACAACCATAACAAACTCACTTGGACTAGGAGGGGAACTTTTTGCTAGCCACATACCGCTGTCAGGCCAACACAACGCGCCTAGAGCTGAAGATTCGCTCAATTGAAGGACAACATGGAACTCTGCAAGTTTACATCACTCCAAGGCTACAGCCAAAGACCTCCCAAGTGCGAAGCTATCCCATAAAACCACTGTCATTGCATCAACGGGCACATGTGTTTGATGAAAACAGGTTAGAATTCATTTATTTATAGGGATTTCAAATTGATTTTTGAAAAATACAAAACAACATGAATTTTATATGTACTACTTAGAGTTGAAAATCATGTGAGAATAATGTCTGACATTACCATAAGTCGCACATTCACTACTGAACCCAGAATCTTTCATTCATTTTGTAAATGAGTTCTAATTAAATTATAGACTTAGGTTTCTTTTTTACTAATTTTTTAATTATGTAAATTGTATGCATATATTAGCACTAACAAATGCCTGGTCCCAAGATCTCACTAAAATATGTATTAATGCAACTAAATCAATTATTAATCTGTCCACTGGCCCCAAGATCTCACTAAAATATGCATTAATGCAACTAAATCAATTATTAATCTGTCTACTGGTCCCAAGATCTCACTAAAATATGCATTAATGCAACTAAATCTATTATTAATCTGTGCGCTGGCCCAAGATCTCACTAAAATATGCATTAATGCAACCAGATCAGTGATTCTTCATACTAGAGGGAGTGTATTGGCTGTTCTGTGCACCTTGTGTTTATCACTTCCAGTGAAGGCTTTTCTTTCTTTCGTCATCTATTCCCTCTTGTGCAGGTGACTGTCTTGATTTGGCATGAAAGTTGTAGTATCTCAGTGTTTTCAATGTTTTTGCCACATGTTTTGGTGGCTTGTGAAGTCTAATCATTGTATTTATTTATTTTTGCACTCATATTGAAAAAATAGAAGTTTTAAGGATACCTGGGAACTGGACTTAAATAATGGTGGCAAGACACTGTGGTGTTTGTATGCAGTTAATAGCAGTTTGCAAGGAGTATAATGTTAGACACTACACTACATTACAAAATATGAGGGAGTTACTAGAACTGCAGTTTTTCCAAGACTATTAAAAAAATAATTCAAACACCAGACAGGTTTGTTTGTCAAGCTCTCAGCTATGCAGTCTGATGCAGCCATACATTGTTTCATTGGAACTCCCAAAGAACATGAAAGCTTGCTCTTGGATTACTAGATCAAACAATAAACATGATTATTGACTAAAAATTCACAAGTAAAATATTTCTTAGTATCCACTGGGATGAACTATAGACTTTTTAATAAACATTTCTTTAAAGCTTTTGTATCAGAATATCTTTTTGACTGTCATTTATACTTATACAAAAATCTAGAGAGACATAACAATGTATTATCTTCTTTCTTTCTCTCTCCCTCTCTCTCTCCCCTCTACTGCTCTCTCTCTCTCTCTCTCACTTGCTTGTTTTGAAATATCTCCAGACCACTGAACATGTTGAAGTTGACTGGGCAGTTTAGTCTGGCTGAAATGCACTCCTGGGTGTGTTTTAGCCTACCAGAAGTTCCAGAACGCCCACCTGCTGGTGACTCAGCATCATTTCAATTTGTCTCAACTTTTCTGGACACAGAGCTCGACTGTACATACAAGTAACCACCTTTAAACAACTTTTTTTCTGTTGAAATGGTCTTTTTTCACCTTTGCTTACCATCTTATCATGAAGAATTTTTTTTTAGTTTTACATTTAAATTAAGTTTTTGCTTTTTAATTAATAATTTAACATGTCCGGCTAAATTTCTTAGTATTTTTATAATGTTGTGGATATTGCATCACTACTAATTTAAGTGATAAAACCAATAGATACCAGGTCATCTCCACTATTCGTTTCTCCTCTAGGTCTCTAAATTTGTTGACATAAGTTTCACTCCATCATTTTTTTAAAGTGAACAGTTTCACTCTATCATTTTTCAAAGTGAATTTGCTTTTTGCACTTAATAATAGTCTAGTTCATTGAACTATCATGCATAGTGTGAGATTCTACTGACTCATAGAGTGATTGTTACTATAGTTAAATGAAATATGGTTATGAGAGTGTATATATATGTGTTAAAGATTGATAGATATTAGATATTCCAACCATTAAAACTTCTCTTCTTCATTCTCAAGAGGCAAAATAGCTAAGTCATATAAATTATTAATGGCCTTAACATTATTGCTTATGATGATAAATTCCATGACAAAAGTTAATGTTGACATGAAATGTAGCCCCCAATATTATATTAGACAAATATTTTCATGTTTTTTGACGCAATGTTTTGTCCGTGCTCTGTGAAATTTAAATAAGATGAATAGAAGGACCATTCTGTAATTATTAAAGTTACAAATCACAATTATTTTTTATAAGTATTTACTAGTAAATTTAGAGGTATAAAGAAGTTTCAGTACTTTTTTTAATAATATTGTTCATATTTGTAACCTCTAGGTTTAACTTTTTTTTATAATACATTACTAAAGCAACCATATGTGAAAGTACTAAAACTGTACAGAATGCTCTGGTATCAGCGTAATTTGACAGTTTGGAACATTTCCAGGTTTAAAATAGATAGCTTCAAACATTGAGAGAGCTGGTGGCCATAGTTTTAGGTACTAGTCTTCTGAATGGGAGAACTGGTTCATATCCCACTCAACTTTTCTTCCAGCACAAGCTCTCCCTCTCTATAACAGAATTGTCAAGCTTACTGCTGTTAGAATTAAATGATTTGACTAAACTCTCATGAAAATCTAAAGAGAAAGATCATAGGTCTTAGACTGCACAGATTTTATACATACACAAATATTTGCACTATGTTGCTATTTTATGCATATTGAAATGAAATATAACAAAAACACTTGAACATGCAATATTTCTAATGAAAAGTGTTGTTTCAAAATCATTGCAATTGTGTTTGTATTTTGTTTCCAGGAAAGGTGAAGCCATATTTCGGTCAGACAATATATCGACAATTTCCATTTTGAAAGATGTACTGTCCAAAGAAGCAACTAACAAGAAGATACGACTGGACATCAGTTATGGTGCGTAAAAGTCTGTAAAACTAAGATACGACTGGACATCAGTTATGGTGCGTAAAAGTCTGGTAAAACTAAGATACGACTGGACATCAGTTATGGTG
Organism: Sinotaia quadrata; assembly: GCA_028829895.1. NCBI lineage: Eukaryota > Metazoa > Mollusca > Gastropoda > Architaenioglossa > Viviparidae > Sinotaia > Sinotaia quadrata. The sequence goes on along the minus strand of CM054183.1, from coordinate 34,241,331 downwards.
CATAAAAGTCTGGTAAAACTAAGATACCACTGGACATCAGTTATGGTGCGTAAAATCTGGTAAAACTAAGACATCAATTATGGTGCGTAAAAGTCTGGTAAAATTAAATTTGTGGATGTATAAATATACAGTGAGCTGTACACATGACAGTAAATTTACAAATGTTTACAGTCTTTGCCGGTCGACAAACTAGCATTGTAAGCATTACAGAGATCTCTGTGTCACATGCTTTGATACATAAACACCTACGTGTTATTTTTATTTGCACTGTTATCCATTGTTTTTTATGGTTTTAGCAAACATATTTGTCATGTGTCTAGCATAATTATGTTTAAAATTAGTGAGAAAGGAGTTAACAGGAACAAAGTTATGCATGTGTGTTTGAGTGTTTGTCTCTGTATGTGATTGTCTGTGATCACTGAATCCTGTTTTTTACCCATCCCCAGATACTCACACAAATGCAAACACAAAGACACATGCAGACTATAAAAATAGCATGAAATAGTATATTAGTACAGTGAAATGCACTCATAAATAATTTTTTACAAACAATAAGAGGTTAGGAAAACAAACACAGAGACAGAATATCATTGCTGTTTATGTGTACATGTTTTTGTGAATATAAATTGATAGCATCAACAATAATCACACATAGACCAACAATATGTTCCCAAACATAATTTTCTTATATATTTTTTAGTTACATACCCATTTTTTTCATTTACTAAATTACAGTTGAATATTTCGTCTGCAGATATTAAAGATGAATCAATCCCACACACTCTGGCATTAATTCATCCACGACTGGAATACCAGTTGCTTTTGGCCAAGAAGGTTCAACTTATTGAAGGGCTCAAGGTAATTTAATATAGCCAAGCAGGCTCAGTTTATTGATGGACTCAAGATAATTTATTGTCGCCTAGAGGGCTCAGTTTACTTTTGAGGTTTTTGTAAAGTTGTTGGATGATTGCTGTTGAAAAAAAAACAAATTTGAACAAAGAACTTGTTCCATAAAGTTACCCATTGTTAAATTGATGAAACACTCTAAGTCAATCTGTGCTGTTTGATATTTTTTTTAAAATAGGTCATTTTGTGCTGTCACTCATCTGATTCTCATACAACATTATGCATTTTGTATTTTGTCATTTTGCTGGAAAAACACTGTTTATAACGATGTTTTGAGATTTACTTTTCAAGTTAATTAACCGCAATATAACCACTTTAGATCTAACCAGAAAGTAAATTCATTTCTTTTTTGCACAATTTTTTTTTACAACATATTTTAAGTAGGAATAAATTTAATAATTGCAATGCCCAGTCCATTTTCAGTGAGGCCTGATTAATTGTAAAATCTTGAGGAAAATAGACACTTTCCCCTCATGTTTTTCCTGTCAGTCAGCATGTGCATTCTCTGTAGGAGTAAATTTAATAAAGGAAGGAAGGGAGGGAGAGACATTAAATATGTCAGTACTGTAAATACCAATCCAATTCATATGTCAGTAATATAAAGCTTGATGATCTGCTCTAATAAAATAATTGTTGAACAAAGAAGAGGTGCATATTATTAATAGAATTACCAATCTTTTTCATTATGATAAAATGTAAAAGCCATGAAGTTTTATTATATTATAGCAGCAAAGTTATATTGAGGCTTTATAGTAATGTTCACAACTCCATTGTAACAGTGTACTACTAATTTTCTCAAATATTTGCTTGTAGTATTACCTTCCAGATAAAACACTTTTCATGACCATATCTACAGGAGCTACAGGTGAATGAGACAGACTTGAGCTTCATGTCACCCGAGTACCAGCAGATTCTGGAGAATGCAGACCAACTGCAGGCAGAATTTAAACGGCAACCAAGCCACCTGGAACGACTATATGGTAAGTGCATGCAGCAGAGAGTAGTTCATTCATCTTGTTAGATGAAAGAGAAAGCATGCATGAGTGGACATTGATAGTTGGCAGTAAAAATTTTCTTTCTTTCTGGAACAGCAACAAAATGACAGATGTAGTATGTTGAAAGAATGATGTATAAAGAGTTCAATGTTAAGGAGAGAATGAAATTTATTTTGTATAAGCTGCAAAGATGAGAACTTTAAATTATATTTTGACTATTTAATGAATGCTGGACTGTAATGACAGTAAGGAAAAGATATCTTGATGGTAATATACTGAAGAGGAAATTGCATTTCTTAAAATATAATTAATAAAGGGTAAAAATTTAAAATAATTAACTTACTGTAGTCTTCTATGTTGTCCAAAATTACAGATTTTGTTGTCATTAGAACGGATGGGCTACTGTAAGTGTTTATATATAAATGTGCATTTTTGTGTTAGTATACATGTATTTGTATGTTGATGTATATGTGTTTGTGAGTTGATTTATATGCCTTTGTGTATTGATGTATAAACATTTCTTGATGTGTGTGCATTTGTGTGTTGATGTATGTATTGATCTAGGTGCATTTGTGTGTTGATGTATGTGCATTTGTGTATTGTTCTATGTGCATTTGTGTGTTGATGTATGTGTATTTGTCTACATGTATTTGTCTGTTGATGTATGAGTGACTTACATGTCTGTGCTCTTGCAGAATACCAATATTTCACCAATTCATTGCTTATTGTTATTGATGTATGTGTTTGTTATTGTTTTTCAGGCATGATCACAGATCTTTACATTGACAAATTTAAATTCAAAGGTCAGAATGTGAGAGGTAAAGTGCAGGCATTGATGGAAACCCTAGACAACTATGACTTTAACAACCTTGTGAACTTCTTTGAGACATCATGATGAGGAGCAAGTCGCTATGTTGTCAGATATTCCCGTCCACATTGTTTATTCAGTTACTAGGTCATCAGATGTTCCTGACCACATTGTTTATTCAGTTACTAGGTCATCAGGTGTTCCTGACCACATTGTTTATTCAGTTACTAGGTCATCAGATGTTCCTGACCACATTGTTTATTCAGTTACTAGGTCATCAGATGTTCCTGTCCAAATTGCTTATTCAGTATGCCAACAGATGTTCCATCCACATTATCTATACAGCCATCGAGTCATCAGTGTTCCTGAATGCTTTGCTCTTTCATTCACAAATGCCTTCAGATGTTTCATCCATATTACCTATTTAGTCATCATGCCATCAATATTCCTGTTCTTTTTACTCATTCACATGACTAAGATGTTTCTGTCCACATTTCTCATTCAGTCTCTACGCCACATTTTTGTCCACATTGCTCATTCAGTCTCTATGCCATGTTTCTGTCCACATTGCTCATTCAGCTACACACTTTGTCATTTATGTTTTCACTTGCATTGTCATTCAGTCATCATACCATCAATGTTCCTACACACTTTGTAATTAAGTCACCATGCCTTCAAATGGACCATCTACATTACTTATTCAACACTTTGCAATCAAATATACTTGACTGCTATCTCATTCTGTCATTATGATAGTTTTGTTTCTATCTGCATAATGATTTTGTCTTTATTGTTCATTCAACCAGTGTGACATAAAATGTTCTATCCACATTGATCATTTAGTCATCCTGACATCAAATATCTCTATATGGATTGCTCATTTGATCTCCACAGTATCAGATGTTCTGTACACATTGCTTACTCAGCTGGAGTGAGTCATCACATCAAAAGAAGAAACTATTTTAGGTCTGATTAACAACAAATGACTTTAAATGTTATGTTCTTTATAGCTGAAAAAACGTTTATTGAGTTGTTTTAAATGCACATATATTTTTTTATATTATTCTGAATTCATCCATCTTTAGATAATTATAATTAATAAAATTAGTGTAAAGAAGAAAATGTATTTTGATTCAGTGGCACCTTACATTCCTTGTTAAATAATATGGAAGTGTTACCTTACCTAATCTTGATTACAAGATTAATTATTTCTTGGACAGAGTTGTCCCTTACACTTACAAACATTTTTATTTTAAAAATTATTTCTAGGAGTTTGATTTGTCTTCACTTGCATGAGAAGATGGGAAAGAACTTTTATTCATAATCTCGTTTCACAAGTGCATTTTTAAATGCTCAGATTATTACATAATGCTATTTCAAAATAATAATTTATCTGGATATCATTATGGTGTAAATATAATTGTAATGGCTAAGGTTTAGGCAAATTTTAAACCTTTTTAAGTCTTTGTTCTTGTTATTGTTAAATGCAAATAAATACTGTTAACTGTAATATAACATTTTAATAATGGTTTTAGAAATTTAAATAAATAAAATTCAATACTTGTGCTTATCTAATTCAGTGTCTTGTTCATGTGTTAGGATTTTTTTTATTATATTCATGTGTAAATGAAACAACTAGTAGAATGTTTCAGTGTTCAAGTTATTTTGGAAAAATGTTTCCGTGTTCAAATGATTTGGGTAGAATGTTTGGTGTTCAAGTGACTGGCAGAATATTTCAGTATCCAAGTGATTTTGGGCAGAATGTTTGAGTGTTCAAGTGACCATTGTAGAATGTTTCAGTATCCAAGTGATTTTGGCAGAATGTTTTTTATGTTTTTTTTTTTGTTTGAGATGAAAGGCTATTCATTGTCCTGATGACTTTTGCAGTTTGTTTTCATAACTTTGGTGGAAAGGCTGCAAGAGAATGAGGTACATAGATTGGTGGTAGGGTTGCCAGAGAATGAGATTAGTTTTAGGTTTTGGTTTTCAAGGTGATTCTCATCATTATTCTTTATTCTTCTCATTAGGATCTCTATGAAGAGTGCACGAGCAACTGCTGTCAGGGATTCTAATAGCCATAAATTTTGTAAGGATGTCCCTTTAAAGTTGTTGATAAACATTTTTTATAGCTTACAGCCTTACACAATATATTACCTCCTTAGGCAGCCAATCTCTTATTTTGTTTCCATTACTCACAGCAAAATTTATCAGATCTGTTTTCAGAATCCAACCAAAACCGAAAATAAGTTACACCTATTTTAGCCCACAACTAGTCATGTCAGATATCTATAGTCAGATAGTCTCAATCACTCTAACCATGCCACATTTCTACATAGTATTATCATGATTACAATCAAATCAGGTCAGACATGTAGCCAGAAAGTTTGATGATAATTAAAATCAGTCATTAGGAACACATATATGTCCAGGTCATTTATTGAATTTAACTTATTTTAACATATACGTTTGGTGAAATCCAAGTAGGTCTATTGTCAATGTGTCAGATTGTTGTGTCTATCAAATTGTTTTTTAGGAGTCTGTCAGATTTTTGATGTATGTATCTGTCAGTTTGTTGCATCTGTCTGATAAAAGACCATTTATAGTGAATCTGTCATATTCTTTTGCATGTGTACGCAAGATGAACATTTTAATACTGACTTATGACATACAAACATCTTTTTTCTGTTTGCTTTTTTTTTAATAATATATTTCTCAACTTAGCATGAGCTTAAACAATAAATGCACATCAAGAATATATATATATATACAATTTATTTCTCTTGCAAAAATAACAGCAAAAGCTAGTTAACATTGTTGTAAAAGAACAAATTATAATGACAAATTATTACATTTAATAATTGATAGTTAAGTAAATATATTTTTATTCAGACCAATTATTTTTTTAATTAATTTGGTTGTAAAATAAAATGTTGATTATAAAATGATACAATAACGTAATTGGTAAATGTTACTCATTTACAATGGTGTACATTAAATTTAATAAAGTATTAATTAAATAATATGCAGTACAAAATACAGAACCAATGCCCCTAAGTATGTTTATTTTTGTACTCATTTGTGATGAACAAGAATTACACTCCAAGGACACTTTGTTCACTATATGACCATTTCACCTAATACAGGTTGATGTGTTTGATTGTTATATTCATGAGAAGAAAAATCCTTTAAAACTCCGCATGTTTTAAAAAGATAATCCAAAGTTCTTTTTCAGTAAAGTGCGAAGCATCATTCCCAGATTGATGTTGAAGTATGCATTTAGTAGAAGGGACGAGATCCCTAGAACAGCCAAGGCCAACATCGCGCTTAGACACAACACTCCCAGCTTGAACCCAGATAATCTGTCACAAACAACAAAGGAAACGTATTTTAGTGTTTAACTTGTGTTTATGAATAAGAGATAATTTATTTCAAAATTTTCCTCAGGTATACAGCACTACAGTAGCTTTCTACTTGCAATTTATCACCCAAATACTTATTCAAGAAAGATCCTAGCATAAATGAATAAAATGTCTCTTTTCACCAGTGAGCATCTTGTGTTTTGTTTTGGTACATTTAGATTACCTTAAGTTTTAACTTATCTAAACCTAATTTTTTTTCTAAATCTCTTTTCTTTACATTAATTTTCATCATAATTTATCAATTCTAATACCATATTTAACTATGTATTCTCCATTTTCTTCCATTTTATTTTCATAGTTCACCTTAGCTTAATGTTAAATTTTCTATAACACTACTCCCATCTCATTATCATTTCAATAATGTTATTTCTGCTTCACTTCTACAATCCTTCCATCTCATCTAATTTCCCTTTCACATCTTTCTGTTATACCAGCACTTCCCCTTCACATCTTTGTTATACCAACATTTCCCTTTCACATCTTTCCCTTATACCAACATTTTGCTTTCACATTCTTCTGTTATACCAACAATTCCCTTTCACATATTCTTTCTATCTCTTTCTGAGAACAACTGTAAAAGGATCTCATAACCTCCACTGATATGTTTATCTATCAGACAGAATGATGATGAATGCATTTCAAATATTTACTATGACTGTCACAATTATGCATCAAATGTCATGCAGTAAACATATTTCAGTCTACTGGCTGACAGAATTATTAAGCATCGTATAGCTAAACATATTACAATCTACATACAGATACATTAAATGTATTAAATAGCATACAACAAACACATATCATTCTATTGACCAAACCATCAAGTAGTCAAGAAGTGTGTAAATATATGCATTTCAGTCTACTGATAGGAGCATACATGCAGCTCCAATCTACTGACAGAATCAAGCTTCAAGCAGCATTACCGTTCAACACATTTCAATCTAATTACAGAATCTTACATCAAATAGCTGACAGCTAAACATATTTCGATCGACCAATAGAATTGTGAAATTAAGTACTATGCAGATAAGCACATTTCATTCTATTAAGTGACAAAATAAGTAGGTCAAGAGATGCCATTAGAAACATTTAATGACTGAAAGTATCAGGTAAAAGGAAGCATGCAGTTAAATCAGTATAATCTATGCTCAACTGTGAGGGAGCTGAATAGCTCCTGGACATTTTAGAGATAATCATATATCTTGTGGAAATTGCCATATTATTGTGTATTCTGAATTGTTGTTTTATCATCACTCATTGTTTAGTAGTTACCGCTGTTAGAGAGAGTGTTTATGATGAATGATTTATAGTTACTGCATGAGACGCTGTAAAATAATAAACTTATTTTGTATTCATCAAAGATAAATATATTGTCTGCCATTGTTTTGAGAGGGGGTGAGTGCAGCTGTTTACATTTGACTTTGTCCTATATCGTCCTGTACTGTTTTACACACTTTTCATTCTATATGCAATCTCACATGCAAACACAACCAGTAAACGTAACCCTTGCATGCGCAATAAAAAGAGCCAAACAGACATCAATGGTGGTGTACATGTGAAACTCTGCAATGAACATCTGTCCAGGTCCTACATTGTCCAGGTAAACAAATACTGAACTACAGCACTTTCCTCAGAAAGTGTATGGGGTTTGGTGACACCATAAAAAGACAGAAATAAGCAGAAAAGAAATAAGCAATAAAAAGATAGCAACAAGAAGTGGAAAGGTAGAAATAAGCAACTGAAAAGAAAATATGTTGTAAAACAAATAAAATGCAATAATAGATAATAATATGCAAGAAAATACAATGTGTGTTAACCTTTCTTGAACAGCCCTTGAATAGCCTGTGAAGTATTCATGTCGACTGTATATGTAAATTATGCCCAAAATGCTGGGCAACCCTGAAACAGAAACATACAGAATGATAAATGGGCATGCATACTCCTGAGCAATAGGTCAGATGTAAAACATTTGCTATAATATTCTTAGATTTATGTACCAACACAACAATAATATGAAACATTCTGTAATCTTAGTATGTAACAATATAACGATAATTAGAATGTTATAATCTTATTATTTTACTAGGCTTACTATGTAAAAGTACAATAATGATATACAAAATATACTGTAATTTTGTTTTTAAAAATATGGCATTAATAAGAAACATTTTAATTTATCAAGAGTTTAAACCCTATACTTCTTGCATAGGAGACTGCTATCTAGTGCAATGATTGCATGCTTACACACACACACACACTCTCTCTCTCTCTCTCTCTCTCTCTCTCTCTCCCTGCAGCTTTCTTATTCAAACAAAAACAAACTTGATTAATGCTGACACCTCTGAGTTGGTTGAGGAAACATTTTCTCACCCTTAGCATGACAGACACAGCTAAAGCCTAAGATATATCATACAAGTATACATTCACTAGAGTTCTGTGCACAAGCAATAAAAAGAGCTGTAAAAGAAAGAAGTGCAAACTTGTACCTTCTCTACTGAGTTTTAAATTTTCTAGAACACTTTCAGACAAAGCTATAGCAAGTACTGAAACAACAAAGACCAGAACTCAAAAATGAAAAACATACTTGAGTAGTTTTAACCTTGATTTTCTTTTAAAATACAGATGAAAATGTATACTATAAATGGCACTGTAATGAACAGAGTAGTTTAAATGTATATTTTATGTTACAAAAGCTAATGAGACACAAAAAAAACTTAGTTTACACAAGATTACTTGTAGGTGTAATAGAAAAAAATCCTATAGAGCAAGTTGAAGTTATAAAGGCACCAACTTACAGTCAAGGGTAGTAGTACCTGGAAAATTCTCATTTTAACTTGGCATTCAACAAAAATGTTAAGTTCAGAGACATTGTAAATTGTATAAAATGAAAAACTGGAAAAGTTTACAAAGTCAGGAATTAGAATAGAAATATTCTTCACATTTAAAGACTCCATAAAGATGCTAAAATAACTTTTAAAAAATAAAATTAAGTTCTGATTGATCATTTGATGTTTTGGCTCATAGCTTCTCAAGTAGAGTTGGTTTCTTTCTTTCATTCATCTCTTGTCACGGTGAGCAATGAATGGGATATATGCAATAATTGCAGCAAAAACAAGGCATTTGGGACTCCAAAATTGTGAGAAGTACTTTTGCATTTTAAAAAAATTCATAAGAAATATATTTCTAAGTATTTACTAATGAAAAAGATTTCTAAGTATTTACTAATGAAATAGATTTCTAAGTATTTACTATATGAAATGACCTATACATAAGCAGGACAGCAGTCATAAACTATAAATACTCCTTAGGGGAGCCCTGCATTGCTAAATCCTATGAAAACACACTAAGTGACATACTGGCAATCTTTCAACTGTAAAATAACAAAAGTACAGTAACATCTACTGAATCAAGTTTTCTAATGTTTAATGTACCATACAGAATGTATGTAGTAAGATATGTGCCAGTTTTTTCATGATTATAGTGTTGCTATTTCTATACTTTCTTTGAGAACATGCAATTCCATAAATTTTATGACAACTTTTATCAATGAAAAAGCTGGTTTAGTTCACCCAAAGACCTTATAATTCACAGGCAGTCATGGTTATCCATGTCAATATGCTTAATAAAAGAGCAGTTTACTGAGCATTTTTTCTGCCAGTGGTTTTGAACCATCATACCATCTCCCTATCTATACTAATAGAGTATCTATTCACAAAACTGCTTGGCTGTGTGGAAAGATGTCTTTATAACTCTAACAGACTAGAAGCTTCCAATTTCCAGGAAGGCCCATGACACAACATCTGAGAATCAAGCATTCAAAGGAGAAATCAAAACTCCTTGGATCACATCACTTGGTGCTAAACCATCGCACTGTTACCAACTTTATTATAAACTTAAAATCTTTATTCCATCTGTAAATTATTTAACCTATACTTGTTGAGTGTAATATGTTAATACTCTCTACTTGTCTACTGTAATCCCTTATTAGTTAGACTATACTTGTCTAGTGTAATCCATTATTAGTTACAATGCAAATACTTGTCTAGTGTAATCTGTTATTAATGCATTACTTGTTTCCAAACTTATCTAAGACTCCTCTATGTTCATCTGGCCTCTTGGAGTCTTACTCATTTTATCTACTATTTCCAGTCTATTAGGCATGACCAGCTAATCCATGTCTAATGTTTGTCTACTGTCATCATTTGTAGAACTGGCTTGGTTGTTAAGTGGCAGGATGCATGAGGAATGATTTTAGCACACAATACTATCATTCATTGTTGCATTCATGGCATCAAAATGTCCCATTAACTGATGCCTTGACCTTTAAATGAATTGTATAGTGCAACTGATACCTTGGTGAAAAATGTAGATGAAATGTGTATCAAAAATAATATTCTGATGGTGACAAATGTTTAAATTTATACATGAAATTTATAGATGAAATTTATATTGACAATAAGAAAAATGTTGAATTTAAATACAAATATATATTAAATGTATATTTTACAGATAATGATGAAAAAGTGTAAATGAAAGGTATCTTTTTAATGTTACCTTGATGGAAAAATATAGATGAAGTCCACAAAGTTATCATGAAGACTGGGAAAAACTCCAAAGTGTTCTGCCTGAAATAAAAAATTTAAAGAAGATACTAAAACCCAAACCATCAGTTGAAACTGTTATTTATTTCATTTTAAACAAGGGTTTCCGATAACATTACTTATACAAAGCAATTTTATGAAATGTAAATAGTAAAGTATATTTCTGAATAAAACTGTTTAGTTTTCTTTTCATTTAAATTTCTCTATTAATCTTCTTAAGTACCAGACATATATTTTAAATGGAATGAATTTCACTACAATTTTATTTGTGTTTACTCTGTACTTATATCTAGTGTCATATTATCAGATATATTTTCTGATTGAACGCTGATGCAAACAATATATGAAAAATGTTTGCACAATATACTGAGAATACAAATAGCATTTTTATTTATTCCTTTTTACTATTTCTCTAATATTTTCTTTACTGTTGTAAATATTATTAGAATATTAGTTTAATTAATTAATGACATTTTTTTATAATTGAAACTAGGCTTGAGAAGATTAAGTCTGAATTAAATAATATGAGAAATCTGAGAAATTGTGAGTCCAAACAAATGTTATCTATTTATGCAAATGTCTATCATTTGCCCTAGAAAAAGTCTCTACAATGAGTGAGACTTTTCTTTGCTTCTATTTCCTGGTAACCTGCACATTTGGTAATGTCTGTGGCTCCTGCTGTTGTATTGCATGTGGAATGCTGATCATCCACTGTTTTGAAGACTAGAGCTCCACCAGAAGTTTATAATTCCAGAAACATAAACTGAGATTACTGCCAGGCATGAGGTGAACAAATTTATCAGTTGTCTTGAATATGTGGCACAATACTGACTTCTGTGAATACCGTAATAAAAAGTGCACAACTTCATGAGCTTGAATATGTGGCAAAATGTGCTCTCATTGTGTACTTATGTCTGTTGAATACCAAAAAGGTACTTACCATGCCTTTAATACTTGACAGAGTTCTTTGAATATGTGACAGTATTTACTTACTGTGCTGTGAAATTATTACACATTTTTATTGTTCTTTGAATATGTGAGAGTTGTACTGTACTATGAAATTATTACACAACACATTTTTATTGTTCTTTGAATATGTGACAGTTGTACTTACTGTGCTGTGAAATTATTACACAACACATTTTTATTGTTCTTTGAATATGTGACAGTTGTACTTACTGTGCTCTGAATGCACGTTCAAAGTCAGCATTGCCAGAAATAGCAGGATATGGAACTTTATGTTTTTTTCTGATTGCTCCAACTTTCTTTGCAAACAGAGCTGCAACAGGACAACAAGTACAGTACTGCCTAAACAAGGGTTTCTCAACTGGGGTTCCACTAGAGGTTGCTAGTGGTTCCCTGAGAGATCATGATTGAAAATAAAATAAATATCATAGATACAGTAATTTGAATGCATGGGTTCTCTGACTCCTAAAAATTATTTCAAGGGTTCCTCCAATGTAAAATGTTTGAGAAAGGCCTGCCTAAAGAGTGCGCATATCAAATAATATTAATATTTAAAAGTGTGTCGTCACAAGAAAGAGAGAGGGAAAAGTAAAGCAGTTTATGCGAGAGTGAAACTCTGCCCTAATAGAGCCTATGTAGGATGAAGAATGGATGGATAAACTTGCATATATGGTGGACATATTCAGCCTTCTCAACGAACTTAATATTTCTCTTCAGGGGTTTTGCACAAATAATTTTACACTAAGAAATAAAATGAATTTTACACTAAGAAATAAAATGGATGCAATCAAAAAGAAGCTGGCTCTTTGGGATAGTCACATACAAGAGGAAGTTTCTACTTTTGCAAGAATTTTTTATTGCTGCTGATCAACCAGAAAGTTATATTCGATATAATAAGACAACATTAATTATGGGCATTAGGTCAAATCTTTAATCATTATTACCCTAAAAATGAGGGTCCTCGTAAAGATAATCTCTGGGTTAATAATTCCTTCAAGGAAGATGTCAACTTATGTGCACTTAACCATTGTGAAAAAGAAAACCTGATCGAGTTGTTTTCTGATGTCACTCTGGTGTCCAAACATAAAATGCAATCATCAATCAATCTCAATTTTGGATATCACTGGAAAAAAGAATATCCATCTCTCAGTTACAGAGCTATTAAATTGCTTGTTGTATTTCCAACTACCTATTTGTGTGAGAAGACTTTTTCAGCCTTGTTCGTCGTAAAACCCAAACAGAGAAACCGAATGGATGTCAATGCAGCACTTCGCCTCTCAGAAACAACGCTGCAGCCACGGTTATCAAATATTCTAGCAAAGAAGCAGCAGCGTATTTCACACTAACTTTATTTGAATTAAATATTGCTTTCTCAAAAGTTCAAGATGTTCTATTATTAGCATTTTTGTTTACTGCTCGGTTTCTGGTTATTTTAAATAACTATAGAATTTTCATTTATAAAATCAGATTTAATACACAAAATATTATACAATAAATGTTCCTTTATTTCTGCCTTAGTGGTCCGTGAAATATTTCTCCTATTTTCACCGGTATGCAGGTGTAAAAAGGCTTAAAATCATTGGTCTAAACAAGCTGCTGAATCTGTCTGTCACCAAACACTTCAATCGGCGAAGTTGAGGAAAAGAAAATTCACCTCAATAAAAACTAGAGACTGAAAATTTCTAGGAAAATGAAGCAAACCGGAGACGCGTACCTACAGAAACAAAGTTTCGAATTCAGTATATATATTTGACTTTTTTTTTGTCATTTTCAAATAACTCAACGACGCTCATAACTCAATGCCTGGATCACTCTAACTATCTATCCCTTAGTCTTGCCGACCGTTGGGGCACCATAGATGACCTGACAACCAGCTTCCTCCAGGAAATTAATGATCGATGAAAATTGTTTAGTCAGACTTTTGTAAATAAAAAAATTAAACTGAATATAAAACGTTATGAATTTTGTTTATGTTTCTAGTCTTACTTTTCTCTTATTTCCGAAACAAAATGGCCGAGATTGCTCGTGTCCTGACTCGATAAATACGGTCTCCTGGATATTCCATAACAAACGGAAATATGAAACGTTGCTTTCATTCTCTGTAAAGGCAAGACTCAATCCACTCATAATACGACACAAGTGCTGACAGTGATAAATATTCCATTATTTCAAAGAAAATGACACGTCTCTAAATGTTACTTATTTTGTTAGATAATGATTAATTCATGCAGACATTTGTTTAATTCACACTGCTTGCCTATTTATGCACTTTAAACTCCACTGAATATTGCGATAATGTATGAACACATGGCGCGAGAACTGTTTTACAATTAGTTTCTAAAATAATACTGCAGAATGCATCCATTTTCTAACTTGAATATAAAGTAGGTGTAAATAATACAATATCCTAGGGGCGGAATTGCATGCACTTGTCGGTACTGTTGCCTTAGGTACAGTACTATTTAGTAGCAGATTTTCTTTCTCTTGTTAGTCACCACGGCAATCAATCTGGACTCGTGGATCTGTAAACCGGTACACTAGTGGTGAGATATTTATATCTCATTGACAACCTTAATTTCCTTACGTGCATGTACCGAACTGTGCAGTGCTATCCCGCTTGTCGTTCGTCTACAACTCTGCACCGCATAATGTTTATACGCGATAGTTGTAATGAAACAAATAATCTAAACAGATAGTACGTGTTCCTCAGCTATAAATAAAAATGCTGCCTGCAATCTCTCTGTCTCAACACATGACTTCACGTGCTGTAATATAGCGGGATCACTATCCGCTGAAATTTTCAGCGCAAACAAACCAAAAGCCCGCTTTGCAACATGTATTACATGAGACTGAGCCCAAAATTGAATCGATTATATATAATTCTGTATGTCAGGAAGACTCGTTCGGCAGCTAAAATAATAAATGTTCAAATTCGTTTAGTCTTGAACTTAAAGAACATCTACACGACTAGCAGAACTACTGTCAATTCCGTTGGACCATCTCGAAGCTACTCACTCCCCTTCTCAGGCAAGTAACAAGCTAGCCCGCAGGGCTTGGGTACTTTACTCATTTTGGGTCACGCGCCGGCCTGACGTGCTAAAGATTCTACATGCACGGAAAAGAAAATTACAAAGCGGACGTAGGCCTACGAAATAACATTTTGATCGAGGCCAAGCAAAACAGGCAAGTAAAGCAAACAACTCACTGAGCTGAACTCCGGCCAATAAAGTAACAATACTTGTGAAAATGATGTTTTCCAGCAGAATCGCCGTCATGGTGCTGCCGAAATCAAAACGAAATCACGTCAAATGTGAACGTTCGGTCTATAAAACCGTTCTTCGCTCGACGTTCGGCGTGCAGATGTGGTAGACAGTTTTGTAGTGTCTTTATGCAGACTCTTGAACTGAATCAGTGGGCAATAAGAAGGAACTATTTCGCGAACAACTTAATTCTGCTATTATATGCACAATTAATATGTAAGCGAGCAGGCAGGAAGTTTTTTTTTTAATTTGAAATTGTCAAGTCATGGTTTTATTGCGCATGCGTTGCCGATATTGCCGGGTATGTCTCCATTTCGGTTCGTTCGTTTTGATAACGTGCCGATAAAGGTACTCTGAAACCCCTTTGCCGTGTCGCTTTTAAATGCATTAATAGCTTAATTCTGGTGCAAAAACGGTAGAACAGGCTGGTCTTCAGTGATTTGCCACAACCCGGTAGGTACCATGCACGGTTTAATATTAGTTAAATAAACATAAATTAATTCTGAACTTTTATTTCCGCTTCATATCAACGTGAATTAAATTAAATATCTAAGCGTCATACTGGAGTGGGGTGGATAGGTCAGAATCGTTGAACCAGAGAATGGGTGTGCGGATTAAAAACTTCCATGGGTGGTGCGGTGAGGCTGGAACCCCGATCACCTTATACGAGGCCAGCGCCAACAGTCACCCCACCCCCAACTTCAGTTTTCATTATTTTTAATCAATTGACAAGAAAAATTATTTATATGCGTACACATTGTTATATTTATGCAAGTCACTCCTGTCAGTTATAGACATTAATTAGTAAAAATAGCACCATTCTTTTACAATAAATATACATAACTAATAAATATACTTACCTAATAAATATGCATACCTACTTTATAAATATACATGTCTAATAAATATACATTCCTAATAAATTTATAATATGTTTCCGACTTTCATTGATCTCACCCGAGGTAGAGATTTCGTTGTGAATGGCAAAGATATAATGCCATGCATGGGTAGTCCGAGAAAATGAATAATAGACGGGTTGCATGTTTGCCTATGTGTGTGTGTGTGTGTGTGCGCGCGCGCGTGAACGGAAGTTAAAAACGGACGTGAAATCCATCGAACAAAACAAGCAAGTACTCTCCCATTTGCTTGATAGCTCCCCCGCTCCCAGTACACATTTTAAATTCATGATAAAGGCTAGCAAATATTACATTTTAAAATATCAGTTTCATGGCTGTTTCTGACTTCATAAAATAACTTAGGAACAGTTTGCTAGTAATAGGGCCTAAATATTATTTTGCAAATACGTACCTTCGTAGTAGAATATGCGCGCAAGCTCAAGCAACCGCCAGTTCCGCACACACAGGAGAATTTTACAGGGAACGTTGGTGAAGATTTTTAACCCCAACCGGAGTTCCGCACA
The DNA here is from genome assembly GCA_028829895.1 of Sinotaia quadrata. NCBI lineage: Eukaryota > Metazoa > Mollusca > Gastropoda > Architaenioglossa > Viviparidae > Sinotaia > Sinotaia quadrata. Next base: position 34,224,956 of record CM054183.1, on the reverse strand, counting down.
CACAGGAGAATTTTACAGGGAACGTTGGTGAAGATTTAAAACCTCAACCGGAGTTCCTGTGATTAGTCGATAAGGATTCCCCGAGAGATAGTGATTTAAGAAATATAAAAGTCGTAGTTATAGTTTTCAGAAATAATTTTTGCAGGGGCTCCATGATTTAGCCACACTGTTTACTCAGTAAGCCATATTGCTTTATCGATCCACTTTAATTACTCAGTAAGCCATATTGCTTTATCGATCCACTTTATTACTTAGCTGATCATACTGCTTTATTGAGCCACTCTGTTTACTTAGCTGGCCATCCTGCTCTGAGCCACGCTGATTACTCAGTAAATCATACACTTTGAGCCCAGTTTACTCAGTAGGTCATATATAGCTCAAGGCAGTATACTTCTTTGAGCCACACTGTTTAACTAAATTACATATACTGTATGTACAATCAGGCTACGCTAGCAATCAGCACAATTATGCCATTTTATCGATATGGCAACCAGTATCATTGATCCCACAAAATGGCGGATAAAGTCTAGTTGGTGTATCTCCCCTTTACTCGCTTCGATACTGAGGGCGGTCCATTCGGCTTTATGTATGTATTGACACACCGTTGGTGGGCATTTGGCGCTATAGAAACTGCTGTCGCCAGTAGAAACACAGAGACGGCTAAAAAAAAAAAAAAAGACGCCCTGCTAGACCTACACAGAGCACAGAGACGGCTAAAAAAAAAAAAAAGGACGCCATGCTAGACCTACACAGAGAAAGCTAAAAAAAAACTGCCCTGCTAGACCTACACAGAGAAGGTAAAAACCCGCCCTGCTAGACCTACACAGAGGAGGCTAAAACCCACCCTGCTAGATCTACACAGAGAAAGCAAAAAAAAAAAAAGGACGCCCTGCTAGACCTACACAGAGAAAGTTAAAAACCTGCTCTGCTAGACCTACACAGAGAAGGCTAAAAAAAAAAAAGCCGCCATGCTAGACCTACACAGAGACGGCTAAAAAAAAAAAAGCCGCCATGCTAGACCTACACAGAGACGGCTAAAAAAAAAAAAAAGCCGCCATGCTAGACCTACACAGAGACGGCTAAAAAAAAAAAAAAAAAGCCGCCATGCTAGACCTACACAGAGACGGCTAAAAAAAAAAAGCCCGCCCTGCTAGATCTATACATGGCCAGTGTTTCATACTTTTCACGACCTCTAACAGCATACTTTGTTCTTTGTCACACACACACACACACACAACAGGGGACTGCTACTACAATAACGACAACAACACCAACCACACCAATATATTAGCCCACGGATTACCGAGCTAATGTACGCCTCTACCGGCCAGACATGAGCCCACGGACAGCAGGCCACCATTCATCATCACCACTCTACATTTTTCCTGTCTACTTCCTTCCACCCTGTCTTTCGTTATATTCAACTCTACCAACAGCAGCACACTTCGTGCCAAGCATCGAAATCGGCGGAAGCCGGAAGCTGCTATCACACACACCAAAAAAATAATCACTTCAGTCAGGCTGATCTGGTTGAGTCAGTCACACAACGATTTTTGTTGATGGACAGACCACTCCAAAGCAAGCTGCTCACATTTCCGAAGTTGAAGAGGTCGCACACAAATCCACTTGAACCCATAGTAAGAGCAAATCTTGTACTGAAAGCATTGTTCATGTGGTTATCTACAAGCTAACGCAAAGTCTGATAACATTAGTAAAAGTACACACTGTATTTTGTCTCAGAGAAAATAAGATGCTTTACTGATCAGTATGAGAGATGAAAAGAAGCATAAATCAGCTTGTTTAACCAGATACAGTTACATAATTATATATCGCATAAACACAAAAAAAAAAAAAAAGGCAGTAGACTTTGCTAAGCATACGCAAATTAATTAAAGATTAATACAAATGGATACTAGGAAATATCTTCACACAATAATACTTCAAAATCAAAACCACAAAAAAATTCAATAAGAAAGAGGTTCATTAAAATAATGTTTAAAATGGCAGGGAAAGCTTTACAAACAAAACTTCAGAAAGTTAAATACAAAATAATATGCTCTCTCTCTCTCTCATCTTAGAAAAATACTTGAAAATTACAAAAGTGAAAAAGAAATACTTGCCTTGACCTCATTGCAATGAAATTAACAGCTCATGATAATTGTGAAGAGCATGGTCTTTATTAAAATGGCCCGTATTAAAATGGCCTCCATTAAAATGGTCTGTATTAAAATGGCCTCTATTAAAATGGCCCGTATTAAAATGGCCTGTATTAAAATGGCAAACTGATTTATTCGGGCCTAGTATATTAATGGACCTGGTTTGTTACATAATGGTCTTATGTCTTTGCACTTCACCTTACGCTTAATATAGTCGGCCTAAACCCTATCCATATAAGGAATAATCAACTGCTACTGTTTTCTATAATGAGCTACAATTAACTCTTCTGTCCTCCCACAAATGAGCATTCAGAGCACTGCTTGACTGCTTAATTAGGCAGTTATAAGACCTTGCAGACCAGTGCTGCTTGACCTTAGAAGTCAAGAACATATGCTCACCCAAATAACTTACCGGTACATATACAAGCTATTCGCCAATTTATGATGGTTAAACTTAATGCAGACGACAGCCATCTGATGTATATAACTGCTGAAGGTGCCTGTTTTGCTCGATATCGCCGTAGGTTAAATTTGACATTCATTTTTATTTTTAGCCAATCATCATATTCTTAACACCAAAATACTGATTATAGTGAAAATGTTTCTGTTGATTTCTAAGCGTGAGATTTAGTATGGCTTAGAAGTGAGACATTCCCTTCCCTCCTCTCAATCACCAGGTCAACATGTAGGAATGCAAGACCACAGTGCCAGGCATGACCTTGTTGCACTTAAATAAGCTCTAGAGACACCCACAACCGGTCTTAGAGTTACTTGAAGGGTATGTGGAATATAATCGTGGCAGCTGACCATTGTTCTGCACAGGCACCCTGTTTATTTACTTCATGTTGCTGATCAGAAATTGTGCATTAAATTAGAAAACCCCCAGAAATAAATAAAAGTAGTGATTCTATGTGAAAGTGTATAGAAAACTAAATATGAGTTGTTGAAAAATTGGGTTGTCTTTGAGCAGGTGACATTGTATTCCAGGGACCACATGACAAGGCAGAGTGGATCATCATCAGAGATGATCCTATCTTTGAACGATGACGAGAGTGTAGTAATTTTTCCGAAAGTCTAAGTGAAGTATTCCCTAATAATCTAAGACAGAATTGAAAATATTAAATACCCCTTAACTGAAAGGACAGACTCTTTATTTTTGTCACTAGCACTAGGAGAAGTGATAAACTACTTATTTAACATGTCACTACCAAATATGGCAGAACTCTTATCAAAAGACAGACATTGAGTTTTATTATTAGTACTAGAAAATGAGACCAACACACTGATTTAAAGCACGCCACTATAGAATAGTGCAGAACTCTTACCAGAAGACAGACATTCAGTTCTGAGACACTAGAAGAAAAGCACTGCACAACTCCTTCCCTGCAGTTACTTTAAAATATCATTTATGTATTTTAATTGTTATAATAATGTTGCTGATGTAAGCAAGCGTTTAGTCAGAATTCTAATAATAGCGGGTTTATATGACATTTTATTGGAAAGATGGATAGATGATAGGGATTTTGCGGCTTCCGCCGATTCGTCCCCTGGCACGAGGTGTGCCTCTGTAGGTAGAGTCGAATCTGATGAAAAACAAGATGGAAGGTAGTAGAAAGGACGGCGATGATGAAGGATGACCAATTTTCCACTGCAAACATGTCTGACTGGCAAAGGCGGACTCTAGCCCGGTAATCCGTGGTTAAAGTTGTGGTGGATGTTGTTGTCGTCGTTCCTGATGTTGAAGTGGGAGGACGGGTGGGGATATCTTACAGAACCCAGGCTAGTAACACACCAAGTCTCTACCTAGTGATTACGTGCGCCCGGGATGTTCACCTCCCTGGCCTCCTCACTGGTGGTGTTGTCGCTGTCGCTAATGATGTGGCTGTGTCAGTTGGAATGCACGAAAATGGGCACTGGCGGAATAAAGATCATCGAGCACCAGCTGGATCATGTCCGCAACGGGGTGATTGAAATATCCCCATTGCGGTTACTGCTGCTTATAATATTGCCATTGTTGTTGTCGCAGCCGTTGTTGGTGATGGTTTCTGCGGCGTTGTTGGGGCCATTGTTGTGGCTGCTCTTGTTGTTTTTTTGTTGGCGCTGTTGTTGTGGCTGCGGTTGTTGTTGGTGGTGTTGTTGTGGCTGCTGTTGTTGGTGGTGTTGTTGTGGCTGCTGTTGTTGGCGCTGTCTTTTCTTTCCACCTCATTTTATTGTTGGAGTATGGACTTCTGGTATTGATGAAGTTGAAGGTGTTGTCGTCGATAATTTCGATGGTGTCTCTGGTAATGGTGAGACCGTTGGGACCTCAAGCACCTTTGCAAACTCTTTCAGTGCGGTATCGACTTCGGTCTCAGTCTGCTTGTCAGATTTCTCTGTGATGTCCGTTTCTGTCTGCATTATTTTTTTTTATTTCCGTCTTGCTCGTCTGGGTGTTGGCGATTTTGAAGTTTTTCTATGTTTTGTAATCTTCTTTTTTTATTTGTAGTAATTTTGTCTGTATTTTTTCCCCCTCTGTTGGAATGGCTTTTTTTTTTTTTACAGTCATTGTAGTTGGAGTCTGGGGAAAAGCCTGTATTGCATTTCCCCCTCTGTTAGAGTCTGTGTACAGTTCACTTTTGTTGTTGTTGGTATTTTCCGTATGATAGATATTTGTGTTTCACTGTCGGTCGATGGTGTTGGTGATTTGTTAAATGAACACATTAATTTATGCCTTGGAGCATAGCCTCACTGATTTTATTTTCCATTAGTGGCACTTCTCCCTTAAGTGCACTTTTGTCAATGTACATTCACATTATTATCTCTCTGGAACTCCACTCTCATTTTTATGATGAATTATATCTATGAACTTGATTATATTATGTTAAGTTGACTCCTTATGTCTATACCAGGATAAACTGAATGATTGTCTAGAGTTAATTGTACATTGTTGTGATGTAAATGTCAATACTCTTTTAATTACATTCATATGTTGTATATTTCATTGTTGATTTAATAAATTTATTAACCTTCTTGCACATGTACTAAAACTCATGTCAGAGTAATAGTGGGTGGATGGAGGCTCGTTTAAATATAAATAAACGACAGATTTTTATTACTCCTTTAGTAAGAAGTTTCCACCTACAGAAATATTATGCGACAGTAAAAACGTCTATCTTATTATTGTGTAAAGAGCAGAGTTTTACGACACCGATATAATCCGCCAAGTGAGAGACATATTAGTCTTGTGGGAGAATTATTAATAACTATAAATTAAGATTCTCGATCACTTGTAATTAATTATATGTTATTAATAAATACGAGTGAAGGGTACCCAGAGATGTTACAGACATCTCTTTACACCCCCCCAAAGAAACCAAACAAAATAACCACAAATCAAACAAACAAACAAACAAAAACAAACCCTGACTTCCCAGCACTAGAACAAGAGTAAAGGTCATGTGGCGATGGATACAGTATACAGTTCCCCGTGTAAAAAATCTAAAATCCCCCATTCTCCACACGCACACACACTGCTCCACAGAGATTCAGCTTGCCGTGCACCCAGCGAAACTAGATCATGTGTATATTTTTCAAATTTCAAGTACGATTTTTTTTCTATCAAATATTAGGCCCCTTATTTGAAAGGCTCCCAAGCTACGTGGAGGCTTCAGGGGCAAAGGTAGGGCCTAGGTACACCATTACCACAAAATTGCAACTACAGAATTAGCATTATTACAACCATTAAGTAGCACGTACAACTCCAAACAATAAAATACTTTATAAACTCATAAAAATAAAAAAGTTTCGGTTCAGAAATAATAATAAAAAAAAGTTAGCAGAGCGTGGTTTCGATCCACGGACCTCTGGGTTATGGGCCCAGCACGCTTCCACTGCGCCACTCTGCTCTATGACTTTTGTTTGTATAATTATTTATATCTACAATTAGTAGTACAGCTAATCTTGCACCACAGGAATTATGTAAAAACTTCAGTTTTGAATGATTCCCGTGGAGCCTTCTTCCATTCTCTTGTATTCAGAGAGAGTAGTTGGAGGTGTGTTCTGCTGCTTTAGTTAGTTTATTTATTTATTTTCTTTTGCTGCTTGCTTCTGGTTTTTCTTTTGTTGTGACCGTTGTTATCTATAAATATTGGTTTTAAATAGATAGATCGATGTGTAATTTTAAATTTTAAATATTTGCTTATTTTAAGCAAATACGATATTTTACATATAGAAAAATTCTCTATCATGTACTTTACCATTTCATTTCCCCCCCCCCCTCCCCCTTTGTTGAATTCTGCGGATTTAACTAAGCGAGATAACCCGGCTGGCTTCCGTGATATTTGTGCTTAATAATATGACATACAACCAAACAGGTAGCGAGTAGTAACAGTCTGGGTAATTTCGCAATAGCAAGTATCTTGAGGTATGTAAAAACACCATATATTATTATTTAGATTTATAGCTATTTTTGTTTTCATTTTTATTCAGTCAATAGCGCTAGACGTTGCAGTGCACTTTCCCTGAATGTCGTTAAACTAAAGCAAAATGCCAACCAAAGTCCAACTTCCAATAAGGAAAATATAATTATATAGAATTGTCAGTATTGCGATGTTAATTTTAAAAAGTATTTATTTTTAAAAACCATTAAAGCTCTTTTAAAATTAAAATTTACTATAGTGTAACAGTGTGCACTTTTGTCTTGTTATTGTTTTATGGTCAGTAAGAAACCGCTAATATTCTCGTTTCGATATATAGGCCCTGATATAACGCAATCCTTGAGGTCCAAAAATTCGACCGCTTTGTAGGGCCGTGTTTTAACGAGGGATCCTTTCTGTCACGCGTGAACAAACCATGTTACATGCGGCTACTCTTTTAAGTGTTTATCATTGTACATTGTGCACAGTGCTTGAGCGAATTCTAAATGTTGGCCTACAGTATACGACAAATGAGCATATGAATGTGAAGAGTTGATAGTTTTATTGCTAGCGCATACAGACTCGTTTAAAAAGAATTTCTTATTTAACCATCGCAGTCGGCCATGGAGACGTGTGTGTGTGTGTGTGTGTGTGTGTGTGTGTGTGTGTGTGTGTGAAATTACCCCGATTTTCTCTTGGCGGCCTTGGTCACGGTCAACTCAAACCACGTTTTTAATTGTTAAAAAGCAGCTTCAAAGAACACTACCGCAGAGCCAGAGATAAAAAGTTTGTCCACTGGCCCAGCTTTTCTCTCAATAGCCCTGGTTACAGCCAACTCTATCCACGATTTTTTAATTGTTCAAAGTAACAGTTCCAAAGAATATTACAGTTTACACTATACATGTACTTTGAAGAGTTGTGTAACAAATCTGTGAAGAAAAAATGTCCGTTAAATCTGTTTAGACAGTGGTTAGATGTGTTAGAAGTTTTTCAAAACAATAGTGATTATTGTTAAACTTTGTTTATGAAGAGGCAAGCACATGTACAAGGTACTGAACACTTATACTTATAGTTATACTATATAAAGTTCAGGCATGGTTGGCAAAACATTTTCAAATTGAGCCAGTTGATTGGATACAGTGCTGTTAACTCTGTACATGTAATTTGAAGAGGCTGGATGGACAGTAAAAAAGAAAAATGGGGGCCTGTCTGTCTTCATTGTATGCGGGTCCATGATATATTGAGGTGCATAATAATATTGAGGCACCAGTTATGTGTGTGTGTGTATATATATTGATATAATGTACAAAATACATGTAATAATATATTAAGGAATACTTTTTAAATCATTCATTTCAGAATTTGATATGTTCTTCTATTATGTCTCTGTGTATTCCTGTCTCTTGGAGTGTTTACACAATTAATTATATTAAACACAGTTTTTAATCTGTAATAGCCATGTATACTTACTTCCCTGATACACTTGGAGGAAGACATTGTTATTGACAGTTCTAATAGAGAAACTGCTATGCTGTACTTCAAGAAAACTGATAACTTTGGTTATTATGATGAAAATGTATATGGTCTGATGCATGTCATCTTGAGCAGTTATAAATATGATTAGCAAAAATAGCAAGTTATGTTTCTTAGTTATTTCAATAGATTATGTAGATCAGTTTTATAGTTTTTGATTACATTTTTAATGGTAATGGTAAAGTAATATTTTTAATTTTTAAAAAACATTAAGAAAGTTTGTTACAACAAACAAGATATGACTTAATAGTTGTCTTATAGCAATTTACAAGGCTCTTCATTGGATGGTTGCAGCTGAAAAGCATGTGTTTACACAATAAGTGTATAGGTTAGATAACAGGTTTATGTTTTGTTGCATTGTAAACAAAAGTTCAAATTACATGCAGAGATTTTGATTAATAAAAATAATAACATATGTAAAACTTGAAGATGGTTGTGCTGACATATGATTGGTGATATACATTGACCACATCAATAATAAATAATCAACAAGATGCACACAGTTTCTTTTATACTATAGTGTTAATTTATTTTATTATAAATGCTCTCTCTTGAGCTGATGGGACCAAGGCAATAGCAAGCAAATAAAAACACTAAACAACAAATCTAAATCACAACAAAATACCTGACACAATACACAATATGTAAAATGCACACAAAGTCCAAATCCACCACTTTAAAGACAGCATAATAAAACTTTCTATCTCAAACCTCTAGCTAATAAAATTAAAAATTCTTCACCTGCTCGATGCTTGCCCCTCCCCCCCCCCTCCAATTTCCACATTAATTACTATTTCATTACTTGGTTATACAGCTGTCCTAACTCTAACCTAAATTGTCTTATTGGCTGGCACCATAGCCTAAGCCCTTCTGTCTGACCTAGCTAGTCCATGTCTGTGTTTTTCTTGCTCTTCAACTTACCAAACTCTGGTCAGTTTAGAGATCTCATGGAGGTAAGTTGGGGAAGGAATGGTCATGTGATGGGATGATGGATCTAGATGGATGGGTGATGGTGATGGTAGTGGAACAATTCTAGCTGAATTCTAGCATGCCTGTGTTCCAGAATCATCCTCATGATAAGGAAGAGTCACACAGATAACATATGGTGATTATTTCTACACGTTGGGTACTAGCAGTCAATCACTGTAATAAATCCAATTTAAACAATGCATCTTTCCCTGTAAAGGGTCAGCCACAGTAAATTATCTGGTGATGAAGGCAAAAGGAATTAAATTACTACAGCTATAAAAATTAAAAGGCATCAACATTTCTCACCACAACCAAAACAGAACCTAAATAAATTAACTGTACACATGATATCACTGAACAACAGAAGAAAACTCAAATCCATTTAATCCACTCCATGTCAACAGGTACTGCAAATACTTTAATTGTGTAGGGGGAGGGAATCTTAAATCATTTACCCCTTGACTCTGGCAGTAATGTTATTGTTAGAGTTTGTAATTTCATATATGGAGCCAATTATTATATGGCACAGGTCAGAATGATAGTCAGGTCTGATAGTAATATATATAACGATTCTGTCTGTCCTATTTTAGATTCTCAGGTATCAATATTGGTTATTGATTAATCTCTAACAAACGCGACAGCCGGACGGCCTGACCTATCTATTACGAGTATGCCAAATGACTCAGGCTATTATCCAATGACACATCGCAGATAAATCAGTTGAGTTGCCCCAAGCTAGCAACGTTATCTTCCCCTTTATTTATTAATTATAATTAATGATTCATTTAGTCCTGGTTTGGCCCCCAGCTCGCTAGTCTACAGTCGTGCTACAAAGAATTATGTAACAATGGGTAAGATAACAACAAATTTAATAACAAATTATAATTAAAAAAAGAACATTGGTTGTACATGGATAATTAAAGTTAATCTATCCCACTTAGCCCGAATTCCGAATTGCTATAGATACACTGGTATCATCTTGTTCTGTTCATAATTGGGATTCATCCCACTTAACTAGTTTGTGAAGTGTTTGACGTGTTGCCCTCGTCTGTTCAACTTGCACAGTCCTGACGTCACGCAGCAGTTATCTTCCGTCTGGTCACTCCAACCTCGGATATGACCCCTGGCATAGTCCTCAAAAGATCGTTGGTTTCGGGACCCTAAGACCGGCTGTAAATGAATTAAATCGTTCTACAGTATCATATTACAATGAGCAATCATATGGGCTTTGTGGCGGCAGCGATAAATTACTCTTTACAAATCTCTATTAGTTAGCTACACGCTAACTCACAATTCCAATCAATAAAAAATACTTAAATGAACAAAATGATTTCGCTTTACAATTGTATGGCTTCTCAACACAATATATATATTTGGCCAGTGGTCCACAATGATGCTTACACACCATTTACAATGATTTTAACAGTGGGAATATAGCAAAACACGCGTGCTTACTTATCTTGATCATTTCTACAAAATATATCAATCGCTAACGCCACTTAGCCTCTGTGAGAAAAATACATTTATCATTTAACAATCATATAAATATTTTATATAATATTCTACAAATAAGAAATACAACAATTTAGAGAAGTCAACTATATTTACCACTATGTAGAGTCGTATTGGTCTACCTGGACGCGATTTCTCCTCCCTTGGACATGGGCACTGTGAAGGAATATGGGCGTCCGAGGAATTTAGATTCATTCATACTTAAAAATGATCCTTTGCAGTTAACAACACCCAGTTGTAAGGCGCACTTAGGAAAAAGCAACAAAATATGACATGGAGTTAACATTAAAATATTCAATGCTATATGTACTCTACACTCAATTTAAAGCCTATATAAATACATTCTTACATGCACACGGACACACACCACACATACACATATTTACTTCTATCCATTATTTCTTAGTTCGCTTGCGAGAGATAGATATGTAGGTGGAAAATAGCGAGATATTTATAAAAATGAAGCGAATTTAGTATGATAGATTGATTGATAGATAGACAGCAGACAGATAGATATAAAAAGGAAAATCATTTATTATGGAAAATTATTTGTATAACACAAACTGTATATATTCAGTCATCTAATGGTGATGAGAGATCTTATTAAATAAATGTAATCTAAAAGTTTTACACAAGAACCGCCTTATCTGTATTGTCGACAGATCTTTTATGTTGTAGATACATTTTATTTTACATATTTTTATTATAGACATATAACAGATTACTTTTATATTATGTTCTTTTAAAACTTAGTATTATGTTATTAGAACTCCCAAAAGAGCAACTGCATTTTAGTCATATTCTCCTATTTTAAATTCGTAACAGGTTCAATAAAACATGTTGAAGCACAATATTCTTTAACTAGGCAGTCCTAAGGAAAATTCAGCAGCACGCGCTAAAATCAGTGATAGGATCTGTCTGTTATCTGAGAAGTGTTAACTTTGAGTCATCCCTCTCTATCACCTTATCATTCACGGTACTCTCTCTCCTGACTCGAATTAAATCCTTCTCCTGTGAAGGATATCTATCTCTCCTCTCAAGAACTACAGCATATTTCAAGGTACTCTCCTGTCAAGAGCTACAATATATTTCTAGGTACTCTCCTGTCAAGAACTAAAATATTCCTCTGCGCATTCACCTGCTTAGATCTAAAAGATCTCTGTAGTTATTCTCCTATCTACAACTAAAAGATATCCCTGAACGTTCCCAAGTCTAAAACTTAGACATTTTACGGCGCTTTCTTGTGTTCTAGAACTAAGTGTTCTAGGCGCTCTCCTGTATCTAGAACCAAGTGCTATTTCTAGGCGCTCTCTTGTGTCTAGAACTAAGAGCTATATCTAGGCGCTCTCTTGTGTCAGTCTTAAATATGCATTTTAACAGTCTATTAAAAGAATTTTCAATAAAATTATTTTTGTTTGTTAATTCTCGTTCACGTTATATTTCTCGTGTATGCTTTTACTCACAACCTGGTCGCTGACATGATGGCCGCATTCTGAGTGCAGAGTCCATCGGGCTGAATGATACTCTAGTCCACTTTAAATACAGCAATTAACAATGCTAAGTTATATGTACTAAACAGGGACGCGTTTCAATACAGCATACTGTAGTGCTAATTTAGATGTACTTAAATAAGTCCGTGTTAAGTTATGTGTACTTACATAGGACAAATTAATGCTAAGTTATATGAACTTAAATAGGGTCGTATTTCAATACAGAAATTGTAATCTAAGTTATACATACTTCTGTAGGACTGTGTTTCATTATGTCGTTTTGTAATGCTAAGTTATATGTATTTAAATACAATACATACAAGTGCTAAGTATATATACTTAAATAGTCCGCCTTTTAATACAGCACATACCAGTGTTAAATATATATACTTAAATATTCCGCCTTTTAATACAGCACATACTAGTGTTAAGTATATATATTTAAATATGGCTGCCTTTTAATACAGCACATACCAGTGTTAAGTATATATACTTAAATATGGTTGGCTTTTAATATACCAATGCTAAGTTATATGTTCATGTACTTAAATAGGGCCGCCATTTAATACAGCAAATAATAATGCAAAGTTATATATACTTAAATAGGGTGGCCTTTTAATATAGCACATACCAGTGCTAAGTTAAATACTTAAATACGACCACCTTTCACTACAGCAAACAGTAATGCTAAGTTATTTGTACTTAAATAGGTCCCCTTTTCAATACAGCAATGTTAAGTTTTATATGCTTAAATAGAACTGTGTTTCAATACAGTGCAATGTAATGCTAAGTTATATGTACTTAAATAGGACTGTGTTTCTTTGCAACGTTTTGTAATGCTAAGTTATATGTACTTGTATAGAGCCACCTTTTAATACAGCACATAATAATTTTAAACTATATGTTATTAAATAGGGCCGTGTTAGACGTACTTCAGTCGGTCGTGTTAAGTTATATGTAATTAAATAGGTTCTTGGTTCAATGCACTGTACAGTAAAGCTAAGTTATTTATTATTAAATTGGTTCTTGTTTCAATACACTGTAGTAAAGCTAAGTTTTATGTACTTAAATAGGTTCTTGTTTCAATACACTGTAGTAAAGCTAAGTTTTATGTACTTAAATAGGTTCTTGGTTCAATACACTGTAGTAAAGCTAAGTTATGCGTACTTAAATAGGTTCTTGTTTCAATACACTGTGGTAAAGCTAAGTTATGCGTACTTAAATAGGTTCTTGTTTCAATACACTGTGGTAAAGCTAAGTTATGCGTACTTAAATAGGTTCTTGTTTCAATACACTGTGGTAAAGCTAAGTTATGCGTACTTAAATAGGTTCTTGTTTCAATACACTGTGGTAAAGCTAAGTTATGCGTACTTAAATAGGTTCTTGTTTCAATACACTGTGGTAAAGCTAAGTTATGCGTACTTAAATAGGTTCTTGTTTCAATACACTGTGGTAAAGCTAAGTTATGCGTACTTAAATAGGTTCTTGTTTCAATACACTGTGGTAAAGCTAAGTTATGCGTACTTAAATAGGTTCTTGTTTCAATACACTGTGGTAAAGCTAAGTTATGCGTACTTAAATAGGTTCTTGTTTCAATACACTGTGGTAAAGCTAAGTTATGCGTACTTAAATAGGTTCTTGTTTCAATACACTGTAGTAAAGCTAAGTTATGCGTACTTAAATAGGTTCTTGTTTCAATACACTGTGGTAAAGCTAAGTTATGCGTACTTAAATATCCCGAGCTTTATAAACATTTCGTTTATTCAGTCGTGCAGATATGTTGTACTGCTTTATGGTCTCAAGGGCAGTATTTCGTCCTGAGCATTCCTGCTCTTCCTTCAATTTACCTTGGACACAAAATGTCACTTTGTGTTTTCGCAGTACGCTACTGCTTCGGGGATCCGGAACACAACCTTGTCCGCTGTAAGCTTATTCGAGCTCAAGGCCAGTCACTGTGTACACTTATTTGGGTTTGTGGGTTATCTGCTGAGACACCGAAGAACGTGGAGAGGACAAAGTAGGTATAGGAGAGATATGAGTATTAAACTGTATATTATATCTTTCAAAAGTTATATATCTGTAACACCACTTGGCGAAGGAAGAATGAACATTTGTTTGTGGTTCGACAGTTTTACCTGTCAGTGACCTTTCTATCGTTTGATCAAAGATAATCATTGGAAAAAACATCAGTGATTGTATATATACACCGGCCTATTTAGCATAGGCCTATGTGATTTATTTTGGGAAAAACAGGTACATGTATTTTCACTCTTAATGCATATTTTAAATGAGCATTCTTCACAGACGAGGCAAAATGTTTTTACAAATAAACTCATTTATATATTAATAGTTTGAGTAATGTTTATACTCAGTTGACCATTTAATGTTTCGGATCATTCTGACTTTTTACTCTTTAGCTCTTAAAATCAAGTGAAAAGCGTTGAAGAAATTTCAGTTTTTAATCAGCTTTTAATGTTTTCAAAATAGTTAGTACTGTTTAAAAGACACAAGGTTTAATAATAATTTTTTTTAAAATGCACAATGTCTTTATATAAACTACCTAAACATAATTGACAGAAAACCCTCGTGATTAGTTAACAGAACCAAACGAATACACATGCAAAATTACAACCTATTTACGAAAGAAATACAAGTATAATGAAATTACAAATGTACAGTTTAAAAAAAGCCGGGCTATAGACAAGAAAGTGCTATATTTGCTGAGGAAAAAGATGCATCTTATAGCCATGGCCTCTCTGTATCCCATCTCAAAGGCAACATATTCCAAGCAGATGGACCTTGATAATCAAATGAAAGTTGAGCGTATGACTTTTACTTTGCTTTCGGAATGTTAAAAATGCGCATCTGATGATGACCGCAGGTTTCTAGCAGGACAGTACGCGTGTCTTAGATCAAACACATATTTAGGGCTGGAACCAGATTTTGAAGCGTAACAAAGAGACCACATCTTGTGATTTATTTTTGTTGTAGCCAGTGAAGAGTGGAAAATGGAAAATAGGAGTGACTTGGTCATTTGTTACAAGAGATCATTATATGTTTTGCGAGAGGAGAGCATTGCATATTAGTATTGACGAAAACATCTTCATTCACTTAAATGTTAAAGATTTCTGGGCTGAGAACTAAAGTCTTTGCGAAGTCTATTACATTTTTGCAAAGAACCATGGGGTTTGCACAAGGATGCACAACAATGCCCAAGATATTTTGCATATCTTTACGGATGCACTTAATATACCGTTATTATTGGGCCGGGTTTTTTTGCCAAAAGAAATATAGACATCTAGACGTCAAAACGTCTTACCGTAGATTGAACTTTCTCGCAACACCAAGCAAGAGAAAGTCTTTCACTTATGAACTGTTTTACTGTGTCCAATCAGTTTAACTACTAATCAGAACATGCTTTGTTTGTGTTTATCGTGTGTGTGTGTGTGTGTGTGTGTGTGTGTAAATTCCACCTATTTCAGTAATTTCATTTTCTTTAAATATCCTGGCAAAGTTTAAATATCCAAACGTTGACGTGTTATTTTAGCGTTGCAAGTAAAGTACAAATCAAAATGGCGGGATGAATTTCACTAGCTGGCCGCGTGATGACACGCTCTTTGTTTCGCGTGCATTGAAGGTATTAGAAGAGACACTAGGGGACGGTTTTGATTGTGTCAGGTCATGTAGTCAAGGTTAAGAGTGGCCGTGAGCTCCTCAGTGTCATAAATGGCTGCTTCGCCCCCCCTTCCTCCCCCACGACGGAGGGCGGTTGAGGGTGTGCGCCAAGTATGTGCTACCTGTTTTCTCCCCCTTCCGCTAGCCCTCCTGCCCTCCACCTCAGACGCACCGCGAGGCTGTGGGGATCCACCAGAAGCAGACCAAGACAGAGAAGATGAAAGGTCTCTTGCGGCTTCTGGGGTGAGTGTGAGCGGAACAACACACCTCAGCGTCATCATTTTGTATAATGCTAAATGTGAAATCTCCAAGAAAAACTCTTGCCATCTTTGGGGACTACCTTATAACAGTGCTGTTTTGCAATCGAAACACCGAGCACTTTTCATTTTTGTGTGTTAAATTGTAGTTGAAATCATGTCATTGATTTCCTTCATCTTCATCTTGTATTATATTGTTTGAAATCTAGTCAGTGATTTCTTTTTCTTCACCGTTTAGAATTGTTTTGGTCAGCGGTTCTTGATTTGTATTCTGGTTTCGTGTCAATTTCCGAATTTCTCCGATGTCGCAGCTGGGTGCAAGCACCTTAACGTGCAGGTTTCTAGTTCTAGAATGTATAGATGTAATATTAGAATATAAATTGTTTGTTTACTGTTGTAAAGTCTTTGTCCAAAATTAATACTTTGAAGGGCTCCCCCCCCCCCAATAAAATTCAATATTTGTAAATAATTCGAAAGTGTATAGTCATGTAGATGTGTTTAGAAATGGAATGCAAGGTAGTTTGCTTATCGTCAAAATTTCTCTTCTTCTTGCTTTAAAACAAAAACAAAATCGAGTGCATTTAATCGCGTAGTTGGAGTGATTTATTGGGATTCAGCACTAACAATGGGTAAGGTTATCATTCAGCGAGCTTCTTCACCATTGTAAAACTGATTTTAACAATTGTTACTTATAAATCAGATAATGACGACAGACACATGCTTGCTTTGTCTGTGTGCGTGTGTATGTATACGTAATGTGCATATACGTGTATCGCTTCCACTAAAAGCAGATCGGGAAAAATAATTTTAAAAATAGGTGATAGTATTTTCGCTGACGTTATTTCCTCTTATAGATGAGATTGTGTGACGTAATGTTATGTTTTAAACACACACACTGATCCTTCACCCTTCCTATATCCCTCCCACCCACCCACCCCATATAGCAACAAGTGCACTTTGTTATCTGGACAAGTTCTCTGCAGATCAGTAACAAGCACATAAATATGCAAATGGATCAGCAGTTCTTCTGGACGATTGTACTGAAAAGAATATTTAAAACAGCAAAACTTCTGAATGGTTGTACTGAAAATAAAATTAAAAACAAAAACAACATAGCAGCAAAACCAAACGCTGACTCCAGGTTACATGTAAAGTTGCTGATAAAGCAGTCATGCAAGATATTAAGGAAAATATTTACATATATTCCACATCCCCCATATGTTAGAAGTTTGTCCTTTTAAAGCCTTAAAACAAAAACAAAGTAAAAGGTGTATCATTTTATCTGTATAACTTTATATATCAAATGTCATACTACCCTGGCCGTCTGTGTGCTCAATGTTTCTGTCTTGGATATGTTTTCGATTTCTCTGCTTAGTGAAGTACTCGTTTATTTTATTTTATTCTGATATTTTTTTTTTTAATCAGGTCGTTGTGCTTAGAACATAAACACCTTGTCTGTTGTCATCAGTCTGAAGTAAGTGTTGGGGTCGGAGAGTATGGAGTAATTTGACAGGCATGTACATTCAAAAGCTTAAGACTACATGATATTTCTTAAAGTGTTCTTGTGGACTGACACATATACACTCTCCACTCACATGATTCGATCTCAGTTTAGGGGTAATGGACTTGGCTTTTGTGCTCATTGGCAGAGATTGCCCAAAGTTAAAAGCTGAAGTGAAACCCAAATCAAACAATGAAAAGTTCATCCCAAAAGCAATTCCAGCCCCACCCCAACTAGAGTAACCATCGCACCAATGCTCTTGACCTAACTTAGCTATTTTTGCAGTATAAATACTTCACATTTACAGTATGTGCATGTCACATATGTAGTGCAAACACCCCAAATCATTAAATCATTTTTATTTGCAGTGTGCTTGTGACACATTTGCATTTTGTAAACAAATTGCATTTGTTGTATAGGCCTTTAACATTTGCAGTGTAAATACATCAGATTTGCAGTGTAAATAAGCCCCCACACTTGACCACAATTTTATTGATTCGCAATATAAAATGCCAATAAACCTCTAGTTAAAACACTCCACTACATCAGACCACACCTTTTATCCACTTTTATTTATACATGCCAGTACATCTGACAACAATTTATCCATTTGTAGTGTAAAATAAATAAAACAAATGATGTTTAATTTTTTTTTATTAACTCTTCATATCTTAAGACCTCTGAACATTTTAAATTTTGGTTAATTAGCTCCATTTCTTTTAGTATTCCATAGTTGGGATAGCCCCACTATCCATGAGTCAGAATTGAGCCAAAGCTTCACTGTACACTGATATAGGAAGTGTTTCAGATTAAGATAGAACTGGGCCAAGCTTCAGTTTACACTGATATAGGCACTTCAGAGTAAGATAGAACTGGGCCAAGCTTCAGTTTACACTGATATAGACACTTCAGAGTAAGATAAAACTGGGCCAAAGCTTCACTGTACACTGATTTAGGAAGTGTTTCAGAGTAAGAACTCCAGCACAATAATTGATTACAGTCCCACCCCTTGACTTGTTCTTTCATTTGTGTATTTTAGTAATTTGCTGTAGTTTTCCAATCTGCAAATGTTATAATGATGTTCACTATAGTAGCAGCTTGAACACTCTAATATTCTTATATAGGATTAGGACTGTATCTGATTTTTAAAAAAATTGTATAGTGCACATTAACACAATCAGCATATAGTAGCTTGTACATAGACGGCCATAGAGTAAATGACTTATATTTATTAATAAGTTAAATAATATCATCTGATTGTATAAAAACATAACTCTCTCTCCTCATCTTTTAACCATATTGGATGCTGATATATCACAGTACCACAACATCTTCTATTCATCAGCAGTATGTCAGTATACCTGACCACAGATTATTCATTACATTTATTGTGTAAAGTTGGCAGTATACCTATCATGTACCATGCTAATACCCGAGTAGTAAAATTGTAAACGGGTACCCGTGATAACATGGCCAATATGTCTATACACCAGTTAGGGCACTGCACGGCTGAGGATGAGGTACAAAAATGGGTAATGCAAAGAAAACTGACAGAGGGAGAGCAAGCCAATCACGCTTTAGATGAGAGACTCACATCGCGCATGTAGATTTCGGCCTGCTAAATCGTGCTGGAAAATAATTCCTCCCCCAGAGTCTCCCTATGGTGGATTCATTTTAAAATAAAATCCCGAGAGAAAATGTATTCTCTCAGATAAAAATCACCCATGGATATAAAATAAATCCACCCTAAAATAAATTCACCTGGGGAAAAAAGATTCAGACTTTAATCAATTACATTTACGTTGTGGCTTCAGTTTTATAGGATGAGCTATTCCCTAATTCTCTGTTCTAGGCTGCTTCTGTCGAGTTGTTTATAAAAATCTAACAATTTGAGAATTGTTTTGAGTGCAGATAAACTTGCTTATAAGCCCCGCCACATCAGCAGATAGCCAGAGCTCGATAGTAGCTACGTCATCCGATTTCGCGAGTGCATTGTTAATACAATTAAAGGGGGGTTGTGTATATTTTAATTAGGAGCTTTTATTTTAAAACAAAATATCCGTCAGAGAATTTGTTTTAAAATAAAACCTCCTATTAAAATAAAACCTCCCTAAGAGTATTTTGTGGGAGACTTTATTTGATGATACCGGTCATGGGTAGGCTCACTGAGCAGCCTCTGTACATAGATCTAATTATGGACGACATAGATCACCCGCGCCCTTCCTTTTGTTTAAATAAGACTTAAGTAAACAAACTTGTCAGTATTTTAACGTCAATAAATTAAATAATAATGTTTGTAATATTTTTAATATGGGTAAGACATCGTCTGGTGCAATCATGTCAAGCGATTGGATAGTGACACGGCGAAATGCAATCCGTGCGATGAAATTCTGTCGACAAAGTTTAGTTTCTGTAATGATTGATATATAATATTAAAAGTTTGCGTTGTACATATAAAGATCTTAACTAATAGTAAGTCACTAGATGCACACCTTTGGCTACTGTGTGAAATAGAGCGTTTATTTAATGATTGATAATATTAAAACTAAAAGTTTGCATTGTAAGTTGGAAGTGGACTTAGATCCAGTTCAGACAAAGCAACCAACTCAAAAAGCAACTGTCACAACCCATTTCTGGTGGCAGTGCTGATATAAGGCAGTACAACGGATTGGTATAATTGATAATGACTTTGATAATGATGGTTTTCGTTTGTAAACTTGGGGACACAAAACATCATTGTTTCAGTACTCACAGAACGAGTATCAATCTTCGCAGTTTTTACCTCAGTTGTGTCGGCACTGACAAGTCAAATGCATTATAATGGAATTCTCAGTTTCTCTGTAATGACAAGTCACTTGCACTGTAATGGAAATCTCACTTGTTTCAGTACCTACAAGTCGTATATATTGTAATGTAAATATCTTTTATATTAGTACATTAAAGTCGCATACAGTTAATGTAAATCTCACTTATATTAGTAAACAGAAGTTACATTAAATTAAATAAATTTCACTTAATAGTAAATAGAAGTCACATATAATTAAGTAAATCTCATTTATATAGTAAATAAATAGAAGTCACATGAAATTACTGTAAATTTCACACGTATCGGTAATTACGAGTCACTTACACTATAATGTAAATCTCCTGGGAATAAATTCAGTGTTTGCACCATTGTGATTGTTTAGGTGCCAAATTTATATTTACAACCCTTCTCCACCCCCCAGTCCTAGTAGCGTATGCCTTGTTTATTATAATTAATGAAACATTATTCCTACAAAGAGAAGACTGGGGCTGGGCTAGGATTACACTTTATTCGTCTTCACTGTCGTCTGAATAGGTAGTTGATATTTATAGTTCTCTAACTGGATACATTCTTATTTAAATTATTTTTTTCATTTTCGCGTTCACTTTTATTTCCCATACTCACTTAAATGTTGGCAAGAAGTAAAGATGTCAGGTTAAGAGTACCCAGAAGTATACGTGCTGTGCACACTTGCTCTTTCTTTTGGACACAGATGACGTCTTATCATTTCTAAGAGGGCTGATCCTATTGGACAAAAGATTATATGGTTTCTAAAAGAGCTTATTCCATTGGATAAAATAGATGACGACAGTGGGGTTTTAAGAGAGTTATTCTACTGGACAAATTAGATGAGGACATGATTTCTAAGAGGGCACAACCCCGCCCTTTGCTCAATCCACTGGCCAGTAAAAATCGTGCAAAAGTAGTTTGCGCGTTGTCTTTGTTTATCGTTGGTTTCACACCCGCATTCGGCTTTGGCTGATATCTCAGATGGGAGCAAATACCAAGGAAGGTGTTTGTTTTTAAAGGAATAGAGAAATGCCATGGGTGATGACCATGAAGTTCTGACTGGGTATTTGGTGAATGCTTGTTTTGTGTCGTGCACTTGTAAGTGTGGGCCAAGTAGGGCTGAGAGTGTTTTGTATCGTGCTCTTGTAAGTGTGGGCCAAGTGGGGCTGAGAATGTTTTGTATCGTGCTCTTGTAAGTGTGGGCCAAGTAGGGCTGAGAGTGTTTTGTATCGTGCTCTTGTAAGTGTGGGCCAAGTGGGGCTGATTGTGTTTTCTGTTTTGATTTTTCTGTTTGTTCTGAATGTTCATATTATAGATTCAGTTAAGATTTGTGAAGTAAGCGATGGTGCTGAAGTTAACCTCACCCCCAAGAAATTCATTTTTCAATTCTTGCTCAGAACGAAAAACTTAATTGTTCTGTTCTTTCCATACATGTTTTACTCTATTGACCTCAGGCTTCTGTCGTTCAGCCTCACTGTAAATGATCTGTTTCAATTCTTTAAGTTTATGTTTGATTTCATTGATGGTTTTTAGTTTCATTGGATGTCAATAAGTTATATTTTATATCTGGATAATAATACAGTGGTAGAGTAAATTTGCCATAAATTGTTAAATGTCAAAGTGACCCGATCTCGGGCACTGCTTGTGCTGCTATTTTTAAATGTCAAAGTAAGATAAAATGCTCAGGTAAAGAATGTGCTATACTTGCCGATGTAATCTAAACTACTTTTAGGTGGATGAGTAGTTTTTATTATCCAATGGTTAAGATTTATGAGAACAAGAACAGCCCTTGGGCTGAGATCAAAAGTTTACCTGCTGTAAAGAATTCTGTTGTCTAATCACTTTGAAGTTGGTTTGGCAAGAAGTCCGGTCATGAAAGTCTGCCATTAGCTTAATGGAAAGAAGCAACCTTTTTCGTTTTTACCTGAATCTCATGGTTTACTGATTTATAAACTGCTACAATCATGGTAGTCTTGAGAAGTTTCTACCCCTAATGTGTAAGCGTAAGGTAACACTATTCTGTTGACGTATGGTGGCAAAGTATGCTGACTACATCGTGGAATTTCTGGTTTAAGGAAGTTACTGGAAATTGCTACAATTGTTTTATTCTGCTTGAGAGAGTTAATTAATACAGCAGAGCGCCCAGGCTAGACTCCAGAGAATAGCGGCTCATCAGTATTCTACAAGGTGCAAGAGAAACACGTGAAACTGATCATTTCTTCCTAACAGTAAACTTGTGTCTTAGTTACGAAAGCATGTGAAAGACTATGGCTTCGCCTAGACAAGGTTATATACAAACTATTATCAATATAATCTCTATAACTCCATTTCTTTTCTCTGATAAGAACTATCCTGTGATTTTAATTGACTAATATGTTGAATTATGTGTTAGGATATAAGACTGTATAAATATTGAAATTATTAGAATGTGTTATGAATTATTAGAAATACTGGTCAAGTAATCTTTTCATTGTATTTGCTACATGTATATTTGATTGTTGGTTTAAATTATTAAATTTATTGACTTTCTTACACTTTAATATCCATATGTTGGAGAAGAATGTGGGTAGATGGGGGCTTGCTAAATATAGATTAAAAGATGGATTTATCTTCTCCTTTGGTAAGAAGTTCTTCACTTAAGGAAATAATATTTCCTTATGTGACTGTATATGTTTGTCTTTAATGTTGTGGAAGGGAGAAAACGTTACAGTGCCCTCATATCCGCCAAGTGAGAGAGACGAGTGGTGTTCTTCTGGAGAATTATTAATAACATAAATTTAGATTCTCATCACTTGTAATAATTTATGGATGATTAATTAATAATAATAATCAGAATCATTAACTCGATGGTTGTTAGCGTCACATATGCGCATTGCAGCCGAAAGAGTTATGTAAAATAAACATTTAATGAGCTTTGAATATTATAATTTGTGATGTTTTTTCTTGTGACATTTTCCTAGTACACAACATATGGGTAAGTTTTATTAATCTATTCCAAGTACAGTTATTACTTTCAGTGCCCTTTTCCCTTTGAAACTTGCTTCCTGCTTACCGAGTATGCACGTATCAAAATATGGGCAATATTAATAATCTGATGAATAAAGGAAGCACCAATAAACACCGTGTTAAATATACGAATACGTGCATTCATTTGTGCAAAGATCGCTGGTTGGATTGCAATCGTAATATATAAGACGTGCACAGATCGCTGGTTGGGTTGCAGTCGTAATGTGTAAGACATGCACAGATCGCTGGTTGGGTTGCAGTCGTAATGTGTAAGACGTGCACAGATCGCTGGCTGGATTGCAGTCGTAATGTATAAGACGTGCACAGATCGCTGGTTGGGTTGCAGTCGTAATGTGTAAGATGTGCACAGATAGCTGGCTGGATTGCAGTCGTAATGTTTAAGACGATGTCTGGGGCGACGTCAACGATAAACGCATCGCAGTTTATTTTAGACAATGACAGTGATGAATTCACACTCTCTAAACTTGTGACACAAGCAACCGTTTAAGTACAGTTGTCTCTAGTCGACATCTCTCTGTCACCAGTCTGGTCTTTAGGAGTCGTATAAATACATTTTTTGTTGTTGTTAATCGCACTTCGCGAGTATGTTAACGAGCATCTAGTTAGATATAATAGTATTCACATTTTTCTGTTAATCGCTTTTTGCGAGTATGTTAATGAGCATCTAGTTAGATATAATAGTATTCAGACTTTTCTGTTAATCGCTCTTTGCGAGTTGGTTAACGGTCTAGTCACCACATTAGACCAGTCAAGCAGTGAACAGCTCTCCCTTGCTCCAGCACTGATTACGGCAATACTAATGAGAAGTAGCTTGGTGACCTTTGACCCTAAGTATCACACGATAAACTCGTGGGGTTTGTGTCACTAGGTGTGAAACTGAGTCGCCACAAGAAAAAAGCCACAGTTGGATTTATCTTCCGGATTCTATATTTCTTACGGGACTAGCAGTGCCCCACTCGCCTCAGGTTGGGTGCATTTTAGAGCTCACTTCATGTATTTTGATTTTTTTTTCCTCTTAAAAAACAAACAAAAAGTTCACAGTGCCTTTATAAAAGTTTTTCTTCTTCTTTTTTTTTTGCTTGACTTAACCCTTACGCAGAGTTTTAAAAAGTTGAAAAGGGGTGCTGGTAGTGGTGGTGATTGCGGATATATTTAGCAATCGAGGTTAGTACTCAGTGCAGAACGCATGCAATAAAAAAAAAAAAGATTGCCTAATGTCGACTTCTGCTGGCAAATGCCTTACCCATGCGGAGGCGAGCGACAGCCGTCAAGTACCGAGTGTTTCGGGGGACTACTCTGATATGTTGGCTTTGAGTGAGTGAATACAAGCCCGGTGTACGCGCGTTTGGGACGCAGAAAGACAGTACGTCTGCTCGTCCTCCACACTACTTGTGTTGGCAGCCCGTTTAAGATGATTGTGTTCATTGCATACGTATAAAAGGTAAACAAGGATTATGAAATTGACAGAAAACATGGGAACATGGTTAAAACGAAGCAAGACCAAATACGTCATCAACGTAAGTATGTGTGTTGTGGGGTAACTGAGCAGTTTTAAAAAATAATTTATTTATTTTTAATATCCTTTATCGAAGATAACTAAATACCCAAAACTGCTAACAGATTCTATGAAATCTCACCAGTGACATCATACAAAGTTTGTGTCAAGTATTTTATGTTTTAAGTGTTGATTTTACGGTTTCCCTGTTTTTCTCATGTGTGCATTCATTGACTGATTGAATGATGGAATAGCAAATGAAGTTGTATGCGCCAATTACTTTCACCATTGTCTCCAACCCTAAAAGTTTATCGGGTGTGTACAGTAAATATTTGCGTTATCTAGTATGTAAAGATTAGCGCGAAAGACTACGATCAGATGCCATTGACAGAACAATATCGAGAGAGTATGCGGTAGTGTGTGATCACGTATTTATTTCACTCTCCATAAAATTAAATAAGAATCATTCTGCGGAAGTCTTCAGAGTCTCAGAGAGTGAATCGTTTAGTTCTCTCTCTGTCACAAACTCGCGAAAAGCTGATTTTAACGGCTTATTTTTAACTTGTATACACAGACAAAAGGTTTAATATTGTAGAGCAGTTTATGTATAAAACTAAGAGTTACAGTATATTGCTTGGGGAGGGTTGAACCGTTCTCATGAATACAATAAAAGTGTTAAATACGGTAACAGACTTATATCTTTGGGTCAGTCTTCTCTGCACACGTTTGTCACTCCGTATGTGTGTGTCTGTCAGCCACTCATTTACACACACACACACACACACACACACACACACACACACACACACAATTTATAATAAATATGTGGTTAGTAAAGGCGGGTTCTTATATGTGTTTGCTCTTCTGTACTTGACCACTTTGAAGTAGAATACATTTTTGGCCTACTAAATAAATAAATCGGCACTAATTAAATACATTAACTAATTAAATAAATCTGATTGAGACAAAACTATTATTTCTATCTTTTTATGGAAGTATGATTCCTTAATATTAGATGGATAGGAAGACAAGAAATGCTCTAATGCATGATTCTAATTAAGGAATAGAAGCTCGATTTAGGCGT
The DNA here is from genome assembly GCA_028829895.1 of Sinotaia quadrata. Lineage (NCBI taxonomy): Eukaryota > Metazoa > Mollusca > Gastropoda > Architaenioglossa > Viviparidae > Sinotaia > Sinotaia quadrata. The sequence goes on along the minus strand of CM054183.1, from coordinate 34,199,048 downwards.
GTGTTCATTTCTATTTATAGATATGTGCCGTTAACCTCTGGTATAGGATCGCGATCTGTTTATTGACTATCCAGATGATATTGATCGATAACGCCACAATATTAGAGAGAGTTACAATTTAACGTTGAAAAATTATGTGCATACCTCAAAATTAACATCTTATGCTCATCTTCGATAATGCCGCCTGCTCTGACGGTATTGCTGATTTGGTTCGTGGCACCAGCGTGTGAGAAGGATTATCTGTAAGTAGATTAAAACTACCCTCAATTAATTTTCATTATCTCTAGCCAGCGCCATGCGTTTACGCGCAATTGGCCTGCTTACTGTATTAGGCTTTTCGAATTTTTATGACATTCAAGCAAGTGAAGCAGTGGACTCGATGTAAAGAATGTTAAGCTGATCGATAACTAACTTAATTGATCCTGTTGTGTCGTATAAATGTAATTTTTGTTTGCCTAGTTTTCCTTACAATGTTTTGTGCTGTTAACTATACAAATACTGATGTATCTAATGCCACTTTTACTGAAATCAACGTTGTAATAATTATCTCCGTTGCAGAGATGTAAAGAAGTAGTAGAAGTGGTAGGATATCCTGGTCATGTTTTAAAATGTACCTACCTATACGTATGTATGTTGAATAGATTTCTTGAAGGAAAGGCGAAAGGTTAAGAGGTTAAACTGACAATAAATAATTGAAGGTTTTCTAGAGGAGACATTTTTGGAGGATAATAGTGTCGCACGGCGGAGACCGTACATACAGATGAATACATTATACACCTGTTTCTTGTCTTTTATCTGAATAGCTTTTGATTATTATCTTGCAGATGAAGACTTTATACACTCTGGCACACGTTTGCTTGTTTCTTTTCTAGCAGCTCGAGTTATGTCTTGCAAATGAAAGCTTAATAAACACTGCAAAACATATACACCTGTTGCTATCTTCTTGTCTAGATTTTTGACTGAAAAATCAATAACCAGTGGCATACATCCATACCTGTTTGTAGTCTTAATGTCTATTTTTTTGACTGGAAATCAGTAACCAGTGGTTTACATCCATACCTGTTTGTAGTCTTCCTGTCTAGATGTTTTGACTGGTGTCTTGCAGATGAAGTCATTACACAATGGTATACATCTGAATCTGCTTGCAGTCTTCTTGCCTAGATTTTTTACTAGAACCTTGCAAATGAAGTCATTACACAATGGTATACATCTGAATCTGCTTGCAGTCTTCTTGCCTAGATTTTTTACTAGAACATTGCAAATGAAGTCATTACACAATGGTATACATCTGAATCTGCTTGCAGTCTTCTTGCCTAGATTTTTTACTAGAACCTTGCAAATGAAGTCATTACACAATGGTATACATCTGAATCTGCTTGCAGTCTTCTTGCCTAGATTTTTTACTAGAACCTTGCAAATGAAGTCATTACACAATGGTATACATCTGAATCTGCTTGCAGTCTTCTTGCCTAGATATTTGACTGGAACCTTGCAAATGAAGTCATTACACAACAGTATACATCTGCACCTGTTCGCCGTCTTCTCGCATGGAAGCCAATCGAATTGACTCTGAGTATGAAGATGCTTGGGTTTGTTTAAAAAAGAAATTAAATAATTTAAAAACATTATATTGATGAGGTGTGCATGCGCTTGCCATTTGTCTTAGTGGTGCATACTCGACATCTGATTCAATCCCAGTTTTATTTACTTACTTATTACGAATCCTTAAATTGATAAAATAGAATTGAAAGAAACTGCATCTAGGTAATACTGACCTATTTATTTACGCCACATAGTGAAACAAATATGTCCGAGAAGTTAATGGTGAGGCGACAGCTTATCTCGATTATCTCACCTCCACCTCTTCCTGGCCCGATCACAAGTGGCTCTAACTGGTGTGTCGACGGGGAGATGAGGGCAAGGATAATGAAACAGACCTCTTGTAAGCACTTGTGTCGATGAATAAAATTGTAATTAAAAGATAAACTAGTTATGACTGATTTATTCTTAATAGTACCGATCAAGGGATGTTCTTAAGTTAGCGACTGCAAGGAATGCCGGGACGCCAACAACTCTTCCTTGGCTTGCTCACTGCCAATGCAGCATACTTGTTTACGCGATTAAAGTAGTTCCTGTCTTGATATTACAAGTATCGTGCTTTGTAACAATCGCTAAATAACTGTATTCTCTGTATGTGCTTTATTCACTGGCAATTGTACTATGCCTATAATACAAATAACTGTATTCTCTGTATGTGCTTTATTCACTGGCAATTGTACTATGCCTATAATACAAATAACTGTATTCTCTGTATGTGCTTTATTCACTGGCAATTGTACTATGCCTTTAATATAAATAACTGTATTCTCTGTATGTGCTTTATTCACTGGCAATTGTACTATGCCTTTAATATAAATAACTGTATTCTCTGTATGTGCTTTATTCACTGGCAATTGTACTATGCCTTTAATACAAATAAATGCTAATTAATTATACATGCACCAGTCACAGATATGTTATTGTTAAACAACTAAGGACACTTAATTGTATTTTTTTAGACCTATATATGCACTAAACATTTTATAAATTTGTACCCGAATGTTCGTGGCTTCTTATTTGAACTGATGTTTAAATAGTTCACAAAGTTCTGTTCATAATGCGGCTAACATTTTTGTTTGAGTCACTTTTGTTTGTCACATTTTTGTTTGAGTACCTTGAATTAACGTGTAAGGGGGGTAACTTGAATTTAGTATGAAGTTAAGCAGGAGGTAATTTAGTGGGCGTTTAGTCCACACTGTTGTCCAAATAGATTGAGACAAGTGGACGTTCGGACCACACTTTAATTCATTAGAGACAAGTAGTGGATTGGGCCACACTAATTCAAACAAACTGAGCCAAGTGAGTGTTTGGGTCGCACTGTAATTCAAAGGAAATGAGTCAGGTGAGTGAGTGGGCCACATTGTAATTCAAACCGACTGAACGAAGTGGCTGTTGGAGCCACACTGTAATTCAAGCAGACTGAGACAAGTGGAGATTGAGACAATTGGGTCATACTGTAATGCAAACACATGAGTCGAGGCTACGTTTGAGCCACCCTGTAATTCAAATAAACTGAGACAAGTGGGTGTTTGAGCCACACTAATTTAAAAAAAAGAGGCAAGTGGGTGTTTGAGTCACCTTATAATTCAAACAAATTGAGACGTGGGTGTTTGAGTCACCTTATAATTCAAACAAATTGAGACAAGTGGGTGTTTGAGCCACACTGTAATTCTGATGGAGACAGGTGGGTGTATTGACCAACTGTAATTCAAGCAAACTGGGTTCAAAAAGTCAGTTTGAGAAAGAAGGCTAAGTTAATGGGGGTGTGGGTCACAATGTAATCACGGTGGACAGCTAATTTAATGGAAGGATATTTTGTCGGTGAATTTCACAAAACTTTAGGGGGTGCCGTTTATTTTAGGTTGAATGCTACAGTAATGGGTTTGCGGGTCACATTGAAATTCATTGAAGGCAAAAATAATGGATGTATGGATCAAATTGTAGTCTATGTAGGATGCTAATTAATTGGACATGGAGAAAGACATTCGTCTATAAGTTTCCGACAGTTGGGTTTGTGGGTCACAGCATAATTAAGTAGTCAGATAATGGCGTGGTATTTGAACAACAGTATAATTAAACAAAGGTTAATTTAGTGGTGTTGGCAGCAGTGTAATTCTTGCAGAAGGCTGACTTATTGGGTGTTTCTAGCAAAAAGAGTGAGTGTGTGAGACATAGTGTAGTTCTAGCAGAATGCTAAGTGGGTGTGTGGGCCACGATATAATTCATTCAGAATGATAACCTTTTGCTTGTGGGCGGCATGTGAATATACGTCTCAGGCTAACTTATTTGGAAGGGGTGGGGTGTGACTTCTGTGAAATTCGGACGGAAGAGTAGAAATGGGTGAATGAACTCCAGCAAAAGAATGCTCTTGCGCATGTGTGGGTCACAACAAAGCTAAATCAATGATTGCCTGAATCAGTGTGGCGGAATTTTTGAACCCGTGTAAGGTGATAAACCTAATATATGGCTGTGGCGGGTAGTTCCCTCTTGTTTTCCTTCTATCAGAAAGATGGCATAAAATATAATTTGGAAATTTTTTTACAGACCATTCAAAGACAACGCTTATTAATTTTGTGTGTGTGTGTTCGTACAGCACAGCCATCAGCATCTTGATGGCTAGAAAAGACATGCATGTCACACCGGACACGAGTCACGGTTTGTGTCCTGGGAACTAGTGTTGACATGTCCACCGGGCACGAACCACGGTTTGTGTCCTGGGAACTAGTGTTAAGTTGACATGTCACACCGGACACGAGTCACGGCTTGTGTCCTGAGAACTAGTGTTAAGCTGACATGTCACACCGGACACGAGTCACGGTTTGTGTCCTGGGAACTAGTGTTAAGTTGACGTGTCACACCGGACGCGAGTCACGGCTTGTGTCCTGGGAACTAGTGTTAAGTTGACGTGTATGTTGATTTTTAATTTTTTTTAATTATAAATGATTCTGTAAGATTGTTGGATCTCAGCTGTCATCCTGTCCTTTTTTTATCTCTTATTTAGCATTCTCCTGGTTATAGAGGGACAAATCCCCTATTCTTAGTCACAGACAGCCTACTTTTCTTGCGTTCTGATAAATGAGTATGCACGGTTCATGTCAGCCTCGGGTTTGTATTAGGTCGTTTTACGTCACCGGTCTGCAAGAGTAGAGCCTTCCCATGACGGTTCAGTGCCCGTAGTGTTGATGGCAGTCTCAGATATGCGTTATATAACGTTAGTCAGAGATTGTTGCTGCAAGACTAGCGTCTAGTTCCGTCGGCTCTGTGCTCACTGACTGTCCAGATGTGTCCAGATGAGGCATACAAACAAGCAAAATATTATAAAAGATGTGGCACAACTGGAATGTGATACACTACATTTCATGAGCTCCTACTCGACTGGTTATTAAGTTGATAATACACTACATTCAGTGACCTGCGACATTACTGGTTATTGAAAACGTGGTGTTTTTTCTAAGTCTGCTTATTAAGAACATGGCAATAAATTGCATTTTATTACCGGTGTCTAAGGTTTTTCAAGACTATATTAACGGCATTGCCTTTTTTGTAATGAGAAAATCGTCGGTACGGTTTTTTTGTGTGTGTGTGTGTGTGAAATTTTTAAAAATCAAAGTTTGATTTCTTTTAGTGAGTGTGTAAAAGGTGTGTGTGGGGGGGGGGGGGAAGAGGAAGAGAATAGGAGCACCGAAAGCAGTTCAAATCAAATTGTGATAAGTTGGTAGTGAGAAAGATTTTGAGTTCATTTTCTAACTGGTGTTCTTAATTTCTTCTTTGCTGGATTCATTTTCTAACAGTTCAATATTTCATTATTGAGTTCATCATCTAACTGATGTTTTTCACTTCTTCTTTTGCAATAAGCAGGCGATCCCGTGTTGAGGTTTTCGCTCTGTTGTCAACCCAAACACAAGCTTATTGAGGAAAAGCGATAAGTAGGCTATCGAGTTTAAAAACAAAATAAATTTAAGCTCTTCACTTTTATTTTAAGCGTTAACTTTTGAGCCAGTGGAGAAAAATAAGAATTACTTTTAACATTTGCAGCTGATTCTTGAGCAGTGCTACGTTTTTAAAGGAAACATTCTCAACAAGCGTAACGTTGCTTTCTCGTCTTCACCATTTGATGTCGTAGGTCAAGCCTGCGTGTTGCTTTCTCGTCTTCACCATTTGATGTCGTAGGTCAAGTCTGCGTGTTGCTTTCTCGTCTTCACCATTTGATGTCGTAGGTCAAGTCTGCGTGTTGCTTTCTCGTCTTCACCATTTGATGTCGTAGGTCAAGTCTGCGTGTTGCTGTCTCGTCTTCACCATTCGATGTGGTAGATCAGGGTTCCTTGGAACCCTAGGGATTCCGCGAGAGATTATGATTGAAAAATATAGTGTATAAGCATCGTAGTAATTTTTTATGCAGACCTGAAAATTATTTCAAGGGTTCCTCCAGTGTGAAAATGTTGAGAAAATGTGGTAGATCAAGTCAGTATGTTGCAAGGCTTTAGATAACATGATCAGAAACGCATCTTCAAACTTCACGTGTTGCATATCAGCATTCGTGTATTGCAAGATATTACTGCGTGCGCACGTGTATATGTGTGTGCGCGCGTGTGTATTGTTCAGATACTGAAGGTAATTTGAAGGGAGCGCAAGTGGTACCGGATGTTCAGTTGAAGTTTTTGTACTTAATTTTTTTTAAAATGTTCTCTAGATTAAAAGAGTAAAATCAAAACAAAGGAAAATATCAGCAACAGCGCAGATATTTCCGATTATAAAAGCACGCACCATATCTTTAAATGATATGATTATGACACTTGATAGTGATGCAACTTTAAACCATTTGCATGAAATACACAGGACATTTTTGTTTCTTGCAATGAAATAAATTAGAAATATCGAGTTATTTGTATAAATCAACACTTCAACACTATCTCAATAAACAGAGTAGATATCTTATGGAACAAAATACTTACCGCCCGACCATATGTTTGATGCACGGCAGGTCTGAGAAAGCTGAAATTTTGCAGGGAGGCGAATGTAAGGGGGATCAAAATCTGCCTCTGAGGCACCTCCCTCCCTCCACACATACACACACACACACACACACACACACACACACACACACACACACACACACACACACACACACACACGAGTTATGAATATGAGGGAGAGAATTAGAAAGCTAAAGTTTCGAAAGGAAGCTTGCTTCCTTCCCCCTTTTCCCCAGACATAGAGAGGGGGTGTCAGGTTTCTATGTGATTCCCCCCCCCCCTCCTTACAAACTCATATATGACAGCCTATTAAAATAGAGCTAGCTGAAATTTTACTTAAATGCGTATTTTATCCTCGGGAAGGACGTCGAGGGTCAGGATATGGCCCCGGATATTTTAAGATTGAAATTATTTATTTTGTTTCTTTATTTACCTTGGCAGTGCCATATTTTTCTACTAGTTATAAATTAAATTGCTTATTTAATGGGAATCGAAACGATAAAATAGATTTGTATTTCGCCAGTTTGTAGTAATGCCTCTCACAACAATAAACAACTGTGAGTGTCTCATAATACAATAGTAATGCCTCTCACAACAATAAACAACTGTGAGTGTCTCATATAATACAATAGTAATGCCTCTCACAGCAATATATGCATGACACTGATAACGCATGGAATCATTGGAAACTTTTGGATTAATACACCACGTCCTAGCATAAAATATAGATCTGTAACTAGTAAATCATAAATTTAAATAGATCTGTCACAAGTAAATCATAAACTTAAATAGATCTGTCAATAATAAATCATAAAATTAAATAAATCTGTCGCTAGTAAATCATAAACTTAAATAGATCTCTCAATAATAAATCATAAAATCGATATATTTCTAGAAATAAGATATGTTAGGTAACTGTTGGAATAAATAGAACTGTCATTATATATTTGGTAAATCAGTAATTCATGGAATAAGTAGATGTGTTTCAGATCGATGATACGCCTCCTCTCCCCCCCCCCCACCTCGCTTCCGTTCATTTCATGGAATGAAATCTATATTTATGTCATGCTAGCTAATTCATAGAGTAAAATTCATTTGTCACCGATTTCTTACGGATTCAAACGTGTATCTTAGTTTTCACATCACGAGTGCTCTCTGGAATCGTCGATGTCTTTCCACCCATCACCCCCATTTTTGCCGACACATTAATGACTTGTTTCAGATCTGAGAGTGTAACCGATTTTTATTTACACATTGTATGGGTACGCACAGGGTAGGCCAGTGGGGCAGCAGAGCGTTGTTGTGTGATAGCAGCTGAAGGTCGAGAGTCACGTGATGTCAAACTGAACAGCCCTGGCGCGTCCGTCACCAGCAGCCTGCCGGTACCTTGCACAAAACGAGTTAAAGAGTGTGGTCTGCGCGTGATGAACCACATGACTACGCATACTGCAACAAGTCATAGTAATAATAATAATAGTATTTTATTATGAGCTGACATCCTTATGTATGGCCGTTTGTCAGGATGAGTTGTGACCACACTGGAGGAATGTTTACCGTGAAATTCCGTTTGATTTTAGAGAGGTTTTGTTATCTGGAGTAGCGCACTCAGGCGACTTGAAGTGTGCGTCACAGTTAAGCATAGATATAAAGATGCAATTTTAATAGTGAAACAGATTTCCGAATATATTGTAATAACACACACAAACATAGAGCAGAGAAAGTATTTACAACTGCTCTTTCAATTTCATGACGTCTTTCTCTCTTTGGAGGACATTTATATATATCAAACTCGCAGTCGGCTCTCTCAGTCATATAGGGTGTTTTTCTTTTCATAAAACAAAAAATACGTACGTTTATTTCAACTTAACATGTGTTGCCACGAATGACAGTTTAAACAAACCAGCCAAGCTCGTATGTAACTACTGATAGTCTACAATGTAACCGACGATAACATCTTTCTTCTTCTGTAGAAAGCCGAAGTAAGATGTCCATTTTGCAGCACCCAGATAGGAACTTATGTGCAAACATGAGTTTGTATATATGAATGTAAGTTTGTGTGAGGGATCATGAATGTATATGTGGGAGGGAGCATGAGTTTGTAGGAAATGAACTAAAAAAATCTAAATTTACTGTTTCTTTGCAAAAGCCGAGACATTGAAATGAGTGCTTTACACCTGGCAAGAAATTATGTTTGTCACTTTCCAGTCTCACAGTGGTTGTGTTGTTTTATTTCAAATGCACACGCTCTCTCCCCCCCCCCTCTCTCTCTCACACACACAAACACACACACTCACACACTACACAGAGAATCTTGCTTTAAAGAGTAAGGGTTTGGGGAAAAGCTTTTCTTTATTCCTTATAAAATTGGTAACTGAATCAGTGGCTTAATTTTGGCTTTACCAGTAGTCTAAATAAATTGTAAACCACCAACTGATCTATTCAACCAAACCATTTTTCTCCACCCTAACTGCCACCACTGCACTTAGGTCGGGTATGTTAGGTATGTCTAAGATTGTAGGTCTTCCTTCAGGAATAGAGATTGCATTTGACAGATCAGAGTCTGAATATGACTTTAATTACTTGCTTTCCAGTGTTACTTTTCTTTCATTAGTGACATAAAATTGTTTATCCAGTTGTAAAAGCAGGTTAAATAGTTACTGAGTCAATGGGGTTTGTCTGTCATGAGGTTCTATCAAACTACAGTAAGCCTTGTGTCTTATCACCTTTCCTCCATTTTATGATGGTACATTGAAATGTGAGGCATGATGTGTGATGGACAAGACAAGAGGTATGGGTAATTAAATAATGCCAGTATTGCTGTCATAATGTAAGTAAGCAGTTACACATGTACACTCACTGTTCTGTCAAAAAGGAAAACAAACGTTTTAAACAGTGATGCAATCAGATGTTATACAGTACTGTCACAAACAAGGAATAACACAAACTACAAACTCCCACCACTACCCGACCCCTAATAATAATTTAGCGTCACAAACAAGGAACATTACAAATAAAAAACCCCACCACTACTCGGACTGTAATACCTCAGTCTCACAAACAAAGAATATTACAAACAACAGACTCCCAACACTACCTGAACTACTAATAATTAAATGTCACAAACAAGGAACATTACAAACAACAGACTCCCAACACTACCTGAACTACTAATAATTCAATGTCACAAACAAGGAACATTACAAACAACAGCCAGTATTTTCCTATGGCCAACTTTATGTTGCAAAAGGGTCAAGGTCGTCTATAAATAGTTTTCCAATTCTATGTATCCCTCTGTGCAAAACACTAAAGCGCCATCTGTTGATTTGATGATTTTATGTGGAAAACTGTTTTTGTAAATCTAAAATAGTGAAGGAGACTTATTCAACTGAGTGGTGTCAATTTGATATTCAAGTTGAAGTACTATCAGCTCCCAGTAATGCCCAAATTTTCAATGAGTATTAATAAGTCACAAGGGCCAGGGACATCTCTGCAGCATTATAGGCCCATTACTCAGAGTGCACATTATTGAAAAGTATCTATTGATTAAGTAATTTATTATTATTACTCAATTGCAATTGAAAAAATGTCCATTAAGTAAGTTATTCTTTAAAGTGCATTGTTAAGTAAGTCATTACTATTACTCATAGTGCAAATTATTGAAATACAACTTTTGATTAACATTATTATAACCCTAAGTGCACCATAATTGAAGGCATCTATTGATTAAATAACTTTTTTATTACAATGTATTACTCCTAATGTACATTATTGAAAATTTCTTTTGGTTAAGTAACTTATTACTCAAAGTGCATTGGTGCTGCTGTCTGCTACTAGACAACTAGTAAAGTTTAAGTGCATTATATTATTACACCAAGAAAAGTAATTATGATTAGAAATATAATTTATTATATAAATAAATTAACAAGTGTGTGTGCATTACTGTTTCTTTCTCATTGACTTTTTAAAAAAAAACTATAATAAGTGAAATAAACAACAGTCTACAAAGTAAACTTTTTATTAGGTTCATTTTCTCTGTTAACAAAGACAGCACTGTAATAAACACTGGCCTTGATGACAATTGCAATTAAAAATAAATATTTATTTATAAGGTGGTTAGTTGAATGCATGCCATTTCACCACCACTGCATCCTTCCTAACCCCACCCTCTGGGCATTTAGTAGTTGCGTTCAGTGATAAATACTGATATGCCCCTTTGTGTTGTCTTACAGTAGTGTGTGGTGTTAAAGAGGAATTTATTAGTATAGTGTCAATAAATTTCAGTTAGTTGGTTCAAGGGTTCCATCAGATTGTCAGAATGCTGTCTTTTACTGACAGAGTTGCTTGTGCGGGTTTTTTTTTTGTGCATGTGGTTCAGGACTATTGTTTTGTGTGTGTGTGTGTGTGTGTGTATGGGGGTATTTATGTTTATATATGTTTCAGAATTGTTGCCTTGTATGTGTGTGTGTGTTTTATGTGTGTGACTACCTTAGATCTAGTAGAAATAGTAATTTCCTTGATTTTGTTTGTTGTTTTGCTTGTGTGTGTGTGTGTGTGGTTCAGGATTGTTGCCTTGACTTGTATATGTATGTATGTTGGGTTTTTTTGCTTGAATGTGTGTGCATATGTGTGTGTGACCTCCTAAGATCTTTGAGTGTGTCATTCAGAACTATTGCCTTGACTTATATATGAAAAAAGTTGTTGTGTTGTGTGTGAGAGAGAGTGAGATACTGAGACTGCCTTAAATCGTTACTATTGTAATTTTTTTGTGTTGCTTCCTTAGATTATCGTTGAATGTTGCCATTTGGGAAATTGGGTGGTTGGGATGCTGGCCACATGATCCTTCATAGTTGGAGGATAGTTCTTCAATCCACTCACCCATGCCTGGTCCTATAGAGATTTTAAGTAGAATGAGGCACTAATATTAATCTCCATCTTTATTTTATTTATCACTTCTTTAACTCATTTATGTGAGGGGGCTTTTTTGTTTGTTTTTGTGTGACTTCAGCACGAGGTGGAGAGCATGGATCACATTCTTGAAGGTGTATTGGCATCTAACCACCCAGACTTGTTTAAGCGTGAACTAATTCAGAAGATCTCTGAAAAGGGTCAAGAACAGCAACCTGCCAGTGACATCCGTGCTGTTCTGCAGCTCGCTACCAGCTGGGTACTCAATGGCTCCACAGAACTTCAGGTAAGAGTGTAAAACACCATTCAGATGAACAGTGTGGTGGACTATTGAGTTTAAATGGTGCAAAATGGTGTTCAAATTGAGTGTGGTCCTGGTAACGATTTATAAATGTTGCCAAAGTAATGCTCAAATTTGTTGTGGTAACATATAAATGGTACCTAATTAATGCTTACATTGAATTCGATAGTATGTTTTAAATGGTGCCAAAGTAATATTCAATATTCAAATTGAGTGTGGTAGCATGTTGTAAATGATGCCAAAATAATATTCAAATTAGTGTGGTGCTGGTGCATATTATAAATGCCTAATTAATGCTTAAATTTTAATTTGATAGTATGTTGTAAATGATGCCAAATAATATTCAAACTTACCTATATAGAAAGCAGAATGCTTTAAATAATTAAAATATTCAGACAGATTGACTTAGAAGAATGCCTTACATCTTTAAAGGTGTAAAATACCATTTCATACTGACCAACGTTATGGATGAATGCTTTAAAGGTGTAAAATACCATTCATACTGCTCAACAATGGATGAATCCTTTACAAGGTGCAAAATACCATTCAGACTGATTAACCTTATGGATGACTGCTTTACAAGGTGCAAAATATCACTCAGACTGATAAACCTTACAGATGACTGCTTTACAAGATGCAGAAAACCATTCATACTGTGTGGCTGAATGTTGGCAGGTGGTGCTTACTACATTTCAGACTGACTGTAGCAAAGCTAGAATACTGTAATTAATGCAGAATACTGTTCTAGTTAAAGGTGTGGTTGAATAGTGCAAAATTCACCATATTGAATGGTGCAAATACTATTCCAATTAGCAATGTAGTTAAATGGTACAAAATACTGTCTTAGTTGTGTGCTTGATTAGCCATGTTGAATGGTCAAAATACTGTCTTAGTTGTGTGCTTGATTAGCCATGTTAAATGGTCAAAATACTGTCTTAGTTGTGTGCTTGATTAGCCATGTTGAATGGTCAAAATACTGTCTTAGTTGTGTGCTTGATTAGCCATGTTAAATGGTCAAAATACTGTCCATATTGACTGACTTTGATTAAATGCTGGCAGACATGGTGTAATTTTTCTTACCCGATAGTAAGTTAGTTATAACTGTTGTATTAATATAAACTTATTTTTCTATTTATTTGTACACCATTATAATGTTATTCACATTCATTGTTTTAATTGTGAGCTAGAACTTTGCAAAATTGTTGAGAGTTTATTCTGCAGATGAAATGTCCTGTCCTACTATATTCTCCAACTCTTTCCTAATGTTCAAAGCAAAGAATGGAAATTATAAATTCCTTTTAAACTCATGCAATTGATCTTTGTAAAAATGGCATTGTGATTTGAGTTCATTAAATTATTATCATCTAATGTGTCACAGTTTTCAAATGCTGAGATATTGTTTTGACAACTGATTTAGTCTCATAATAAAAAATAAGATACATGTATATCAGTTTTCTTTTGTTTGTTTATTTGTTCATTTAGGTCAGTTGATTACTTTATAAGTAAAAGCTTTACATGTTTAATCTGTTGTGATCCTTTTTGAGAAAATTTAACAGTAATATGACTTGCAATACATTTACTGTGTAAATAGTATTTCATGTAATGTGTAAATTATAGTATACAATATATATATCTATATGTATCGTGTATATATATTGTATTACACAGGTGTCATCAGGATTTAAACTCTTCAGCAGCTGGGCTAAATATAACATTGTTGTCCTGGAGTCATTCTTTACTCGGGATCTGTTGGTCAGTTTACTGTCCAAGCCATGCCAAAATCAGGCTAATCTCCCTTTATTGCTGACAGAAACACTGAGTCTCTTGCAATCCAGCAGCAATGCTAAAATTTTTCAGCAGCATCTGAAAATTATTGAAGCTAAATCAGCTGCTTTTGTTCAGGAGAACTCAGAAATCACATGCGTGAAAAACTACCTGGATATCCTCATCAAATTCCAGGACAACGTGTCCAATGGAGACCTTGCTTCTCGTTTGGCTGTTCCATTGCTGCGAGTGCTAGCCTCAAACCCTATCCCCCCAAATCAGATGCATGTGTGCCATTTCATCAAAGACGTGACAGCAGTGTCAGACTTTCTCAATAGGTTGTGGTCTTTGGAAAGTACGCTGACATCAGTTCTGGTTGACTGCCTGCGGGAAATCTTTCATATCATCTCAGCAGTTGAAGGCCCTGAGCCCTCTGTATGCCTGGGCGCTGTAGTAAGGTATGTGGTGAGGGTGGTTGTGATTATGTAACTCTAGGTTGTAATAATTAGGTCTTCTTACCATCCATGACTGGAAGAGAGTAGTATTTAATTATGCACCCTGCATTACATGATTAGGATTTTTATTATGTATATAATAGTGAGGTTTTAGTGAGGTTGGAAAGTGTAGTATTTAAGTATGTACCCTGCATTACATGATTAGGATTTTGGGGGATATAATAGTGAGGTTTTATCGTCTGGGACTAGGAGATTATGGCATCCAATTAGGCACCCTGCATTGCATGGATTATGATTTTTTTATATCAAGTAATAGTAATATAGTTAAGTTTTACAATGAGGCTGTAAAGTGTAGTATTCAATTTGTGATTAGGATTTTTTGTAGCATGTAGTAATAATATAGAGTATGAAGTTGGAAAATGTAGTATTTAATTATGTAGCCTGCATTATGTGATTAAATTTTTTTTATTGTTTATTATACAATTTTAGTTAGATGTTACAGTCTGAGAGTGGAAAGTGCAGTAATTAATTAAATATCTTGCAATGTGTGGCTAGTTGTGCATAACACAAAGAATCACAAATTGCAGTCCATAGAATTAAATACTACACTCTCACAAGACAGAACCACACTACTATATGCCATTAAAATTTCTAATCACAAATTGCAGGCCATAGAATTAAATACTACACTCTCACAAGACAGAACCACACTACTATATGCCATTAAAATTTCTAATCACAAATTGCAGGCCATAGAATTAAATACCACACTCTCACAAGACAGAACCACACTACTATATGCCATTAAAACATTACAATTCCTAATCACAAATTAGAGGGATGCCAAATTCAACACACTCCCACCTGTGGATGGGAAAATCTCACTAATAGCTTTAAATGCCATAATAAAATGCACCTTATTATGTGTGATAGGATTCATTTTGCTTTGTTGAATATATATTAAATAAAACCCACTATCTGTAATGCAGTATTTACACTCATAAATAAATGATCTTATGATTTTGTCTTGTAAAATCATTACTTTATAGAATAAAAATATTAAAGAATAAATATGGATACAGTAAGCAAGAGCTACAGTATAGAGTTATTTTGTTATTAATACAGGATTTCAGTTTGCTTAATTATCGACATATTTTCTTATAAATGCAAGACCTGCTTCAAGTTTGTTTCTATTAATTCTAACATCATTAATTATAGATCTTTAGCCAGTTTTGGATTGTATATACTAATGTTATACTGTATTTGTAGGCCACATTTCCTGATCACATATATTGTATATAAAAGTCACATTTTCTAATTTACTACTGCATCTAGAAGGCACTTTTCGTGATGTGTATACTGTATCTAAAAGTCACAGTGTGAGTTTGCATATTTTGTATGAAAAACCACATTTTCTGATTGTTTATACTGTAAAAGCCACATTTTCTGATTGTTTATACTGTAAAAGCCACATTTTCTAATTGTTTATACTGTAAAAACCACATTTTCTTATTGTTTATACTGTAAAAGCCACATTTTCTGATTGCATATACTGTATCTAAAAGTTGAAGTTCTAATTCAGTAATTGTATCTAAAAGCTACAATTTCACCCCTAATAAACCACAGCATGGTTGGTGAAAACACGTTTAACATTATTTAAACTAAATTCTTGCAATAATTAAAAACAATTACATAATATAAAATAGAAACTATCTTAGTCATTGATATCACTTTTTTTTCATCAACACTGACTGAAAGACTGTTTTTTTGAGACTGAATTACAGTATATGGGTGAGCTGTACCTAATTATAAAATTGAAATGTATAGGCAAGCTGAAGCAATAGGTTTTGCCTGTGGCATTCTCACATTCACTTTCAAAAATCATTCTTCCTTTTCATAAGTAAGGTACATGCATGCACTTACAAATTTTAGAAATAATCATTTATTTTATTACTCTAAAATGAAATCAGGATATGCATGTACATCACTTCATGAAGCACCAACACAAATCAGACATTTTAGTTCAGAGCATAAAGTAATTTCTAAATGTTCCTTAACTGAATTGTTATTGCACTAACAGTAGCACTTTGGGAGGTAACATACATTACCATTGTAATCATCTGACCCTTACAACCAGCCTCATTATTTTTAGTAAGCCCACAGCTCCCAACATTCCCTATCACTTGACTTAATTTATATCTTTCATTCACTCTCTTTTCTGTATAATGTCAGTAAGTTGGCTAGATCTGTTTTTCATTTCCCCTCTAATCTGTGCTGTCAGTAACTTGGTTAGATCTGCTCTTCACTTCCCCTCTCTAATCTGTGCTATATCAGTATTTCTGACTAGATCTGTATTTCCTATTCCCTCTCTCTTATTTATTATGTCAATGGCTTGCTTTAGTTTATCGTTCACTCCCTCTCTCTTCTGTTTAATATCAATGACAGTTTAATTTACACCTTTCATCCCCACTCTTTTATGTATAATGTCACTGACTTGCAAGCTCATTATTTTCCACTTCACTCTCTATACTATACATATAATTGACTTTATATCTTTCCTTTTTCCTTTTTAGTCTAGCATACAGACTTCATTGATTTGGGTATAGCCAAATATCTGTCTTTGGTTTGTTTAGATTATCTTCCCCTTATTGCATATCAAGTGCCATCTATTTGTTTAGATCTATTTCTTTTCTCCCACTATGCCTGTATAATGCCTTGACTAGTGTTAAGATTTCCTATACCAGTATTTTGAAACATCTTCAAAGTCCTTAAACTGACTAGTTCTGGGGGCTGAGGTAAAATTTAGTATGGATCTCCGAGTCATAATTTGCTCACCCTGGATTATAGTTTGCCCTGTAAATGCCAGTTACACAATCATTTGCTATAACACGATAATTGGGGTCCATAAAATCAGATCGCGTTAATAGCGGGGTCACGTTAATGTGGGGTTTTGCAGTAGAATGCATTATTAAAATATATATTTCAGGAGCCATGCCACAACTGTATTATATCCGAATTTGCATTTTCGAGGGGTTCCACTGTATTTACTTTACTTGTTCTGATTATATGTTACACACTTGATACAGACAATATAAACAAAGTATTATCCCTTCACAGGTACATCCCTGTTGGTGTTGTTCAGGAAGCAGTGAAGGCAGTTGTAGCAGACAGCAGTGTTGAAGACATTTGTGTAAATACTGCCTTATGTCGCATGATAGACTGGCTGGTGTGGCCGACATGCAAGAATATCGACCAGTGGGTCATCTGTTTTTTAAAAGAACTAGCTGCAGCCAAAAAGTTCAGCATTCTCATTAGTGTTACTGAGAGGAAAGTTGAACAGGTACTGTATTTCCTTTTCTTTCGGGTAGTTCTACGAATGGTTTCATGTTGTTACTAAATACACTTAAAACAAGAACAAACATATAATAGTAACAACTTAATCCTCCTTTGCCTGAGTGAGGGGAAAAGGAGTTATTTGACTGCTGAATGGTTTGAGTAGATTATGACTAGAATAATTTAAACACAGAATTTAATGAAATTATTAGTACTGTCTTTCAGTGCTCAGTGTTATGGTACAGATTGCTGATTCCTATCATTGTGACTTAGACAAATGGTCATTAAAACAGTTTTGGCAGGAAAAAGAGTTTATAAACCCTGGTACTGCATTTTACAGAAAATGTTGTCAGGACAACACAAAGCAGCTGACTAAATGCATCAGTCTTAGAATTTTTATATTATTACAGTTGATGAATATTTTCAAATGCTTCATGTCATAAATTTATTATGTCTGGGAATATAAGGCTTCTTTATATTTCACATGTTTCATTTATTTATTTTCATTTATTTTGATAATTTAGAGAATCCTGTTTACATACAGTTCACAGGTTTTATATCAGAAATATATTTAAGTCTATCTTTACAATTTATAAAATCTTTGTTTACAATCCACATGTTTTATATCAGAAATATATTTAAATCTGTCTTCACAGTTTATAAAATCTTTGTTTACAATCTACAGGTTTTATATCAGAAATATATTTAAGTCTATCTTTACAATTTATAAAATCTTTGTTTACAATCCACATGTTTTATATCAGAAATATATTTAAATCTGTCTTCACAGTTTATAAAATCTTTGTTTACAATCTACAGGTTTTATATCAGAAATATATTTAAGTCTATCTTTACAATTTACAAAGTCTTTGTTTACAATCCACAGGTTTTATATCAGAAATATATTTAAATCTTTCTTCACAATTTACAAAGTCTTTGTTTACAATCCACAGGTGGTGGAGAAACTCCGGTTTCCACCAGTGCGAGAGGCCAGTTTTAATATTCTCAGCCACATGCTTCTTAGCTTTCAGCATACTCCCGAGCCCTTTCATAAGGTAACATCAGTAATGTGTATACCAATAACCTTGTGTATGTGTATACCAGTTATTTCCTAATTGTAAAATACACCAGATAGTTTATTTCCGACATTAACTCCTTCACATGTTTAATAACATTTTTCATTGCTGTTATGTTTCTGTATTTCATATCCGAGTACCTCAAGCAGATAAGGATGACAATATATTTTATTTCACTCTTCTCACATGTTCCTCTTTGAAAACTGCATCTTAATCAAAAGTTTCCTATTTTTAAATCTTAAAATAATAAATAATTTAACCATTATTATAATTAACTTTATATTTTAATGTGTTTTTAAATCAAAAATACTTTCTTTTCCATTTTTTTTTAAAGCAAGAGAAATTTTATATTTAACTGGGATGACATTTACAGTGTTCAATCTACATTCAGATCTACTTACACATAAATTGTCAAAAAAATATTTGACCAGCACATTATGGTCAACTAAGATGGCCTTGAAAAATATTTCTTTTGTGCTTGCATAGGTGCTGGAATTGATTCCTGCAACACTGGAAGCTTTGAACAGGGAGAAAACTGAATCCAGCCACTACTGGAGATGTCAGATAGCCAAGCTTCTTCACTGTCTCATGTTTCTGCACACAGGCTTCCCAGACCTTTATGATTCCATTTTAGACCTGATCAAGGTGAGCAATACCATGTTATTGGTTATGATTATTATTATTTTTAATTATCCAGTACTAATTACGAATGGTCGAAAATCTTAATTTATAGTTATTAATAATTCTCCCACAAGACAAATATGTCTCTCACTATGCAGATTATAAGGGTGTCATAAAACTGTACTCTTTACACAAAAACAGGATAGACATTTTACTGTTGCATAATATTCTGGAAAACTTCTTATCAAAGGAGAAGAAAATTCCATCTTTTAATCTATATTTAGCAGGCTCCCATCCAGCCACTATCTCCCCAACATATAGTTATCATTATGTGTAAGAAGGTAAAATATTTAACAATAAATTTATTAAGTCAACAATCAAATATACAACATATGAATATAATCAAAAGAGCGTTGACATTTACATCACTTCACAACAGGGCTCAATTAGCGCTGGACAATCATTCAGTTTATCCTAGCATAGACACCAGCAGTCAAATAAACATATATATAAGTTCATGGGTATAATTCATCATAGAAAGGAGAGTGGAGTTTTAGAGAAATAATTAAAGTCAATGTACATACCCTGTCGCTGGCATAAGTTCACAATCACATGATTTGCAACATGTCACTTTTGGATTTGGATGTTGGTACAATGTACCCTTCTAGGCACATTACACCTCTGTTCCAGAATCTTTACTGTGCTCACACAGCACACAGTGGAGAACCGTCCAGAATATCTTATGTGCCATCAAGCACATCAGGAAGAATGTTCCTGAATCTTCATGTGCACCACTCAGCACACTATGAGGAATGTTTAAAAATTTATTGTGAATTCTCGGGATCAAACTAAAGCCTCAATTTTCGCCATATTGGCTCTCAAATGGAACTCACAGGAATCAACTTACAGCAACATGTTTACTGATAATTTCCTTGATAACGTTGGATACACACACACCAACATGATCTAGTAGAGTACAGTAGTCACTGCAGTCTAAAGTAGATCAGAACTTCAAAGATAAATTAAAGCATGCACCTCTCATAAGCTAACGATTGCCTTTATGACTGGACTTGAGTGATTAGAATATAGACTTTCGTTAACAAAGTAATTTTTGATCCATCCACAGTGAATGAAGTTGTTATGAACAAGTGTGAGACTATTATTCAGAAAAAGTACTCATCCAGTTGGAACTGGTTTGGATTGCATCAGCAATTTCTAGCATATTCTCCACCTGAGTTGTTTACTTCAACTTTGACAAAAATATCATCACAAGGAATGCCCAAGGTTGTGTCACTTTGACATTTAACCATTTATATAACAATTGAGTTTACAAATATGGAGGAGCAAATTTACTCCACCAAACCTTGGTATTGACACTGTCAGTCAGTTTCAGTATGATGGTGACAGTTATGTTCAGATTATAAACTGCGAGGTATTGATACTCTCAGCCAGTTTCAGTATGATGGTGACACTTATGTTCAGATTATAACCTGTGAGGTATAATTATATAGAATGACCAAAGATTGACTTAAGTGTAACTGAGTTACAGTATGTCTCTATAGATTGGTTTTGATCAAACTGTCTTCAGCAAGATTATAATAATATAGTACGACCAAAGATTGACTTCGATAAAACTGACTTCAGCAAAACTGATGCTAAAGTTGAGAGTGTAATGATATTGCATGATCTGGTTATGACATGGATCCACTCAAGCAATTCCTGTTTTAATGAAAATAGTTAACATGACAGTAAAATAGATCAAGATAACCTTTTGACAGTTGAGAATCAATAAAAAAAAGAAATCCTTAGTTCTTTCAGCTTATTCCTAAAACAGTGCTTTATATACTAATTTTATTATCTTCCTAACTTTCTTTGAAATGTATGAATGGGGCTACTGTGTTTGTAAATTACTGTTGAGTTGCCCTCTTAAACCCTAAGTGTTTCATTATGTACTGTCATAAGTTAAGCATTATTGTAAATCTAAACAATGTGTAAATGGTACTTTAGTTTCTGGGATACAGTTCTTATTTACCAATACCAAGATGTACTAAAAAATTTCAACACTAATTAAAGCACTCAGTAACTAAAATCAAACACCCATTATGACCATACAACACAGAAAATTGAGTTGAAATTTCAATGTATGCCATGGATCTGTGCATGGATCATTAAGTCAGGCAGTTGTAACTATAGAGTTTCCAGTACATTTCATTTTAAATCTTGTAAACTTTAGGTTAAATATTGAACTGATTATCTGCTGCATAGTTTCGTGCAAATTTGGAATTTTTCAGGACATACAACCTCCAGACCCAGGAGAAATCCAATCTCATTTGGTAGAAAATCGATGGAATGCCCAGGCATGTAGCTCTGACATGCATGATCTGTATGCATTGATGGAAAAATCTGACACTGGGAAAACGGGTTTGTTTAATCTGGGCAATACATGCTATATGAACTGCATACTTCAAACTCTGTTTATGTGTGATGAGTAAGTACATTGAAATGTATATTTTAGGCTTTGTTTAAAAATGATAAGTAAACATTTCAGATTTTGTTTATGTGCAGCAAGTAAACATTTTGTGATGCTACTGCCACCTAGTTAATGGTCATAATTATTATTCTTAATTAATCATCCATAACTAATTACAAGTGATGGAAATCTTAATTTATGTTATTAATAATTCTCCACTAGATACCACTCGTCTCTCTCATTTGGCGGATATGCGGGTGCTGTAAACGTTTTCTCTCTTCCACAACATTAAAGACAAACATTTACTGTCACACAATATTTCCGTAGGTGGAAAACTTCTTACTAAAGGAAAAGATAAATCCATCTTTTAATATATATTTAGAGAGCCCCCATTCTCCCACTTTCTTCTCTAACATAAGGTTATCTATCTATCTTTATATATATATATCAACACAGAGACAAAAACATTTGAACAGTCAAATATATGTGTACATTCATTAAAATGCTCTTGAAGGTTTCAGATTATTACTTATTTGATTTTAAATACAAGCTGTATCACATTATAAATTGACATTTCCTTGCCTTGTAAACCATTCTGAATGTGATGTGTGTGTGGAGGTAGGTCTATGTGTATTTGATAGGTTTCTGACATTTATGTATTTGTTTAGGTTTCGGCAGCAAGTGCTTTTGCATAAACTGTCACCTGAAGAGGATTTACTGGATAAATTGTGTCATGTATTTGCATCCCTACTTCTTTCTCGGGTAACAAATTGTTTATGAATCAATTGTATTGCTTTGTCTGCATCTAACATTTATTGTGGCTTTATCATGTGTTATCACTATTGGTATACAAAAGAGTGATCGGATCTAACATTTATTGTGTTGTCTTGTATTATCACTCTAGTGGACAACAAGGAAGTGATTGGATCTAATGTTTCTTGTGTTTTATCTTTATTAGCACTCTATTTGGGTACAAGAAAGTACTTTGTTATGTGCTGTAGTTCAGATTGGATACAAGTGTGTTTTATCTTTGTTATTCCATTATTTTAAAGTATATTTATTTTTAAATATAATGTTTTAGATAATATATATTAATGATATTTGTAAACTGTGTGGCCATATCATTTCCTTGTTATTTGCTTCAGTTAAATAATATGAACATTTACACCTAACATAATCAACGGCGAAAGTCAGTTTTTGCTAGTTACAATAGCACTTATGTTCATTTTATAAAGTAATGTTCTGGTAAGGTAAACATTTGCATTCATTCATTGAAGAAGCTGTCTTTGTAGTAATGTTCTGGTAATATAAACACATTCATTCATAGAAGAAACGATCTTTTCAGTAGTTATGTTCTGGCAATATGAACACTTACATTCATTCATAGAAGAAACTATCTTTATAGTGATTATGTTCTGGTAACATAAACACTTAACAGCTATTCCTAGGAGAAACTTACTTTATAGTAGTTATATGTTTTGGTAACATAAACTAACTTAACAGTTGTGTTCATTCCTAGGAAAAGATTATTTCCTTCAGAAGCATATTTTTGGTTAACAATAATGATCATCTGAAATCACATTGCCTATAAAAAAAAAGTAATCATTTTTAAAATTTATAGTGTATAAATT
Source organism: Sinotaia quadrata (assembly GCA_028829895.1). NCBI lineage: Eukaryota > Metazoa > Mollusca > Gastropoda > Architaenioglossa > Viviparidae > Sinotaia > Sinotaia quadrata. Next base: position 34,175,920 of record CM054183.1, on the reverse strand, counting down.
ATTATGAATTAGCAAAAATAAAACCTTTCATTAAATTTGATAAATGATTTGTAAAATTAAAAGTTTTAAAGTATAATTTGACTTACAAAAATTAAACAATTTTAATCAAAATGTGAAATAGTTATCTGGACAGATAAATAATTTGTAAATTAAAAGTTTTAAAGTAAATTTAACTTACAATTAAAGAATTTTAATCAGAATGTGAAATAGTTATCTGGACAAGATGCTAAGTGCATGGTTAGCTGCTGGCATTATATAAAGTGTTCAACAGCAAACATCTAATCTCTGCCACATGACAGAATTTAATCAAATGAAGTAAAATATTTAAACTTGTTAACTTAATCAGTTGCTATTTTGATTTTTTTTAAAATTAAATTGTTTGTGTGTGTGCACACGAGAGAGAGAGAGAGAGATCTGCAATAAAACAATATACAAAGTATACATAACCCTGTCAGTAAATGTTGTTAGTGAGGAGTTAGATTACTTTCCTATATGCAGCTGTTAATTGTTTCAAAACTAATGAACTAACATTTGTATGCAAATGATACCCAGAATTATCACATGCCATAAAGAAGGAGCATAACTAATACCTCACATAGTGCTTTATGAAATACTTGCTGATTATTTGGCACGTATTTCAAGTACATACTTTTAACTCAATAACTGTTTTCTTAAGTAAGGAAAATCATTCATTTTAAACTTCCTGTTTTCTGTGAAAAACAAATATCTGTGCTGCAAAACATCATTGACGGTAAATCCAGTATATTTTCAGTTCTCAGAAATTATTCCTATTGTGTATTCAGCTAAGCTGCCCTTCTCTCAAGCTATTTTTCAGTTATCTATCAAGACAACAAGATCATCAATTCACTAGATTTAATGTTTAAATCTGAAAAATTTATTCCTCTGTATAATGTTTAGGAGTTAACTATCAGATAATCTTTTCATTAGCATTCAACATGTTTAAATCTGGAAAACTGACATACTTTTTGATGTGGTTTTTGTATGATTTTTTTCTGTCAGGCAATCATTTAACTAGTATTAGACACTGGAAAATTGACACTGTTCTTTTGTTGCCATTTTATTGTTTATATGTTGCATAGAGCTGACCCCAAAATTCTCATTATAACTACAACCCAGACTAATGGTAACAAAAATTTAAGCTTGCATCACCATTTATGCACAGAAGTTAACCCTCCAGATTCTCACCTTAGATCAAGATTAATACAATAACAAACAGTTTGTCTTGTGTTATCATTTATGCACAGAGCTAACCCTCCAAATTCTCACCTCAGATACAAGATTAATGCAGTAACAAACAATTGTCTTGTGTAACCATTTAGAATAGGACTTGTTCCAAGAACATACTTTACCAAGTCTATATCAAAGTTTAATTTCTTGTTCATAAAAAAATTTATTTGTAATTGTATCTTTATTGTCAGTCACCACCACCATTATTTAATTGCATTAATAGTAATAAAGAATGATTTGTAACTGTTCTTAAATATTTTAAGAACTGTTGGGTTGCTATTGACTACTGACATTGACAATATGGTATATGACTGATTAGAAAAGATGCTATTAATTTACTGAAATCTTTAACAAATAAAATTTTAATCAAATTTCTTTTAGCATAGTGATCCACCAGTGGCACTCTCACTTACAAAACTTGTCTTGCAAGCAGTGAAAGAGAGAGGTGTACCGTGTAGACACTTTGAACAGTAAATTGTAAAAGATGATGTTTATTTACTTATCTTCACAAAAAATATTATCACTGAGTTACTATTACTAAAGCTGTTAAGATGGTATGAATTGGTAGTCATTTTAATTTTATTTATTTTTTTGCTGTGGTGTATATTGATAGCAAGTTTAGACATTTATTCTTTCTGTTCAGTTCTGTAAATATTTATTGCTTATCAGTGCATTACTTTTAGACTATGTGTATGCATATTTGTCTTAAGGCAGACTTTAGTTGTTAGCCTTATTATATAAAACAATTGCTTTCACTCAACAGAGACCAGCAATTGCACCCACAAAATTTTTATCAGCATCACGGCCACCTTGGTTTGTCCCGGGTCAGCAGCAAGATTGTTCTGAATTTCTTAAATATCTTCTGGATCAAATACATGAGCAGCAGGTTGCAGCTATTGAACGCTGTTCACGAGTCAGTAATAACTCTCCAGCTAGCAGAATACTCAGCAGTTCTGACAAAAGTACATCCAGCAGTTCCAGAGTAAAGATTTCAAGTGATGAATCTCAAGAACAGTTACTCAATAATAAAGTGACCAATTGTTGTGCTACTTTTGGAACTAATTCTAAAGATGACCAAAATGAGAAAAACGGGAAGAGGCAGGCTAGGGAATGTGAGTTGGAATCTAGCGTAGATGCTACCATTGTCAGAGAAGCATTTGGTGGAAAGGTACGTACAACTCTGAGGTGTTTAACATGCAAGCAAGAATCACATAGAGTTGAGGGGTTTATTGACATTCCCTTGGCGTTTCCACAGACTGGCAGTGGTGCATCCTCACCCATCTCCTCCAAGTCTCTAGTTGGTGGGGGATCCAATGTGCAGAAAGAAGAACCCATGGAGCATGATGCAGGAGTAGCAGTAAGAATATGTTTTCCTCTTTTATTATATTTTCTTTCTTGTTTGAAGTCCATACATTTTCTGTCAACTCTTAGCATTCTATTATTGTTTCATTTTCTAACCAACATACACTACTAAAAGATAAATTGAGTTTCTAGAGAATATCCCCTTGAGAGCCTTTAAATTTAGGCTGTTGTTTGTGGGGTGGGGAGTTGTTTGGGTTTTGTTTTTAATGGGAGGTATCTGTACTATATACTTTATTATGTATTAAAATAAAACAGTTGTTTATTTAAAAAATAATCTAACAAAGAATATTATTTTAAATATTTGGATTGGATCAGCCTTCTACAAAAGTATGAATTATTTATAGTGTGAGTATATGCACTTTTAGAAGTGATACATGCCATAGACAGCAAGCAGAGTCCTTAGACACTTTTTGAAATAATGTCATAGACAATGAGCACCTTAGGCATAATTTAAAAATGATATATGCCATAGACAAAGCCTAGCCCTTAGATACTGTTTAAAAATGATACATGCCTTAGACAGTGAGCATAGCCCTTAGACACTGTTTAGAAATGATACATGCCTTAGATAGTAAGCCTAATCTTTAGGCACAGTTTAGAAATGATACATGCCTTAGACAATAAGCCTAATCTTTAGGCACAGTTTAGAAATGATACATGCCTTAGACAGTGTTACATACAGGCTCTTATTTAATGACCCTGTCCCAGTATCAGGATTTAAAGTTATTAATTTTAATATTCATGCCTATACTGACGACAGGCCAGTTGCCTAATTCACCCTTCAGTCCTTATGATTAGATCGCCCTTGAGTTCTGGCACCCAATGTAATGTCAGGTAAATTCACATACGTGCAGGGTTGGAAATAGTTACCTTAATCTGACTGATTACAATATAGAAGAAAATTAGCATCACTTTTGGCTCCATCCCCACCAACCTTCGGTCATGCTTATAATCGAGTCATTTCGTCATTAAGATAGCAACAGTAAATTTTAATAGTTTACAAAAAATAGAACAAGCAATCTGATACAAAACTACATATATGTGGGTCTTACTAGACTGACTATTTTGTCCTTGATAGATTGTTCAATTAAATCAAAAGCCACTGGTATAGAGTCAATTGGCAGAGTTATGCCACTTAGCTGTTTATTTCCGTAATGGGTGAATACACTCAGCGAAGTCACACATGATCAGTCCGTGATCCAGCACTTGGCGTTTGCTTCAGGAAATCATCTTGCAGTGTCTCCAGAAATAGTAGACCTCAAAAAGGAGGAAGGGAGGAACCCGATGGAATAGAGTACAGTTCTAAGATTTTTACACAGTACCTATCACGTCCTTTTGTGGCAGACAGAAACAGGGGTCCCTTAAAATTCGACCTCGATCGTAAATTTACAAATGGGATAAAATATCCAAGCCCAAACTCATGCGGGTTACAATAATTATAAAAAGGTTTCACATTAATGCAGACTGAATGAGCATGTCACTACATCTGATATACACAATACATTTAATTGAAATAACCATAGCAAATGCACATGTTTAAGTTTAATATAATATATTTTCTATCACCACAGAATGTTTCTGGAAAGGAATGGGCATTAGTTTACTTGCAAAAATTATAAAAGAATACATGAATATACCTACAAGCTTTCTTAATACAATATACATATAATAGTTTTTGAGAATTTGATATGTTTACCTCTCTCTTGTAACTGTGGGCTAAGGTTGCTTCATTCATTCAATTGTGGTCCAACCTTGGATATGGGCGCTGTATATGTGAATAACTTTTTAGCATGCTTTCGGTCCTACTTATAGATACCTACATACATCCACAATTCTAAGTTTTAGCCTATGTCATTGACAGGAAAACATACCTCCATATACAGATATTGAGCTATTCCTCCCTTCACTCTCACCTTTCAATTGCCCATGTGTGGCGGTTGATGCATAACAAAACGATGGCTTCACGGTAGGATACTTGTTATAGAAAAAATGAAAAATGAAATTAATAAGAACATTAACTAAATCAGGGTATAATTTGCCGAGACCTCTCTGACAAACAGCAAGCTTAATCTTTAGGCACAGTTTAGACAGCAAGTCTAACCTTTAGTCACAGTTTAGACATGATATTTTCCTTAGACAGCAAGTCTAACCTTTAGGCACAGTTTAGACATGATATATGCCTTAGACAATGAACAAATTTTGGCCAAATAATAGTATTAGCAGTGCTTGTTATACATATGATGGAAAAATCTGGGTGGCAAGGTTGTGTATGTGTGTGCCCGCATTCTATGGAAAGAATAAGAATACCCAACTGATTTTGTAAAGGAAGAATTCTAATTACATTATATATTTAAGTAGTGAGTTTCATAGTAAATCCTAAAGGATAAGAAATTTAAATCCCAATGCAACACTATATTCCAGGAGGATTTCCATAGAGCATAGATAGAAAACACCCTGTGTTGCAGGTAAAGAAAATGCTTGTAACTTGGAAACTACACTTGGTAGTTAATATAATGGGAGTCTTGCATAGAGGGAACAGAGTTTTTGGGGGGGTATATTGTTTGACTTCTCTCCTTCTTCAGTAATGATGTTCTTTTTTTTTTTTCATTAGTTGATGCATAATTTTATGTATTTTTATAGGTCAGAGGGAAGGAGAACAACTCTGATGACCTTCCTGAGCCTATACATCTCAGCAAGTTGTTGAGTCACTATCTGAGTACTGAGAGGTTGGAAGGAGACAACAAATATCACTGTGATCATTGTGGACAACTGCAGGATGGTGAAAGAACAATTGCAATCATCCAGTCACCACAGTATTTAATTTTGACACTTCTGCGATTTGCTTTTGACACTGTGCTGCAAACACGGTCAAAGGTATTAGTTATATGTTTCAATTTACATAAATACTTGGTTGGTAGCTATTGAATATTGAAAGAGATCTGTTTGAAAACTTTGTAAAGTTTGAAAATGCATCTTAGAGATAAGATTATGAAAACAATATCTGTGTTTAATGAAATGTAAATATTTCTTAAAAGAAGGCTAACTCAGAAGTGAGCTGTCTATCAACTACATTTTAATTGAATATTTTTTGTTCATTTCAATGTAGTGTTTACTTTTTCAAATAACATTTGATAAATTAAAATGTCTAAGGGTGTTTTAGAAATTTATATGCTTTGGTTATAATATTTACTGATATTTAGTTAAGATAGCCTAAGAAGTGGTACTTTAACCATTGAAAGTAATAATCAGAGGTACAGGCACTAAAAATATAATTAGAAGGCAGGCATTAAACATCATACAGTAATAATTAAGAAGGCAGGCATTAAACATCAGACAGTAATAATTAAGAAGGCAGGCATTAAATGCCAGACAGTCATAATTAGGAAGGCAGGCATTAAACATCAGACAGTAATAATGAAGAAGGCAGGCATTAAATGCCAGACAGTCATAATTAGGAAGGCAGGCATTAAACATCAGATAGTAATAATTAAGAAGGCAGGCATTAAATGTCAGACAGTAATAATTAAGAAGGCAGGCATTAAATGTCAGATAGTCATAATTAGGAAGGCAGGCATTAAACATCAGACAGTCATAAATAAATGGTAGACATTAAACAGAGGACAGTAATAATTAGAAGTGCAGGCATTAAGCATCAGACATTAATAATTAGGAAGGCAGGCATTAGAACAGCAGACATTAATAATTAGGAAAGCTGGCATCAGATCATCGGACAGTAATAATATGGATGGCAAGCGTTAAACAGCAGACAGTAATAATTAGGAAGGCAGGCATCAGACCATCGGACATTAATAATTAGAAGTACAGGCATCAAGGTATCAGACAGTAATAATTAGGAAGGGAGGCATTAAACATCAGACAGTAATGATTAAGAAGGCATCAGAGCATCAGACAGTAATTATTAGGAAGATAGGCATCAGAGCATCGAACAGTAATTATCAAGAAGATAGGCATCGGAGCATTGGACACTAATTATTAAGAAGACAGGCATCAGAGCATCGAACAGTAATAATTAGGAAGTCAAGCATCAGAGCATCGGACAGTAATGATTAGAAGTGCAGGCATCAGACAGTAATAATTAGGAAGGAAAATGTGATGCCAACGCCACTTAATTAATGGATATGATTATTATTAATTAATTAATCATCCAAAACTAATTACAGGTGATGAGAATCGTAATTTTATTTTATTAATGATCCTCCAACAGACACCAATTGTCTCTCTCACTTAGCGGATATACAGGCTCTGTAAATATTTCTTCTCTTCTACAACATTTAAAGACAAACATTTACTGTCACACAGTATTCCATAGATGGAAAACTTCTTACTAAGGGAGAAGACAAATCAATCTTTAATCTATATTTAAAAAGAACCATCCACCCACTTTCTTCTGCAACATGAGATTATCAATTTGTGTAAGAAGGTCAATAAATTTATTAAATCAATATTCAAATATATATATGACATTTCACTGAAATAAATTACTTGATATCAATATGTCCATGAATCTACATTCAGATAATTTTGTGTTTACACAGTCTATATCTTAAAAAAAATACAATTCAACAATAGTGTCAATACAATTTGCAGGATAGTCTTATCCGAGAATAGAAATGGAGTTATTAGAGATAAGCGATAATAGTTTTTACATAATTTGTTTAACTGCTGTCTCAATAGTCCTGCGTGCTTATTGTCAGCAGTTATTACATCAGCTCTACATGTCTCACACACACATTGAACTGTTCCACTACTTAGAGTTAACCGGGGCACTTCTGTTTGCCGTGTCATCTTCAAACAGAACAATAAATGTAGCGATATCCAACTTCTCTACACTAGGAAATTGTTCAAGTAATCAGCATATCTTACATCAGTTGAGTGTAGTGTATTCCTACACTTACACGCCACTTCCCACCTTTACCACAGTTGGTTGTAGCAGTTTACAAACAGTAAACCAGGAGGTTCAAATCAAATGTTAAAATGAAAAGGCTACTTGTCTCATCAAGCTAATGACTGCCTTTTAAAACCACTCCAGATTTAAATGCCTTTTAAAACCACTCCAGATTTAAATGCCTTTTAAAACCACTCCAGATTTAAATGCTTTTTAAAACCACTCCAGATTTAAAGTGATTAGACAGTAGTTTTCTCTACAGCAATTAAACTTTTAGTTCTCTTGGCTGGTCTTGTTCTCATAAATCAAAATCATTGGATAAATAAAACTACTCACCCAGTTGGGATGGTTTGCATTATATCAGCAATTGTCTAGCATATTTTCAACTCTGACAATTCAACAGTTTATATAACAATTAAATTCTAAAATAAGGAAAGGCAAATTTACTCCGTCATAATATGCATAGTGCTTTTCACTCACCATTACATTTTATTAATATTCATATCATCTATTCACTGTAAGGTATTATTTATATCATCCCAGCACTGTTTAGTATTACTAATATTAAAACATCATCCTTTAACTCTGTTTTTATTTATTATCAATTATCATTTTTGCTGTATATTTATTTTGATATTTTTATTCATAATTCTACTTTTTCTCTGTGTAAATTCAGTACACTCAGTGCTTACTTTCCTTGGTATCTTTATTATGTTTTATTGATGTAATATCTCATCCTCAGCATTGACATTGTTTTATTGATGTAATATCTCATCCTCAGCATTGACATTAGATAAATATTATCTTACGTTTTTCTTTTACTTTGACAGGTGTTCAAGGAAGTTGTCTATCCTCGCACAATAGCTCTTCCAGTCCAACAGGAGTCAATGGATGTTTCTTTACAGACCACCAGAAGGCGGAAAAAGCTACTTAGTCATCTGCATCCTCAGCTTCCCACCACTACTTCACCCATTTCAGAGAACTATGATCTATATGGTCTCTGTTCTGTAGTGATCCATTCTGGAGCTTCGTCTGAATGTGGACATTATTATTGCTATTGCCGTCATTCACAGGTCGGTAACATAGATTCTGTCATAAATAGTTTGGACAAGGCTGCAGAAACAAGATCCAGAGTAAATGGGGCTGTGGCATGGAGTTCTGAAGAAGCCGACTTTTTGCAGGACAGGTGGTTCATGTTCAATGACTGCAGAGTGTCTTATACAAAGTACTCTTCTTTCAGTAAAGTGTCACAGCGGTTCCAGAAAGATACACCATACATGTTAGTGTATAAAAAAATAGATCTGGATGCACAGGAGCAAAGACAAAACGTAGATCTGCAACTTCCGCAGGATTTGAGAGATGCTGTAAACCTTGATAACATTGAGTACTTGAAGGTGAGTCATTCTTATTAAGTCCATTCTCAACTGTCTTCAAAGAAAAATATCAAAAAAGAATATAAAAATAATTTATGAAGAAATTCTGGGCTGTAAAAAAAAAACTTTTTATTATTAACAACATTTATTACTTGAATTCTTATTCTATCCTGCCAAGGATTTTTTTTCTTTCTTTTGTTTATTTCTTGTGTTCAGAATATCACATTTCAAAAACAATCTTAAAATATTTATTTAAATTGAAGAATTTCTGCTTAGTTGTCTTTATTTTTTTCACCTAAAAATAAATGTGTCAGTTTATCATGTGAGTAGTAGTCACCAATAACGATGGTATGTCAAAGTATATTTGCATGAGACTAGTCATAAAGTAATGAAAGTGTGTCAGTGTTGTTATGTGAGATAAGTAATAAGGAATGACAGTGTATCAAAGTATAGTTATGTGAATAGTCATAGATTAATGATATTGTGTCATGTATAGCTATGTGAGACTAGTCATAAAGGTAGTGTGACACCATATAGTTATATGAGACTAGCCATAAAAAATGACAGTGTTTCAGTGTTTATAGTCATGAGACTATGGTTGTACAGTAATGTGTGTCATCAGGTAGTTACTAGATTAAGTCATAAAATAGTGAATGGGTCATAGTTCTGTAAGACTAGTCATAAAGCAATGACTGTCAGTGTGTAGTAATGAGACTAGAATAGTCATAAAGTATCAATGTATGTATGTGAGACTAATCAGGGTTGAGTTTTTGTTAGCTCTAGATTGTTAGTGTTAGCACAGTCTTTACCCTCTCAATAGCATTAATGTAGAGCACTTACACCACACTGAGACAGAATGGAATAAAATTCTGCATTGTCGTGTTTTTCATACATTATTGCCTGAAAACTTATAAAGTAACATGAAGCTAAAAGCTGATTCCTTCTACTGATTTGGTGCCTATGGTCAAATGATTAAATATTTATGTAAATATTTTACATTATAGGAGCAAGAAAATGCAGCTAAATCTCGAGCATCTCGTCCCAGGTCGGAATCAACTAGTTCTTTGACTTTCAGTTGGCATGATAATGATTCAGACCAAGGACCTCCAGGCAGCTGTGGTGGTGGTGGACTTGGAGGATTTGATGTATCAGGATCTCGGTTTATTTTCTAATTTCAGCAGGGAAAGGCTTGGGGGATTTGATATATCAGGGTCTCTGTTTTCTAGTTTTAGCAGGGTAAAGCTGGAGGGACTTGACCATCAGGAGCTTGTTGTATTTTTTCCTTTCTTATGCTTGAAGACAGCAGAATGAAATATTTCTCATCTTTCAGATCAAGATAAGTTTCACAAGTAACTTAGGCACTACACCTAATGATTGTTGTCAATAAACAGAAACCAGAAAATTCGTCAACTTGAGACTGAATTTGTCAGTGAATTACAATGACATTTTTTCACCTTTTGCTAATGTAGGTAATAGAGTAATAATTTTTTAAAATCTGAAATTTAGAATAATAGTTTGCTATTGATATATATGAATATGTGTAAGAATTCATAATTCTGTTGAATGGATTATGTTTTCATTTGGAAAACCATTTCACTTAATCATTTTTATTTTTTCCCTTCCATATAAATAAAATAAAATTTTTAACAAGTGCAGATATTTCTAACAAATTTGGAATGTTTCCATTTTTTAATGTTTGCATTCAGCTTATTTTATCTGACACTGTAAAAAATTAATAAAATGTAATTTTTTAACACTTGATGACAAAAATAAAACAATCAAATATATGAGTATAAAAAAAAAACAACACATATGGTGAAGCACTGAGCTATGATGTCATAATGATATAGTAATACAACTCAAATTTATGACCATTTCCAGCTGACATTTTTGTACATGGCCAAGAACTTTTTCTTTTAAAACTTATCAGATTCCTTAATGCAAATCAGATATCAGCTGTTTCCATCACAATTCAAAGTTATTGCAGTGGACGCTAGATTTTCATTTAGTGCAAGTGTCTTTAATTCCACACACACTTAATGGATTTTGAGCAAGATACACTTTGTTGTCTGCCTTTAGAAACTGGATTTATGTATGATTTATGCTTATTACCAAGTCTCAGTTGTGAGAAGCTGCAATCACCAGGGAGTCAATTTCTAAAGAAATAACATTTGCAAAGATTGCCGTTGAAAATATTAACCATAAAAATAAAGTGTTATTAACCGACAAAACATATTCTAGATAGCTATAATTTACAGTTATTTTAGCAGCAAGATAGAAAACAGAAAGTGAATAAATGATATGTGGAAAAGAAATCCACTTATTACTTCATGTTAAATTTTATAGTAACTGAAATTATTATGAGTCAATTATACCACAATATTACTATTTGTTTGGAGCAGTTTTAACATAGAAGTTAATTCAACATTCTTTAGTACTTAAAATTATAATAAATTAATTATACTTAATATTACTATTGGTTTGAAGCAGTTTTGACATCAAAGTTAATTTATACACTTTAGACACATTTATTTAGCTCATTATATCATATGTAAAATTAATTTAGCTCATATTGTAATATATCATTAAATTAGTCCTTTGTAAACTGTATTTAACCTGTTTATTTATCTCAGATCTTTTAAAAAGTTATAAAACATAAGTCTAGTCCTACTTTATAAAAGTGCTGTCCAAAAAATTATGCTTATATATATATATATGTTGAGAGTAATATTATTTATGTATTTATAGAAACTTTTCTTTGATAAATTTTGTTAGAAAATTGTGACAGCAATTAGCATCTGATTGTGATTTTGTTTTTGTTTTTTAATATAAAATGTAAATATCACCACCTTGATGTTTACTTTAAAAAAACAAAACACACTCGTATATATTTACTATATTCATTTATGTGAATATTTTTGTGTACATTTTCCTGGTTCTGAGGAAACCACTTAAGTGTATGGGGGATTGTCACATATTAACCACTCTTAACTGTTCCTTTATCAGCTTTATGTCATGTAATGTATATATGGCATTATGCTTCGCACAAAAAGTACCTGGCAGAACGTTGTTAACTCTTATTAAACTCCCTGGCAGGATAAAATTTAATCGACTTTTTTTTGTCTCTAAGATCTTGTCTTTTTATTTTTTAAAGAGAAAATTTAAATTGTTATCGGTAAGATTATCTCTGTATGATAAACTACAATAATTCTTTTTTTTTTTTTATTAACTTATAAATGCTTTACAGAAATAAAATTAAATTCAGAAACATTTGGAAATCATAACTTGATTTGCTTGAAAGTGTGACTTTCCTAACTATAGTAATATTACTAACGAAAGTGGTGTAATATAGCTTATTGAAGCTTGGGGTATTTTACAAGATTTTCACCTAAGGACCTCCGTACATGTAATCAACTTTAGACTTTACATTTGATAACATTTAATTAATAATACCATTTAAATGCTTTGCATCATCTGTTCTTTGGGGATTACCTGAGCTACACTTTTCCCCCATTATTATGGATAGCCAAGTCACCCCCAATATAATGAGTTATGATGCAGTAATGTTGTGAGATGAATATTCACTCTTTTACATTAACTTAGTACTGCTCTGTTTCTAGGTTGGAAATCTTATCATTGTCATTTGCCTATTCAGATGTATTTGATTTCCATCTAATTCTTCTTGCCTTTGCACTCTCTTATTTTTGAAATACAGGCAAATCCAGCCTTATATGAACTAATTGTTCCTATTGTAAATTGAGTACACTCCAAAAGTCAAACATTTTGTACATGAAATGGTCGTTCCCTGTCTGGAAACCCTAAATCAGAACTGTCAATACAGACTTGAGTGTTTTACATACATTAAGTGAAAGCTGACATTCAGTATGAAAACAAAGCATACAGAATACAATTTAAAATTGTCCAGTATAATTATGTCTGGAGGTCTGGTCATAAGTCACATGACCATTATAAAGTTTTTTCTGTCTTAGAAAACCCAGATCAGAAGCTGTCTGCCAAATCAACAAGATTAAAACAGAATTTTATGCAGAAATCAGTTAATCCATTAGGGAGAATCCTGGTGTAATAGCCTTGAATTATACCTGTAATCTTTTGTGCTTGGTAATAATTACTCATTATTTGCTAAATTTACACTGTCTCCTAACTAACTGAGAAATCTTGCTCAATCAGCCAGATCAGGAAAAGCCATCAGCTTCAAGAGGCTTGTTTGAGATTTTGTACTCCTAAAAGATGGGATTACTCAGTCTTCTGTTGGGAGTACCTCAATTGTTTAGCTGATGACACTAGCTTCCAAATGCAGATATGTCTTTTTTTAATATATGAACAATCAAACAAAAACAAAACATTTCAGAATTTTTTATTCTAATTTCATTCAACAAAATTCAAGGACAAGGGTTTGCAAAACTCAAGGCAGTGAAGTCCTTGCTAGAAATTACCTTGCGACAATGAACTAGAGTTATTCAGGCTTGGAAGTTCTCAGCATTTTCATACAAATCTGTGGTTGTGCAGATTCACTTATGTGGTTTATAAAATATTCCAAGGAAAAACTGCAAAGCTACATGGTAGCTTGTTTCTACTTGGTTTGGATGCAACAGTTCAACAGTGGAAAACTAACTGGTGCATTTTAATACCATCCTTAGTATTCACTAATACCAAGATGTACATTTCAGTGCTTGTAAAATTATTGGCAATGTTCTAAGTCTGAAAATAATAACAATCTTTCATTTAAAAAAAAAAAATTGTTTTGGAAGATGCAAGATAAAGAGATATTTTGTAAACATTTTATTTATAAGAACAGCTCACATCTGCTAATCATTTAATTTAGTAATTTTTTTTTGTATTTGAAATCAAAGTATTGTACACAGACCATGATCTGCCACTAATTTTTAAACTCATAACATTTTGCATCAGCTGGTTAAATAACATCACTAAAAATATACTTGAAAACTACCCTGTATGCATACATAATAGAAAAAGATAAATATAAAATTACTTTTCACCACCCTGTATACACATATACTGACCATAAAAAGTTTATGATTCTACATTCTACATGATCTATTCCATGGTAAGGATCTTTGCATTCTAAATTGGCACCAAATACAAATGCACAGTAACACATAAATACAACATTCTTTTAAGAAAAAATTTTAAAAAAAACAAAATAAGATTTTTACAAACATTTATAGAATCTTTTACTGTGGAAAGTATTTCTCCAAAGATACCAGAAAAACTGAGACCAAAATATATCTCTGATGTTGAACACACCTTAGACAAAATCACGAATAAAAGTATCACTGAAAACTTGTCAAGCTAAATCTCTCACTCTCAACACTACAAATATATATATATATATATATATATGTAGATATAATAATAGAGATACACTGTCAAACCTATTGCATTCTTTGGTTTGCAATATCTAAATTATTTTATTTTATTGACTGTACACTATAACATTCCATTAGCTCCAGAATATATCAGTATTTTAAATCTTGCACTATATGAATGAACATAATGCAATAAGGAGTTTGAAACTCTTAGGAAACCACATTAGTTTGCAGTACTTTAAAGACAACAAACATATGTTCCTTCATCAGTGTGATGTGTATTAAACACTATGTTCTTATCCATTCAACAATGAGTTTTAGGTGCTATACCACTTAATCCCGTTACCCAACAAATGCACGAAAGACAATTGCGCGCCCCGACAAATGCGCGATAGGGTTAGGGTTAGGGTTAGAGTTAGGGACAGAATGCATCGTCACACTTTTGTCCATCGCGTTTTTTGTCGGTGAACCCTTAATCCGTCACCCACATCCTAATTTCTCAATACTTACTGTCTTCAACTATGTGATCTAAGCACAACACACTTGTCAATCCTTGCATGATTGAAATCAACATGTTTACACAGCATATGATCTAAGCAATGCAATACACTTGTCAATCCTATTTATCGCATTACCGGTTTACTTAATGTGATCCTATTTTTACACCTCATGCCACACTCCCTTAAAAATCCAATGTCTGAGTAAATGCTTATATAGTATAATTCCCTTCATATTATCACCAAGTATCAAGAACAAGCACTGTAGCTAATTTGGTTGTAATTTAAGAGTGATATGTAAAAGTGCAAATTATCATTTTTTTAAAGTAGTATTTATTAATCACAACCAACATCTTCATTAAAAAAAAAAAGTAACTGATAAAATACACTTCATGATTTCAATATGAAGCCATGGCAATTGTGACAATCATTAAATTACATCAACATCAAGAAAATGCTGAAGGGGACAAGAAAAAACTGGCCTAAGTTGTAATCCCAGGTTTGAGAAATTATGGGGTGAAGGTTATTTAAAACTCAGATACCTATTTCAAGTACTGGACATCTTCATAACTACACCATTGTACCTGCATTTTAAGCAATTAACCAGGCATCCCTGACAACCATCAGTCTACATTTTTAATCTCGTATAGTTAGGACCAGCATATTGTCTGGCATCCCTGACAATTATCAATCTGCATTTGTAATCTTGTGTAGTTAGGAAACTAATATTATCTGATATCTTTGACCACTATCAGCCTGTATTCTTAATCATGTATAGTTAGGACAAGCATATTATCTGGTATCCCTGACAACCATCAATCTGTATATGTAATCATGCACTGATAGGACCAGCACATTATCTGGTATCCTTGTCAACCATCGATCTGTGTATGTAATCATGCATTGAAAGGACCAGCACATTCTCTGTATCCTGGACACCTGGTGTGGTGGAGTTTCTTTAACATTATCTTTGCTTTGGAACCAGTGCAAGATCTCTAGCTTCACTTGAAACCAAAGCAGAAAGGATTTTCTGCTGTATCAAAAGTAATGTCTGTATATCTATCTTTGGACCCTTCCTGAAGGATCTGTAGTTTAAGACCTGGTGCTTTAGTTGAATCTCCACTAACTTTTCCCTGACCAACATCTGCGATCAGGTCCTCAGGATTAGTGACTGCAACACGAAGCACACTGCCTGCCTTAATTAACTGTCGCTCGTGAGCCATGGCAAGCTGAGTTATAACTCGCCGCTCAACCTGTGTGGAATTTAGCAAAAATGGATGATGGAATATTGTGCAAGTGATTTCCCTCTTTAAAAATATGCAATGCAACTCAAAACTATGTTTCAAATACATAAATGTAATAAAATAAAGCGTAACCTGAATTTTTTTTCTTTTTGAAGAAATTAAATTAGAATTTTTTAGTTTTCCCCTTTAATTTAGCATTATTACAACAGACTGACAGCCATGTGACTGCATGGCAACATTTTACACTACACTAGAAATATATCAGTAGTTACCAAACAGGTGTATATATTATTTTTAAATATCAAGAAAAACAGAGAAATGCCCAAATTGTTGCAATCTTAACCTGTCAACAACAAAAAATGATATCTTCTACATAATAAATGAATTAATTAAAACTCAACTCTTGCCTAGTTTCAGATTTAAAGCAACCAATTAATTCTTACTTAAAATGCCAGATATGTTTCAAACATTTACATATTTCATAATTAAAGTGTATAATTAACTCAAGAGAGACAATATAATCATTACAAATTTTAATAAAATGAGCTGAAGAAAGAGAGTATAAATGCTTTATATTTAAAGAACATCAATGAGAAAAAGAAATAGTGCAAATATTTAACCAAGGGGTTGCATTCGTGAACGCCAGTAAAAAAAAAAAAGTACAATTACCTCGTATTTAATGGAACGAGCACCATAGTGCACATCATACCCATCGGCTAACACATCCACCACCTGGTGGTCCCACTGCAAATTTATTTTGTGTCGAGTCACTGCCTGTCACATATATATTTTCAGGTTTATTCTTTTCTTTCAAGCCAATAAATCTTATTAATACTTACACTATTTTTATTTTTTCCAGAGTCAATTTCTACTATTATCCAATGGATGTAATTATACAGAGACTATAAACATATGGACATATTATTAACTATGATGAATAAAATTTTGTAACTATGCAATAAGGTATTTGCTGAAGTCAGTTTCACATGTACTGATATCATCACTAATAACAGATTTCCATTTCCAATCATCATGACTACACACAAATGATAATACAGCTATAATAAGTCATGATAAAAATAGGTTTAAAAAAATCTAGGATAAGTTAGGTAGAACCATAGATGTAAAAAAAAAATATATGGTCCTGAGCAAGAAAATAATAAAGTAAATTTTTCAATTTCCCAATTCTCAAATTACTCGACTCATTTTTATTGTTTCTTATATCAAATACTTTAAAACTTCTTGTCTTTGGTTATGTCTTTATCTATAATAATAAGTGTACTCGCAAATTTTTTAAAGTGAGCATTTTTTCTTCTTTTTAAAAATAAATCTGAAGAACAAATAGTTTGGGATATTATACTAAAATTCTGGAATTTATTTACTTTCCTTCTGAGTGTAGCCAACCATTTTTCATCTTTTTCTCAAAACGAAAACTAAAAGTGTCCAATTTTTATTTTTACAACTTCCGTCATTAAAAGGTGTTTTTCTTCTGGTTTCTGCTGCTATTAATATCTCAAAATGGTTACTGTCAACTCATTTGGTGGTGGCAGGTCTTTCACTCTCTCTCTCTCGCGCGTGCGCGCGCACCACACACAGTTAAAGGTGTCATAAATTTAGTATGAGAGATAGGTGCTCATAAGAATGTTGTGAATGACAAGAATTGGGATCAGAAGTTAACTGTAAATGTTCTTGACTTCTTTAGTGAGAAAAATATATCTTCCATGCCAAGCATTTAAATAAGCATATCTTAGGAATCTGTCATCAATTTGTCAAAATATTTCTTGCTACAATTCTACTGAAAAATAGCTTTCATCCAAACTTTCTTACACAGTTACAAATTAAACGTAAATGTTGATGGTCCACCCTTAATATAGTTTCTGTCAATGAAATTAAGTGACTCAATTGAATAAACTTTGTTTTACAATCATAATGATATAAGCACAGAGGCCTGTTTTCTAATCAGTCCTTGTGATGTGCACAATTTGCAAGCTATATATCTAATGATAGTGTAACAAAATATGGTTATCATGGAAGAAAGAGTAAAAGAAATATAGAATTACTCACTCGATGTGCCCAAAAAGTAAGTTCCTTTGCCACGAGCTTGCTTAACTCTGCTCGAGAAAAAGGCAGGAAGTATACTATCTCATTTATGCGTCCCAGAAACTCATCTCTTTTGAAATGGTTCTGAAATGGTACAATGGTTTTAATGGTTTTAATGTAAAAAAATTAATATATATGTTTATTCTTGAAGTCTGAAATGCAGGAGGCTATTAAAACCGAGTAAAATACATAAATCATGAATGGAGCTGCAAACTCTAATATTTTTGTCAGGAAAACTTTCAATTTGTCGCAAATTCAATAAAAATCAGTTATGACAAAATGCAGATCGGTGTACAGTTTTGTCCAAACAGAATTCTGTTTGATATTTTTTCTTTCTTTCTTTATCCCTGTTGTCCACTGTTAACAGAAATAAAGTAAAGTAATGAGTCAAAGTATCCACCTCACAAATACAAAAATAAAAATAAGATTAAAAAGTATAAAGTCAAAGTAT
Source organism: Sinotaia quadrata (assembly GCA_028829895.1). Taxonomy (NCBI): domain Eukaryota; kingdom Metazoa; phylum Mollusca; class Gastropoda; order Architaenioglossa; family Viviparidae; genus Sinotaia; species Sinotaia quadrata. Next base: position 34,157,391 of record CM054183.1, on the reverse strand, counting down.
CCACCTCACAAATACAAAAAGAAAAATAAGATTAAAAAGTATAAAGTCAAAGTATCCACCTCACAAATACAAAAAGAAAATTAAAAAATGTAAAGTAATATGTCAAAGTATTCACTTCACAAATAGCAAAAATAACTAAAATTAAAAAATGTAAAGTATTAATCCACAAAATGAAACCTTGTATTTGATAAATTTTTATTATGGACAAAAGATTATTATAAAACAAGGTGACATTAATTTCTTCATTGCAAGGCTTGCAAAATATTTTCTCATGAACAAAGAATGTATTTTGATATACATTATGTTTTATGAAAGTGAATGTGTTATGACTCATCATCTAACTTACCTTTAAAATGGGCCTAACTACTAAATCTTTGAACTTTCTTGACACTGTGATTTCATCAGTCTCTATATCATCTGCAATACCAATCCAAAGACAACTAAAGTTATGCAATTTTACCCTCTTAAACTGTTAAAATATTATCATGCATATGTACACTAACTCCTTTAACATTTATCCAATAAAAATAAAAACACAAAATTACATATATATATATATATATATATATATACGCATCAACTCTAACAAATTTCTCTCTCTGAATAAACAAAAATTTGCAGACATATACTAGCCTCACACAACTTTTCCTCTCAAAACCATATAAAAGCCATATTCATATATCAGTGCAAGCTATTAAAAATGCTTCTTTCCTTAAAGTTATACAAAATGAAAAGAATAATTTAAATTAAACAATGAACAATGTTAAAAATTTGTGCTCTCAGCATTTTTATCAAGTTGTCCTATACTTCACAAAGTACTAAACTTGACAAAATGAATTCACCTAAAGTAGTTGTGTCTTTTTGTTTAGCAAGCAATTCTGCCTCTTCTCTGAGCTGTATGCCATACTCTGCAATTTCTTCACTTGCTAAATTAGATGTCATTATGAAAATGGCATCTTTGCACTCTACTGTCTTCCCCTTTCCATCTGTTAAACGACCCTGCCATTGAAACAATATATAATTTATCAAAATAGAGAATCAGATATAAAAATCCAACAAATGTGTCAACAAAAGAATCATACACACATATTCACAAGATTGATTTTGATTCATTTTACACATGCTAGCAAACAAATCTTGGCAATTTTATTCTATTAGACCCATGTTGAGAACTATCATTACTTGAAGTACTTCCATTTTAACTCATTGTCTTGACAACCTAAATATTCACACTGATTTCACATTATAAATGTCCCTAAAAAATTTTAACCACGAGTAACTTGCAATTTGTTATGACAACTCACTAGCAAAAGAATGCTAATAGTGTGTGTGTGTGTGTGTGTGTGTGTGTGTGTGTGTGTGAAATGATGAAAACTATGCTAACATCAAATACATAATAATAGGTTCAAGTCAACAAAATACCTGACTATTATATATATTTTTTTTTCTTTTGGGTTTCTGTCAGAAAATAAGAAATACTCAGTTTTAGTACTTCTTTTTACAACATAATAATTGCAGTTTTTATAAAAACATTTTACCTAACCTATAAATCAGCCACTGCCACCTTACTTTTTTTTAAATTCTTTTATTTGTACTAAATATGCCTCCTGCTTGTGCTTGGTACACATTCAAGATGTATCAAGTACATAATTATTGTTATTCTAATTCTATCTTCTCCTTAATCACAACTTGCAGCAAACATAAAACTCTAGACAAATTGACTGCCAGTAATTAAATTTTTTCTTAAAATGTAGATAGAAAATCATGATTTTTTGGTTAAAAAATAACACCTTATGATAGTCTACATGCTATTTTCTGAGCTCATAATTGACATTTTTCCACTTGCAAATTGCGAGCTTACAAGTGGGATTTTTCGAGGGTTGATTATAAACACACATCATGGCTTATTTTCCAAAGCTGAGTATGCGAAGGGGTCTATATTAAGAAATGCATTGCTATCAGTGTGACCTTTGTCAATATCTCAAAATTATTGTAGAAAGGCAGAGATATAGTTAGTGAATCTACTATAAAATTCCCATGAATAAAAGTGGATAAGAATGTTCTTGCTGGTTGAAATATCAGAACTGATCCCAATATGGAGAGGGGTAGTGCAAGCATGACCATACTATATGATCCATTTTTTATCTATGATAAACAAAATTATGTTCTAACAAGATAACATGACAAAATACTATATGTGTCACTGCCTGCAAAAAGCCAGCTAAAGTGAAAATGATTGCTTTGATTGTCTACTATAAGTCACCTTGAAATGTGTTGTGCTTTTAGGGTCACATTCATGCTTGACTGTATCTGACCAGCTAGCAAAGTTCTAGCCATTTTGTTCCTGCTTGGTACTGAATAAAACCATCTATAGAACTGGCTGATAAAATCATGCTAACTTTGCTTGCTGTTCACATGTCTAAAGAGCATTCTGGGATTGCAAGTAGTGCATTTCTAATCATATATAAAGATTAGAATAATCAGTTTTCAAGTCTGAACCCAGTTCTATGGTAGAGTGCAACACCAGTTCCCACATTTAGAATGCATCCTTAATGCTAAAAATCTTTATATAGTAATATACACGATTTTTAATCTTAGTCCAACAGTGCTGTGTTTACATATGTTTAAATTACATGGCTTAAACTACATGTGGTGAAGTAGGGCGAACCTTAATTTGATAAAACTGTAGCCACCATGTGGCATAAGTTGTGACATAAGTGACACAAAGAATACCTCATTATAATGCACCCTCACATACAACATGGTTGAATTTTGGGGACCCCAAGGACCACGTTATATTGAGGCACCAGTGTAATTATGTTATCAAGTTTGGCCTAAAGTCACATAGCTAGCCATAACATCAATCTTGCATCTATCTAGAGAACATTCTGGATTGCTAGTATTGTATTTCCATGGACTTGTTAAGACTGACTCAGACTCTTGGTCGATCATAAAGTTGGAAAGTAAAACTAGTTCTTATCTGAGAGGCTTGCACCTGTGCACACTGACATGGATGGGTTGGAGGACAGGAAGGCCACTCCTGTTGACAGCCATTCTTTGTTTGTCTATATGTCTAGGGTCTGTCAAAGTAGACATTTCAATGTGAGATATGTGAATGTAGAAGACTTAACAGCCATTCTTTGCTGACCCATATGACTAGAGTCTAAGTAGAGAGTTCACTATCAGACATGTGAATATAGCAGATATTATGAAAAGAGTATGCATTAAATCTGATTTTAAAAAAATTCAACTTGAATCTGGATTGTTCAGTAAGTCTAGTAAGTGAATATATGATCCAATTGGTGACCTCTGATAGTGAGCATTGCAATCTGAAAGAAACTTTTTATCCCACTTCAAACTATTAAAGCAACAAAAAGTAAATGCTCAACCCACCTCATCAAAGAGTTGAAGCATTGCAGTGAGAACATCAGGGTGGGCTTTCTCTACTTCATCAAACAGAACGACTGCTTTGGGAAACTCAGCAAGCTGTCGTGTCAGTTGCCCTCCTTCTTCATGACCCACATAACCAGGTGGTGATCCAATAAATTTAGCTACCTATATAGAAATCATTTAAAATATTCATCCAGCACAATACTCTTGTTCCAATTAAAATGATTCATCAGTGGCATTTTCCTTCAAGGATTACTACAAAAATAATTCCACAAACCATCCATTCATTACAATGTAAAAGAAAAAAAACTAAATCTGGACTTGGTCAAATCTACTCTGACAAAAAATTCATTTAAGTCAATGATTTTAAATTTTAAATTCTGGACTTAGCAAGTCTACTCTGATAAAAAAAGACATTTAAAGTAATAATATTAAATTAAAAATTCTGGACACATTCAAGTTTACTCTGAAAGAAGATACATTTAAAATAATTAAATTAAATTAAAAATTCTATACTCAATGAGAAAATCTGCTGAAGATCAATCAAGAAATAAATAAATGAGTTAACAAATGGTATTTGCAAGGTATTTAACCATAATCAGAATGGGATTTAAGCAATGAAAGTGGAATAATTTTTTTTTCCCTGGTTATTGCGCTTTGCAATCTCTTCATCAAACAGAATTACATAAATTTGTATGAATTTGTTTTGACGTTTGATTTGATACATCAATGTGAATTCTCAATGTAAAGAGTTCCAATTTTTTTTACAGTATCATTTTTAGACATAATGTAGAAGTTTCTTAATAAAACATTGCTTTTTAAACAACTCAGTGATTATAATAATCATTGCAAATATTTTCAAAGAAATATTTTTAACCATAAACTCTAGAAAATTTTTAGTTGCTAGCTCACCTCATGCTTATCTTGATATTCAGACATGTCTATTCTGATGAATCCCTGTATAAAAAGAGAGAAAAGTTGTAAATGAATTAAACTGATTAATTCAAACAACAAAAGAAATTGGCATACTCTCTGTCTCTATTTTAGTGAAAGATTTTTGTGAATGGCTAGCCATACAAAATTTAAAAATTAGACAGCATAAAAGAATGCAAGCATTTTTTATCAAGACTTATAATGCTGATATATCATAATGATGAAAGAACTCAATTCCAGAAGAAAATGTATCTATGAAACTCTACTGTTAGTGTTACAGTGGCATGCAACTTGGTTATATATTCATATTGAGAATTTTTATTAAGCCTCAAAAGCGATTGTCCATAATTGTACTTTTAAAGAAGTATGAAACTTGATTACATATTCTGGATGGAGAGTTTTTATTAAGTCTCAAAAGCCATAGTCCGTAACTGTACTCATAGATCTACCATCATGTGCCATGAACAACACAATTATAATGAAATCTTTTAGATCACAGTTTAGTGAGTTTTGATTTTGTTGAAACCAAAGTTTTACAAGTGGCTAAATGTTGCTCGGCATATTAGTGTCCGATTTATGAAGAGATACTAAATGGTGCCTAACAGTGCTGGTGTTCCTGACATTTTTCAGATAAAACAGCTCCACACAAGGTTAAACCTGGCCATATTTGTATTCAAAAGCGTCATTTGATTCCATACATAACATTTTATCCATGACTATTTATTTAAACCAAAGATACAAAGTTATTTTATTACATAACATTAAATAATGTTAATGCAAATAAATTGACTATCCATGATGAGTAACAACATAATGATGATGCAATGTTAGTGTCTCCAAGCTTCTCTGATGATACAATGTTAGTGTCTCCAAACTTCTCTGAAGATGCAATGTTAGTGTCTCCAACCTTCTCTCTACCCTATATGAGAGCCCCCAGCACTGAAAGATGTCTAATGAATGATAGAATCTATGTACAATATGCTCAGGCTATCTAGACTGCAATATTCATGCAAAATTTAATTACCTGGATAAGGGTGAGTCAACAGATACCTGGGTAGTGTCCCTAATTAGAAGGCTGCTGAACACAAATAAATACTTTTTTGCTAAGCAGCAAATAAATTTATGAGACTATTAATTTATTAGTATAAGCATAGTTTTAAGAGGTGTGCATACTCTCCTGCTGAAAGAGAACTGCCAAAGCTGGTCTATACAGCACATAACTTTTCTTATTTTTATCTGCACTTCTGCCAATCAGGAATACTAAACACACTGCTAACCAAGAACCAAAAAGACGTGTGAAATGTGCCATCAAAAACTGTGTCAATAATAAGATAAGCATTAAGTTCTTGTTCTTGTTACAAAACAAAGACCACGTGAAATGTGCCATCTGAAACTGTGTCTATAATAATATAAACATTTAGTTCTTGTTATGAAACAAAGACCTATGTTGTGCAGGTATTATTAAAAAATGGTGGTTTGTTATTCTAGCTGAGAAATCCCGCTTCAAAATTTTATAGTAGCCCTGCATATAACCAAATCAGCAAATTTAAACATTTATTCATCAGCAGACATTTACCTTTTTCTGATCCTTATGGAGGTATTTTGCCACCTGTTTAGCCAATTCAGTCTTTCCTTAAATTAAAATTAAATCATAAAGGTAATTTCTTATATAAAAATAAGAATCATAAAAATATTTAAAGATATAACAGGTTTATATTTAATAAATACTAGGAGATAAAACTTGTTTATATTACTATAACTGTACAGATAAATTACACATTATTCTGTTCAAAGTTGAGGTTCAAATTTACTCCTTACTCTAAAATTAATAAATAACATCAAAACTATACACACCAGAGATTGCTTTTAAAAGTATTTAACTTAAAAAAAAAACATATGGAATTTTTTTCAAAAGTATAAGACAAAATGGGTTTATTATTATACTATTATTTGAAAAATAAATGTAAATGTATATCTTTTTTGCAAATGTATTAAATAATGATATAATATTATTTCCTACTGCTCAGCATTAAAGTAAAAGAAAACTACTGCACACACAAAAATAATATTTAAAAAAAAAAAAAGTAAAAGTAAAATAAAAATATTACAATTTAATACACAAACAAATGAACTTGTTCTATTAGTCTATAGGAAACAAACAATTAAAATAAAATAAAATAAACTGTCCTATAAACATACCAATGCCTGATGATCCAAGAAACAAGAACACCAGGGGATGGTCCTCATCATACCACCCATTCTGTTTCCGTCGAATAGCTGAGAATGAATAAATATCATCAAACCATGAATTTCTAAATAAACTAGCAACAATGAATCCAAAACCAATAACTATCATAAATCAATACTGGAAGATATTATTGTAGATAGCAGCACAGTACTATGCCAGCAGCAAAGTGCATATTTTCATTACTTTTCATTCACTGATTTCTTAACAACCATAGCATTGTTTAATTTAAATAAATGTTCAAAATCAAGCTTAATGTTTCTGTTTCTTATGACTGTAAATTTGAATGTCTTGCTTTTATGTGGAAAGTATGCGGACTGAATAAATTTGACTAATTTTTGACCGGTGTTGAGTTTTGTCCAGCTGATTTACAAGACTTAACAGAATGCACATTTTTATATACCGTGTGTCTTACCTCAGCTTGTGTGCCACACACACACACACTACACACCATATATTTGGTATCAAAATAAAGATAATTAAATGTCTTACCTCAGCCTGTGTGCCACACACACACACTACACACCATATATGTGGTATCAAAATAAAGATAATTAAATGTCTTACCTCAGCCTGTGTGCCACACACACACACTACACACCATATATGTGGTATCAAAATAAAGATAATTAAATGCTGCATCTACTGCTATGAAGTTTGGCTTAGTTTATTCTGTACACATTTTAAAAATTAATTTAAAGCAAAATTCGGCAAGAAAACTGCAATTTTGATCGTTAAAAAAATGATCAAAACACATCATTACTAGGTTTGAATGAGAGATTTTTTCCATACCCTGAGATATGGGGTTAATGTATTCATAATGTGTGGGACACAAGCGATCCAATCACATGCAAGTGATCTATTTACAATTGTTCTTACAGTGACTTTCAAAAATGCATATCAAGCATGCTTCCTTAGGGCAACTTCCGAAGTGAAATCGTTGAGTTTACACTAAATTTAATACTGCATTATTGTTTTTGATATGTACTTTAGTTGTTATTCATTATGTGATTTAGTATGATTAGCAGCTTGTTTCTATCATTCTTTCGAAAGTAATGGGTCTATCACATGCTTCTGCTCTTGAAACAGGAAACAATCATGTCGCAATTGACATAAAATGTAGCAAATATACTAATACTAATGAAATTGTGAAATATTTCACAATCTTAAATATTATATACAATGATAAAAAACAAATGCAAAAGGACTAACGAGGAGATATTTGCCATTTTAATTTGTAGTAACACACCCACTGTGTGAGCTAGGATTAATAACCATAGAAATTCTTACTTCCTCAAATAACTGAGCAAAATAGTCTGAACAATGAATAACTACACCAAATATTACATATAAATAAATATATATACAAATGATTGTGTTAACAAGTGAAACTGACACTAATAAATGGGGGGGGGGGGGAATGTCCCTAATCACGGAGACGATTTAGGAAAATGATAAAAAGCTGAAAGGTGAATAGTAAAGGATGTCCTTAAAGGGACAATTTAAGAAAATGATAAAAAGAGGAATCTGTGAAAAAAGCCCGAAATTAATTTTCACAACTGCAATATCTATAGTTTTGCACAAATGACATAATTACTAGTCAAATGAAACTGACAACAACCAGCTTAAACAGTTTTATGCAAGTGATGTACATCAAAATGACTACCTACTAATAAAGTTCTTTGAACAAACGATAATAAGCTACATGAAAATGACATCCTGCTATTAGTTCTTAGTACAAACATAATTTTCGCATATCCTTGAATACAAGTTAAGAAATTTAATCCTGATTTTGATCAGCAAACATACCCAACTTGTATTCAGATCAAAATTATACAGCCATGAAAGAGGCATATCCTGATACTGTCCCATCCGTCTGATATAAGTATCTTACAAATATGAACAGTTGCTTCATAATTTGTAGCATATTATCATAAAATGTATTTTATTTAACTTTGTCAAGTGAAAATTTATGAAAAGCTCTACTCACAGTGATTAAATTGTTAAATATGACAATCAGAGCAAAAATATAACTTGGACAGTAAACAATATTCTTGGTAAACTGCAAAATAACAATCATGCTTCAGACTATGTTCTAACTGCTATGCATATGAATCATTGAATGCAATTATTTTAATCACCAAATATGAAAAAGCTTAACCCAAATTGATTAATCATTAAATACATTAGTTATTAAAATATACACATCCTCACAACAAGCTGATAACTACAGATGATAATTTTTTTTTTACTTCCTTTCATGTATAGGATTATATTATGTTGGGAGTGCATGCACACATGCACACTCTCTCTTTTAAACCTCCTATGAAATTAGTATCTTTCAAATGTAAGTGATTGTTTCATCATTGTAGTGCGTAATAAAATGCTTTCAGTCAACTATTTTATATCATAATAATGGCAATTAAGTTGCTAAATATGTTATTTATTAAAATAAAAATATCCACAAGAGCAGATAGCTACAGACAACGTAAACAAGAAAATACAAGCACTTATCATACATACATACATACTTCCTGTTATGCACATGAAAATAATGATCACAAGTAATTATACTGGAAACAGTTCTAATCTTGGTGATTAAATTGCTAAATATGATACTATAATGAAATAACATTTTTTCAATCTATACTCAGATCAACTTCTGCTCAAGTATATATGGTAGGCACATAAAAATGGAATCATGCTGACAATAAGTTACATCAAAAGATATCTAATCATATAAAAATAAATATAACCTGCTGAAACAATTCTGATAGCTGTCTCCTGCCCAATGATTGCCTCTTTTAAACGCAGTTCCAAAGGAAATTTTCGCCGCTCTTCTGCTTCCTCTTTTGCTCGTATCTCTTCAAACTGCACATAAAAAAGCATGGTATCAAAATCACAAGATTGTTACTGGAACAAGATATTTCAAACTGCACATAAAAAAGCATGACAGCAAAATCACAGGATTATTACTGTTATTGGAATGAGACATTTCAAACTGCAAATCTATCTATCCCTTGGTCTTGCCGACTGTTGGGGCACCACTGATGACCTGACAAACAGCTTCCTCCATTCCATTCTTCTAATCTTACTGTATCACTCAGCTTCATTCTTGTCCACTCTGAGATGTTATCCTCCCATCTTTTCCTCTGTCTTCCTCTCCTTTGCCCTCCTTGCACAGTACCTTGCATGATTGTTTTGGCAAGCCCTGTTGATCATGTGACATGCCCATACCATTTCATTTTGCATTTTTTCACATCGCTAATAGCTCTTCATAGGGCCCAACGGCTTGCCTAATTCTGTTTCCCATTTCCTCATTCGTAACATGATCTCTATATGAAATGCCAAGCAACCTTCGAAAGCATCTCATTTCAGTAGCTTGTATCCTCCTTTTGAGATCCACTGTGAGGATCCATGACTCACATGTGTATAAGAACACAGATACAACCAAGGAGCACATCAGTCTGATCTTTGAGCTGACTGAGGTGTTTCTGTCTTTCCAAACTGTCTTCAGTCTTGCCATTGCTGTTATTGTCAGCACAATCCTGTACAGTATTTCTGGTTTTGATCTCTTGTCTGTCACAATGGCTCCTAGGTACTTTGAATTTATTAACTGTTTCCAGTTTCTGATCACCAATCATGATATCAGTGCTGATGCTACTGGTGTTGTTGGTCATCAATTTGGACTTCTCTGCACTGATTTCCATACCAAAAACTGCAAATCACACATGGTCAAATAAAGTGTATCTGAAATAGTGTGAAAATATAATAAATTTAAGGATATGAGTGTAACTATTCTAAGTGACATATTACCTGTATGACTGAATGTTGAAGCATGTCACGTATAGTAGCCTGCCGACAGTAATCCAAAGGCCTGTGGCCCAATGCATTTTCTTTTGTTGGATCTGCACCTACACACAGCAGAAAATTCACTCACAACAAAATCAATAGATAATAAAATAAAATATTTTTAAAACTCCCACATGATAAAGAAGAGAAAACTATTTCTTCACAGACTATTACTAGAATAAGGAACCATGATAAAGGAGAAAAACTGCTTTTTCACAGTCTCAGTACAGTGAAACCTTGTTATAACGCAAGAATTGGAGTCCATAAAATCAGTGTCATGGATAAGGGGAATAACCCATCAAAATTTACTCGATTGCATTCATATCCCCCCCCCCCTTCCCATTTTTTTGTTGTCATAAGATGCAGTGTTGAAAGCTTTCATCCTATACATGCACAGTCAGTGTGTTAGAGTGTGTGTGTATGAAGTATTGTGGATTTGATGTAGTATTCATTTATTTTGTTGTTAGTTATTTAATTAGGGATGAATAGGGACTATTTTTCTTACCAGGAGAATACACCAGTTGAATTATGTGCCCAATAACAATAGGTGGTTTTGTTGTTTGCGGGCTATAATGCATGCTTACCATGCAAACTTTCCAGAAACCTATGACAGATTCAGCAGATCTTCACGGTCATATTTAAGGACCGAGATGTCATTTTCTCGACAGTTTATGTTTAGTGAGCTCCCATCAAGTGTGTGGGAACTCGGCTGCGTTTTTTTCTTCACAGTGAGCTCTAATGTGTTCCTTTTCCAGTTTTTTCATAATTTGTAAACAGGACCTTCGAATGTTCGCCGTTGCCTGTCTGGGACTGTGTGTTTGGGTGGTTTCTGACTTTCCAGTCTTTCATGATACAGACCTTGCAGTCTCTGTCTAGCCACGCAACGAGTCAAGTCCTGTCAGCAGCAACTTCCAGTGTCCAACATGTAGAAGCTGAGGAGGGTTGGGCCGAGCGAGGAGAGGACATTCATCACTACATTCATTCAGTCTCCACCACTTCAATATTTCCCGCTTTTCAGCATGTAATTATTCATGCATTTGTCAATGAGGAATTGCATACAGATTTTCACCTGCGTGTGTGAGCCTGCACTCCGTCACAATTCAGGGTCGGCACTGCATGTTTTTCTTCACCATCAGATGTTGTGACTTAAATTCTTTCAAGGAGGAAGGAGGACTATTTTATATATATATATATATATATTCTGCGTCTGTGTACATTGACATTTGTTATTCAGTCAGATTGTGTTTGCCAGTGTGTACTTCATCATCTTCCATTGCCGTTTACTACAAGTTAGTGTGAGTAACAGATTATTAGGGGCACATTTCTCTAAGTAGTTAAGAAATCAGATTATTTATAGTCTTCTCTTTTGATGTGTATTCAGAACTTCAATTATTATTGACAAGTTTTGTTTTTCACCCCTGGACCTTTTCCATGAATGTTTGCAATTATTCCTAGTTCTTTGACATTTAGTCATAATAATTATGTTTCTCGCGGTTATCACCGCTTGTAAATATTTGATTGTATTGGGTTTTTGCCCACATATTTATGTCAACACTTATTTGATTTGTATAAGGGTTCGCGATTGACACCACTTGTTGTGAATTATTTTTTTTTATAATTATTATTATTCTGCCTTTATTTTATTTTATTCATCATTCATCGCTCTGGTCCCCTATCCCATGAATGTGAGTGTGAGGAGTTTGAGAGAGACTTATTGGATGAATGACTAACAGCCAACTGCTAGTGTTGCCCCAGTACCGAGAATAAATTCTCAACTATCATCTCAATTACTGAGTCAGTCTTGGTTTTCAGAAGAGAGTATTAGTGCAGTTGCTTGTTCGTTTGTCCCATCCATCCCTCATTCCACATTCATGCTCACACTCACACACTGCTGGCTTTCACACTTTACCCTGCATACAGAATAAATTAAATCCCACCAGACCATAGTGGTTATCTCTGTGTGAGACTTTGTGTTTAAATCTTACAAGGTCGGTGTGTCGTCCAGCATGACCACTGCTCCCATCAAGTGTTGGTAACAATCAGATTGCATTAATAGTGGGGTTTTGCAATAGAATGCATTTTTAAGATATATATTTCGTGAGCCATGCCACGACCAGGTTATATCTGATTTTGCATCATGGGGTTCCACTGTATTACTAAAATAGGGAAACATGATAAAGAAGAGAAGCTACTTCTTCATTGACTAAATATTACTAGAATAAGAAAACATGATTAAGAAGAGAAGCTACTTTTTCATAGATTAAGTATTACTAGAATAAGGAAACAAGATAAAGGAGGAAAATCAACTTCTACTTAGACTAAGTATTACTAGAATAAGAAAACATGATAAAGGAGGAAAACTATTTCTCCATGGACAAAATATTACTAGAATAAGAAAACATGATAAAGAGGAAAACTATTTCTCCACGGACAAAATATTAGTAGAATAAGAAAACATGATATAAAGGAAAACTAATTCTTCACAGACTAAGTATTACTAGAATAAGAAAACATAATAAAAGAGAGAAGCTACTTCTTCATGGACTAAGTTATTACAAGCTATCTTGTTTTCCAATACACTATTATTCAACTTCTCTGAGAATTTTCACACTTATCTAGACCACAAATTTTTGATGTGAGTAGAAGTAATGCCCTTTACAAATTTTAGAATATCTCCAATTTGCTCTTAGTACCATATAATCTATTTTTAAATTATCAATAAAAAGTAAATTAAACAATGATTTATCTCATATTGCAGATGTACAAACTTCTCCTCCATAACTAATAAGCAAAAAACCCCAACTTATCTTGCACTATACTATGCATTTTCTTCATCTGAAATGTACTTTATACTTTTCTCCACTTGACTTAAATCTTCATCCATACTCAGTAAAGTCATTAAGATAATAAATGGTCAGGTTTCAAGCAATAAAAGGGCATGCAGTTTATATACTATAACCAGGCAACTCTCATTCTCAGAGGAAAGTGATGCAAATGGACTCAAGCACTGCCACTGGTAAGAGTTTAAACTGATTGTATGTTTATATGTCACATTTAACTAGAGTTAACAAAACTCATCTTGAACTGATTCAACATTATGTAACAGACATAAATATAAACTTTTTAAACCATGAATGACCAAATCATAACTGTTGTATTTCACCATAAAATGTAAAGAACTTCACAGTAGAAATTATGACAAATACATAACTAGAAGCAGGTCAGATTTAAGCTATTTTAACAATATCTGATGAATCTTACATGACAATACTTTCATTACACTGTTGTTGGATATTTGTTTACAATGGTATATCATAATATCACAAGAAAACATAATGATTCATAAAGACAATCAATAAAGAGCATATAAAGTAATAGTAAACCAAAAATACAATGATGTACACTAATATAAACAATGCATACAGTAATATTTACAATATAACAATATATACAAGTATTATACATTAAGTAATTTTTGCAAGCAAATAAAATGATTTACACTAATATTAATAAACAATGCATAAAGTAATATTAACCAGAAAATACAATGATGTACACTAATATAAACAATGCATACAGTAATATTTACAAGAAAATATATCATGTATGTTATTAATAATATGATACATTAAGTAATATTTATAAGCAAATAAAATTATGTACACTAATATTAATAAACAATATATAAAGTAATATTTTATAAGACAATAAAATCTCTTACCAAAGTCCAGCAAGATCTTGGTACACTCTGTATCATCAGCCAATACAGCATAGTGTAGTGGTGTGCAATCGTGAAAATTAGCCTTGTTGCTCAAACGACTGGAAAACTCTTCTTCACGGGTAATCAAAACTGGAAGCATAATGAAAACTTGACTATAGTTTTGAAAGTATGAGATACATATTTATGGAGTGTACCACTTATATTTCCTTCAAACAAATGACAAAATTATAAAATGATGCACACCTGTATGTGTGTGTGTGTGTGTGTGTGTTTGAGTGTATGTGTGCAAGCTTTCAAGAATGTGTGTGTGTGTTTGAGTGTATGTGTGCAAGCTTTCAAGAATGTGAGCGTGTGTGCATGTGTGAGATTAATTTATTGAAAAATTAAAACAATAAAAAGTGCAATTCTTTGAAAATAAAATACTAAGTCATCTCTTTCTCTTTTAAGTTGCAATGACCCCAAGAGATTTTGCTAAAGAAAAGTTTAAGTGCATCATTATTTCAAAATATGTTTAAAAATAAATACTAAAAATATTAAAAGAAAAAGAAGAATGAAGTTAAACATTTTATAATAATGAAATAAATTAATTTTGTTGCATAAAAGAGTGCTCTTAATCTTGAAAGGAAAAGTAATATAATATTTCTAATCCTTACAAACAGTATTTTTCCTTTATAAAGAAAAGCAGAAATCACCATGAAAAGATTCTATTAGTGGGCACAAATAAAAGTATTATTCTGAAAGAGTTTTTCATTGCAAAAATGTGTTTGATTCTCTTGATTTTGAAACTTATAGAAGTGAGCAAAATGACATAAGAATGACCTTTTTTAGTGTGTTCTGCTAAGACACCAACAAAGTACAATGTTTGCCTATTCCAACACAAATCTAAATTAAAACATGTGAAATAGTCACCTATAAAATTAATGTTCATGTTTCTAAATGCTTTTTTTCAAAGCAATATTTTGAGAATGCTGAAGTATGTTATTTTTAACAAAGTCAACAAATAGTCGCATACATAATGATTTCTTCTATCCATGCAAAGAATTTAGTAATAATTCAGTATGCTCTGAAGTTTACTTAGATATTCACTATCAATATCATTACTTATGGTATATTTAATTAAAAAATAAATATAGTGTTATGTCATTGCTCATACTGACTAACAATATTTATGATCCCATCACTATCGTAATGTATTTCCCCTAAAGTCAGCAAAATAGAGTTGGTTGATATTTGTTACTGACATTGAAGTACTGTACATAAACTGTTTATATATCTTTATGGCAGTACTGGAGACAGAAAATTTATGTCACTGTTAGTGGAATGTTCAGCAGAATCAATTACTAAAGCAGTTTATTTATTATACACTACCTCCTTATTGGACACTAATCAATATTTAGCAAGAGTTGATATATACATTACATTAATTTCATTTTCCTATAACTATTAGGATTTAGGAAATATTATTTAAATAAATGAATGAAAGATTTCTTATTGATTTATTTTTAATTTGTAAATCATGCCGATTAATTGTTTTGTACCAAGAATATTTCCAGTTCCATAGGTGTTAAACTTTTTACAGATAACTGTTATAGAGAGACAGTTAATAAGCTCATATATTTCTGAGCAAGCATATTTTGCAAAGGCAAAAAGTTGAGGTTCTGTTGTTGATTTAGCATGCAAGCAGAAAGGTGAGCTTGTTGTTTATATGAACATGAAATTTGAAACCAAATTTCAATCTAGTTTAAAATAAAAATTGACATATTAACACTTCAGATTCCATGATTCTTAGATTACAACAACAAAAATAAACAAACAAACAAATAAACAAACAAACAAATCACATTTTTTGGCATCCTGCATTATGATTCTACCTTGAAGATGAAAAAAACCAACACCATATTATAAAATAATTTTATTTTAAGCAACATATTCTTAAATGTGACATTTACCTGAGTGAAGCCATAGGCTTATCTAGTTTTAGAATAAATTACAAGCAAGAAGCCTCTGATGGGAAACCTAGCTGAATGACAAGGTTTTGTACTTGACTGTAGTGAACAAAATGCCTATGAAGGAAACAGACTGACAAGGTTTTGTACTTGACTGTAGTGAACAAAATGCCTATGAAGGAAACAGACTGACAAGGTTTTGTTTGTACTTGACTCTGTAGTGAACAAAATGCCTGTGAAGGAAAACCTAGCAAAGTGATGAGAAGTCATGCTTGAATCTAAACAAAAAGCTTGTGTGGAGAATTGAGAAGAGGAACAGTGTATGTTGTTGTAGGAGTTGTCTGAATAATCCAAACAGCTGTTTTGAACTTTCTGAAGTTTCTGCAATGGAGCGATGCATCAGATAAAAGAGAGTTGCAGTAATGCAGTCATGATGCCATAATGACAAATGAGATTTTGTATGGTTCTGATTGAGAGAAGAATAAGAAGGTCAATCAATAAAGATTCAATTTAATAAATGCTGGATGAAAGTGAAAGAAAGGTAACAGTTCAACTTGCACAACTATTAGAGATAGCAACCTACCTTGCAGAGACATGAGTTGCTTTTCTCTTGCCATTTGATTTGGATTCGTGTAAAGGTCACCAATATTGGGATCTGCACCAGCTTCAAGTAACACCTTTACAACTCTAGAAAGAAATGAGTGAATTGTACATTATAATATTTATATTCATGTTCCAGATACAAAAAAGATATTAGATATCATAGCTCTATCAACAACTAAAGCATTATCACATTCTATAATTCTGTCATTAACTAAAGGCATTTGATTAATCCATTCTACAATTCTAGTCTAAATTATAGATTAAATAATTATTTATTTAATTAATTATTTAAATAATAAGTATAGATTTAAATTTAAACTGATGTCAATTTGTAAATTGTCTCCATTTAAAATTAAAATTTTATAAACTGCAATTAGCATATTCTAGACCAGGGGTGGGCAAACTCTGGCCCATGGGCCAAACCTGGCACGCATTTTTGTTTGGCCCGCCAAGCTATTCACAGTTATTGCATTTGGCCCGCAAGGCAAAAGTTACTAAAACAAATGGGCGTTGTTTTACTCTGTCAAACAGCCAAGGCTAAACTAGTCTAAAGACTACATGTAATTATAACAGTTTAAATTACTCACACAGAATCCTGTGCACATGTACAATTTATGCCTGCGGTTGTGTATATTCCACTAGCATCTCTTTATGGTTCGTCGACTTTTGAACTCTCCCAGGCCTAGGATAGATGTACAATAGTACATGTATGTCAGCATCTGTACTCTGCCTCAGTCGTGATATGACCTTCACCTCGACTATTGGGCATGGGGAAGGAGGGCTGGAGGTGAACAGAGGTAGCTCGTGAATTTGAAACTCAGTCTTTTGCCATCACAACCTAACTGGTTATTGCATTTCTGCTATTTCTTTGCCATTATTCCCCCCCCCCCCACAATCATGTCTGCAACACCCACCCCCCCCCATCATAAAAAATTTAAAGTGGATATGGAAAGTCAGACATTTAACTCTGAGTGGGTGGAGAAGTACTTTTTCATAGAACATTTGGGCAAGCTCAGTGTCTGATCTGTTTGAAAACTGTTGCTGTCTTCAAAGAGTTTAATGTGCGCCGCCACTGGGAAAGAGTACACTGAACTAACGTCTGCCTCTGAGAAAAACAATACTATTGCTAAACTCACAGGCAATATAGAGAAAAGCAGTTTGATGTTTCATAAGCAAACATCTGTGCATGAAAAAATGACAAGCACCAGTTAAGAAGTTTCACTACTCCTTGCTCAAAGAATGAAGCCATTTTCTGATGGAGACTTTATCAAGGAATGTCTCATGACTGTGGTGAATTCTGTCTGTCCAGAGCAACGTTCTGTCTTGGAGAATATGAGTCTGTCATCCCGTACTATTCGTTGTCGCATTGAGGAGATGTCAGACAATGTGCAAGACTCGGTGAAGAGTGATTGCTCAACCTTTGTCACCTACTCTCTTGCTCTTGATGAGAGCACTGACATAACAGATACAGTCCAACTAGCTATTTTCATACTAGGTGTCACTGCTGCCCTCAAAGTGCATGAAGAGTTCCTTCAGATTGTTCCGCTACATGACACCACAACTGGGCAAGACATCTTCAATGCCTTATTTCAGTGTGTGGAACATCACTCCCTTGATCTGTCCCGTCTTGTATGTGTAACGACTGATGGTGCACTGGCAATGATTGGAGAGAATAAGGGCGCAGCTTCTTTGCTCGTTCACTATTGTAAGGCCCTTGGACACAACCAGACTATCCTTAAATTGCACTGCATCACTCACCAAGAATCCTTATGTGCCAAGTCTGCAAACCTCATTGAGTTCATGTCAGTTGTGGTGAAGGTTGTAAATTCTATACTATCCCAAAGTCTCAAACATCGTCAATTTCAGGCACTGATGGACGAAGTGAATGCACACTATGTTGACCTGCTCTACTTTTGTGAAGTCCGCTGGCTAAATCGTGGAGCCATGCTTTCTCGTGTATAGGACCAGCAACTTTTCAACTTTCTTCATGAAAAGAACCTCCCCTATGCTGAAAACTTCACTGACCTAAAATGGCTTGCTCGTTTGGTCTTTCTCACTGTTATCACCACACACCTCAACATCCTCAATATCAATTTGCAAGGTAAGGATGTTCTCATTCCTGAAATGTATTCACACATCACAGCATTTGAAGTGAAACTATGCTTGTGGGAATTCCACTTGTCATATATGGTCAGTTTCAGCATTTTCCATGTCTTGCTGCTTGTTCCATAGCAGTTGTCGACTTGGAGACTTGTGGTGTAGTCATTACCTCACTGAGGGAAGAATTTTCCTCACATTTTGGGGTATCAGACCACTCTCTGCAGATTTCAAGTTGTTCAGTGCCCCTTTTGCAATCACAGTGGATGACGCTCCAGCTTCCTTGCAGATGGAGTTGGGAGATATGCAATGCAGTGATGAGTTAAAAGCAAAGTTCCGCACTTCTTCTCCTCTTTCTTTTTTTCGTGATGTCATCCTTCCATCAGGCAAGTTTCCACATTTTGTTAAATATGCTCAGCGCATTGTAGCTATGTTTGGAAGCACATTTTGCTGTGAACAACTGTTCTCAAAAGATGAAATATACAAAGAGTCGCCTTCGCTCTCAACTCTCTGACCGTCATCTAAATGACATTCTTCGTTTGTCAATCTCATCAGTTAAGCCAGACTTTGAATCACTGATTCATTGTAAGCAACACCATCCATCTCATTAATCTTTCATTGAAACAGAGCTATTTTTTAAAAAATTACTTTTGTTCTCATTTTATATTCTGAACTTGCTGGACTTGTGATATTTGGTCGTTTGTCCAGCCCGCGAACTGTTCCAACAATTTTATCTGGCCTGCAGTCTCAAAAGTTTGCCCGCCCCTGTTCTAGACACTCAGATCTAAATGGTATTTTATTTTTTAACCATAATAATAAAAAGTGTCAGCCCAAAATTAATGCCTGAAATAACTAGATTGTTATTATAAGCTAAGACAAGCAAAATTAAAATATAACTACTGCATACTAATTTAAAGCCATGAGAAATAAATTTAAGGTGTGCACCTACAAGTATTTTAATTGTAAAATAATTTAAAATATATAAATTGTAATTGTAAAAATAATATAAACAAATTATAATTTTATAAACTGCAACAATGCCACACTTACTGTGAATGGCCATTCATTGCTGCAACATGAAGGGCAGTCCATCCCAGTTCATGTCGACTATTCACATCAGCACCTTGTGTAATCAATCTGAAAAAGAATTATTATCATGACAGAGCAGTCTAAAACTACCATTAATAATTTTACAATAGAACTAGAAGACACACAATTTTAATAGACAATTATATACTTTAGCAAATCCTTTGCTACATGTCAGACAACAATAGTTGTTCTAAAATGATTCAGTTAATTCAAAATTCTGGCTTATTTCATTAAATTCTCTGGTCCCAAGCAGTCCAAATTAACTTTAATAAAAATAAAAGTTCCAATCAACTTTTTATTATAACATATCAGAAAGATAACTTTTGGAATAAACAACAAACTTTAGATAATCTGATCAATGTAATAAAATAAATACAACTTCGGCAGGAAAAAAAAGAGAAGATTATTTTCTTTACAAATTTTCTCACATTAGCATTATCAAATATCAGGGACTGTTTATCTATGAGATATAAACAAGATATTATTGTATTTATTAATGCCTGTTCTGTTACATCATTAATATTTTTAGTGTAATCATAGAAATAGTATGCTATAACTCTTCATGCATTAAAAAACATCAATACATATTATAAAACTGTTATGGTTGTGGGTTTGTGCAGGCAAAGTATAAAAATACTGGGCAGATTTTCATTGGACTTTTTCTGTTGTATACCTTAGTGCCCTAGAATCATACAGTGTAATTAACTAATACAAGTAATAGGCTATAATAGTATAAAATAACATTGCTATCCCATAAGAGAACTTGCCAGTAGCCCTAATAAAACTATGAAAAATTTCCATTAAAAGTAAAGCACATATGTGCAGGCTTCTCACCAGTAGCCATTAAACTATGAAAATTTTCCATTAAAGGTAAAGTGCATGCAAGCAGGCCTTGGCTAAATAAATTGCTATATAAAATTCAAATATCCGATATTCTGAATAAATTTTCCTTTGAGTTTAAACAACTGCAGTTCTCCATGAACATGAGCATCTACTTTGCAAAGATGATTAATAAATCAAATAAGGACAGGCATTGTGGACTTAGGTGTGGACCTTCATCGAGATGCTTGCTTCTCACACACTCCAGGGTCAATTATAGCAGTGACAATCTCTATGTTTGCACCCAATATTTTATACAAAGAAGCACTTAGAAGTTAGATCAACCTTTGTAAATTAACAAAAATTCATAGTGAACAGTCTCTATTCTGTCAACATTTATGCAAACAAACCCATAGGCAAAAGCTAGTAAATAAAAAAAAATGTAATGAATGTCTGTTTAATATTAATAATACATAGTAACATACTGCTTCATCAACATATGATTATAAGAAAAGTTTTCATTTACCTTGATACTTCCTTATGAACTCCAAGTTTTGCAGCAGTAAGAAGTTTTGCAGCTAAACAGAAATAATGACAGAAACTGACATATCAAATAATATTTTCTAGCTCAGGATAATTTAATTCATTAAAGTGTTAATGAAATTATCAGCCATTAGGCATGTAATTCTCATAAGAATAAAAATTTTATCAGGAATCAAACTCTACACAATATACTTTAATTAATTAAAGGTCTAATAATATAATTATCAACTGTCAAACTCAAAGATAGTACATTGTATTAGTAATTTTAAAAAGAGTAAGAATTTCAGTAGAAATGTACTCGAACCATATTCATTTTAAACAGTTCATTTAGTTATACAAAATTATTATTTACTAATTTAGTTACTTATTCTTTTTATCTATTCAGTAGGCATTATTAATTTAGTTTTTAGGAGTGTATTGGTTTTTTAAGAATCCTAATTTTGAATGTCCATATTACTATTAGAATTCTTAAGAATAAGATGCTCTGCACACTTCTAGGAAAGGCCAAGAGCATTTAAGAATGTTGAAGATTTTTAGACAAACAAAAAAAAAAATTAAACAAAATTATTTGTTAGGTGCTCATTGTCAGAAAAAAAAGTATGTGAGTGATCATTGGTGCCGTATACAGTGCAATTGATCTGTTGATTATCAATCATTACTCATAAATTCTACTGTGGTGCTTTGTAATACTAATAAATCTACAGATAATTAGATGCAGGCATTGTAAATGCTCAATACAGATTCTATCAATCCATATGATTAGATGCACTCTGAACTCAAGTGAAATAAAAAATGTTCTATAAAAGAAACTAAATGTCATAAAAGTTTGAAACACACAGGATCCCATGTTTTTTTACTGATCCTGGCCTGGGCCATTCAGTAATGCACTTTTGGGGGACCTATTCAAAGCTCTGGCAATATTTAATAACTAAATAAATATCTATATTGAGGCCCATAATACTTTTATTTGACCATCATTAAAAGTCTCATTTCAGTTTATGGCTACTAAATTATCTTTTCACTTATTAGCATTTAATCTCTTTCATATTACTGACAAAGTATTTGAAATATGATGGTGAGTTTGAATACTGAGAGTGAGACTAAAGCATTGATTTATTCCAACCAACCACAATGAATGGGACAGGAGGTATGCCCCACACCTGCTGAGCATCAGCAGTGGGAATGGTTTCAAAGACTGAATAGCAGTGCTAGGAATAAACAAATCTGAATTAGTAACAATGTACAGAGCAATGTTTCATAACTAGTGACTAATAATATTAGATCTAAACCAAGAAGCACTTCTCCCAACTCTCTAATCACAATCATGGGGCTTCTTTTCATATGCGAAATCAACAAATGTTGGATGTAAATACACAGAAAAAAATAATCAATCTGAAACACTAAAAGTGTCACTATCAGAGCTTGAGACAGAAAGACCAACTTCACTGCCGACACCCACATACTGGTCAGAGCAGAAAGTAATCGCATCTGAAAATGATGAGAAAACTGATGACAGTTCAGACGATGAAGGAAATCCTTTTATTGGAAAAGGCTTCAAGCTAAAACACTATAAAAGAAGTCATTTGGTCCAGAATGAGAAAACAAAGGAGTTTAGATGGTGAATCTTAACACCAATAAACTTCCAACTGTGGACCCCCTACACCAACCTGAACCAGCAATATGAAAGGATGGTAAAACTGGTATGGATGATATTCCAAAATAACAAACCAACAGATTTACCAGCAATCATTGACTGCTTAATGGAAATAACTAAAATACTCCGAGTCATCTACCCTGACACACACGACAAAGAAACTAACACCAACATCATATAGACACTTACACCAAAGAAGAAAACCAACACCACGCAGACACCGAAAGATGACATTAAAAAAAGCCTTCACGCAGACCCCAACAAACAACAAAGAGGGCAGGAAAGTACAGACTCCAATCACCACCACGGAGGAAAAAGATATGCAAACCACAACAGACAGCCCAAAGGAGGATGAAAACAGAATGGAGATCGAGGCCACCATTGCTGACATGGCCAAAACACAAGTGGCCCCACCCCTCTCACCACTGCCAGAATCACCTCCAAGAGTTACAACAACACCAACACCTACAACAACCAGTGTAGACAACCACAATGGACAAACAACAGAACACTAAAGCCAAAAGACAATGCCCACCACCATACATAAGAAGACAACAGCAAGATCAGCAACAACAACAGGAACCACGCCCACCACAACAGCGACAACAAAACAACCACCGCCAACAACAACAACAACAATGGCGACAACATAGAGAACAGCAGAAGTACATGCAATGGGGATATTTTAACCACCCTATTGCTGACATGATACAACTGTTTTTGGACCACCTCTACTGGCCACCAGAGCTGACATTGACACATCCCAACGGACACCGGGGACAACATCGATGCCAGCATCAACAACAACAACGACAACACCGCCAGTGAGGAGAACAGGGGGTTGAACATCCTGGGCGCATGTACACACTAGGTAAAGACTTGGTGTGTTTCTAGCCTGGGCTCTGTAAAACACCACCACCACCCCGCCGCCACAACAACAATGGCGACAACTACAACGGTGACTTAGTCAACGGACCTCCCGACTAAAGCCTATCTCCACCGACCAGACTCGCCGACATGCAATGACACGCACCGACACACAACCACCCCCCGCCCTCTCCAGAAACAAGTGAGGAGAGGACGTTTTCTCCAGAGGACCCCCAAAGCTGAGAATATTTCTGATAAAAGGCTTACTGCATCCTCTGGAGAGTCAGCGGGAAAAAAAAATCAGAAAATGTCCATGCCGATGAGCACTTACTTTTATTAGGCCTAGTTTTTAACTGTTTTTTTCGCCAAAAGAAATTAGATAATAAACTGATTTATTTATATATAGTTTTTTAAGTTACCGGATATCAATCTAATAACTATGAATTACTTTTAATTTCATACATTTTACGTTTATTTTCGATTTGTTTCGATTACATCATGCAAACAGTTCTCGAAAATTCTATCTCAAACTAAACTTAGGCCTAAATAAGTACAGGTGTACATGTTCAATGGCTACATTTTTCTGTTTCATCATAGCTGGACCCATTAAAGCTTTCAATCTATTTCTAATAAGTATAAAGTAATAATATATTAAAATAATGTATAACAAATACTTACTAAGTTCCGTTTCTGATGCACAATAAACAATGTTGCCTAAAGCATAACATGCAACTGCAACCGTTGAAGCACAGCCATAGAGTCGTTTAAACCGGGCCAAATGTAATAATCCTGGTGTAATCACAACTGCACAAAGCTTAAGTGTTCTTGATTTAAAATCCTGTTTTGTCAAACATTCTGAATAATTGAATCTTTGCGAGGCTGAAATTATTTTTTTTAAATAAAAGCGAAACTGTCGGCTGCTGCGAAAGGTCGCCATGATGGTGGTGCGACAGTTTACGGACATTTCGCGACAATATTATATCACATTTTAATTTAAAATAAATAATAACATTACAAACGTCTAGTAAATCACATAATAAGCTTACATATTTTATGTTAAAATTTACAAAATGTTCAAGAAGTTTATGTTTATGGCACTATTTTCACCTACGATTCATGGTAACACGCTTCTTAAAAAATGCGATGTTTGTGAATATGTGACTTATATAGATTTTATAGATTATTCATATGTGTGTGAGTGTGATCTTGATTAAATTGATTACAGAGAGTAGTAGTGAGTATGTGAAACACTGCGATGTGAACAGTTCAGTTGAAGTCACTCACTTGAGGGTACAGGATATAATAATCTTCCAAAATAAGCCTTTCTCATTTGTTATTCTTACTATTGTTGTCATCACTACTGTTGTTCTGTCGGCACTTACATCTGAAATAAAATTTTACAGGCTACTGCTATAAATACTAGTAAAGAAGTAGATTCGAGAAGTTGAATTATGTCCCTTTGTTTGTCATGTGATACGAAACTGGTTGACCTTTACATCAGACGATCAGTACCTGTTGATTTGTAAACAAAACAAGTACATATATGTTCCTTTACTTTCGTATGTTTCGATAGGTTTCATTAATAATTGAAAACGCTTGTACAACCTTAATAGAATTCTAACATTATTATTAGGTGGCTGCTTCTGTTGCCCTTTATGACATTGATTAAAACAGTTTCGAAAAATAATATTTAGTATAGCCTATAGAACCTACATTTTGATTTAGTCTCGAGCTTGTAAAAACAATAATCTAACTCTCAGCACATTTTTTTTTACTAAACGTGTATCTCGGTATTATTATTCAAATATATAGCGTAAATAAAGATGTTTCATGGCTGGGTTTGTCAGTTAGTGTAGCCCAGTTCAAATGGCATGTCCACGAGACTCGGTTTGAAATTACGTATATTTGACAACACTGGTACTACACAACAGTGTATTTTAATACACATTGATATATATTGCTTTTCAGGTTTTACAGGTTCCTTATTTACTTTTGTTACGAAGACGTATTCTAACAAAAATATTTAATCAGTGTAACTATAATGATCGCCATTGGGACTCTGTAATGTCTTTCAAGATAGAAAGAGGGTTGGAAAAGGCGTGGCATATTGTCTGACAAAGAAGAGAAAGCTAGCTCCATAAATTGTGACATTTTACACATATTTTATGGTCTGTTTGCTATTATTTCAATTTGACTTTTAAGAAAATAAGGCTTAGAATTTATATATGTCTATCTGCCATCTAACTAGATTCTAAGAAATACTTTCTAATAGTAATACAAATGTTGCATATGTATCTATTAATATTATGTACGTTTTGTTTGATAATTGCAACCGTTGTAACACTGCTATAAAGTCATTTGCAAAAGAACTTTTAAAAATTATTTTGATAAGCTGTTGACAATAGTTTATTTCATGTTCTAAATCATTTAGTTATACAGTAGAACTAGAGCAGTAGAGATACATATAGAATATGATTTATTTGAAGTCTTCAGTTAACAGGTAAGCTCTTTTCCTATAAAATATTCATATTAATAATAATACAGAAGGTAAAGTTTACTTTTTTGCCTAAGTCCTGAATAAAAATACAGCATTGTATTTGAAAAAAACAGTATTAACTTTGCCATTGTCATTTACTGGTAAGAGGGAGAGACCTCTTTTCCCACTTTTGCATTTTACTGTTTATTTAGTTTTAGAGGGTCTGATTGAAAGTAGATTAGTCTAAGATGTTGAAATAACTGCATTATTTATTTATCCTAGACCTCATGGCTCTAGTCTTAATTCTTTTCATACTGGACTTTTACCACAACTACCAGTTTCCTTTCATCAGTACATTTCAAAATTTTGTAGTCAGAAATTGTAAAAACTAGATGAGCAACTTGGCCATGGAATGTTTTGTGATATTAATTATAGGAGTCATAGATAGGTGTCTTAATAATACTGTTCCAATGATGACATATTCATAAGGTAAGAGACAATATGTTCTAATTTTATCCTGTGCATTACCTGATTAGGCCTACCACGTAGCTTGCAGCTTTGCGACTTTTAATAGGGCAATGTATATTTTAAAATATAAAAAGCACCTGGCAATTTTCATCAAAGAGTTATTGACATATAATGATATATACTGAGATATATATTTATAATTATATACTTCAATTTTACTTAACACTTTAATCATTTTCCTTTGTTGAAGATCCTTACATTTACTCAAAACTGATACACAATGTCATATTAATATTTTATACCAAGGGGCTGTGTATAAAGAAAAGTGTATATTGTTTTCTGTGCTGTATAACAATGACAATGGCTGTTTCCTGCTTTCTTGCTTATTGAGGGATTAATGATTTTTTCTTTCTATTCTATATTGTGCATGTTTCTTGCCTAGGATAGTAATCGGTGTCTCTTAATATTGAGTAAATGTAATTGTGACCTAACCACTGAATCTTATCACTAATATCAGTGACATTTTAACATATCCAAAAAATAGTGTTGCTAACTCTTCCTCCCGCCCCTTTGTCCCCTAGTTCCTAAATCCCAGTATTCTGTATCTGTAAAACTTGCATGTACATGCATGTGAAATTGTAGATTTTGTCTTTACAGTGGGAGTTTATTTGTTTGCTAATAAATATGATTTAAAATTACTAAAATCCATTCAACGGTGTTTTTACTCCTTTTACTATTTAGAGCTTTTATTATGATCTGTCTTCTTGAAGTTAGTCATGACATATAACTAATAGTAATACTAATAGATTATAAGGGCAGATATTAATGCAGTATATAGTATACATATATAATAATAGATCATAAATGAATTTTTTAAATAATAGTAAAAGTACTTGATACTTTTCAAGTTATTTTAGTTAATATATTTTTGTTGAGTAATTTATAGATAAATTGTTATATTCAATAAATACAATTTATGTTACTTTTGTTAGAGAAATAACTTTTGGTACTGTTATTTATAATTTTAAAATTTTATGGATATTGTGCATTATCATAATTTTTCAGAAGTCCACATTTAGTTATGGTTTATTTATTATTCTCTTGTGCTATATTATATCATTATTATTATCAATATAATAATGCACACAGTATGAGTATCATAATTTTAATTTTTATTTTACTCTGCACTCTTTGTAATTTTTTTTTTATGTATCAATAGAAAAAAAAAATCATCAAATGGTACCAGTGAACACTAGTATAGACATTTTCATCTGTTGAAGACAAAGGGCATTCTTATATAATAATATGTTTTGCACTTCAGTAACTTTATTATTTTTTTTTTAAATAATGTATTTTGATGACTAGCTGGAAAAAAAAGAATATATATACATAGGTAGTAAGGTTTGGAATAGAACTTAACACTTAGAAACTATAAATAGAATGCATCTGAACAACAACCTACAGTCCTTGAAAGTAAGACTAACAAGTTTTAACCCTGATAAGATAAGAAAATGTCTTTATGACCTTTGAACCTGCTACCACTGTGATAGAAATATTTACTGCCCCAAGACTGAATGAGCAGTGTGTAGTCAGTTATCATCTAGAATTATTTACACAAACTGCTGGATAATACTTTATAAAGCAAACTAGAGCCAACTGCTGGTATAGTTCAGGTCTGAGTATTATCATATTTGTGTTTCATTAAAAGATAAAGTTCCAGGTATATTTTAAAAATTCTTCCATTTGTGTATTTTTTTTATAAAAATTAATTTCTTTTTAGGTATGTGCAGTTTATTTGCTGAACTCATGTATTTTTTTAAAATTTCAGTAACAGGGAAAAGTAAATCACTAAATATCTAATATATTTAATATATAGAAATATTAATATAATTAATATATAGAAATATTCCATATGTCAGATTTTAATTTCATTCAAAATTTTGGTCTAGCAGACATGTTGTTTTCAACTAAGCTATGCCTCTATCACAGGTCCTCTTGTGGAAAATTTGACAGCTTCATAATGCGCCTTGTCATTCACGACACATATGACCAAGTTTCTGAGTGGGCTGCCAAATATGTGCGAAAACGCATTCATGATTTTAAGCCTGGCCCAGATCGCTTCTTTACTCTAGGATTGCCTACAGGTATGGCTTAATTATTATCATTAAGTTGCATGATGAGCATTGTTTTATAACCATTAAGTTGCATAATGGGTATTGTATTATAACCTATTAGTTGCATGATGGGTATTGTTGGATTTTAACTTAAGTATATATATAGCAATGACTTGTTTTTGTTGTATAATTATTACTTATTTAATACAAAGAAAAAGTGCAGATCTACCCTATTAAACAAATATTCAATTTCAAATATTAAAGATATGTAGATTTTTTTAAATAAAAAAATAAAGATACATAATTTTGGCAAAGCTAAAAAAGAATAATTTAATATATATCTTGATTTTTTGTTTTGTTTTGTTTGTGAACAAGAGTATCATTTAAAATTATTTCATTGCACTATTGATTTATTCAGGGGTGGGAGGGTGGGTGTTTAATATACAGTAATGTTGTATGCACAAATAGTAAAATTTTTCATGCATATTTAGTATGATGATTGTTCAAACTATGCACATTGTTAATGTATTGAATTGAAGATGAGTGATATCCCCAATATTTTGTTGTATTCTACAAGAAGAATAAATATTGATCAGTCACTTGCAATGCACAATATGTATTATTAGATTAGTGTTAATGCTTGATTTTATTTGTTTTCTTTCACATTCTTGGTTATCTTTGCTAAGTTGTTGATGTAGAGACCTGATGTCTTTAATATCTCTCTTAGAGTTAGAGGGTTGGATTTCCATTGTATACATTCTTTTCCTTGATCTTGTATAACTCTTGAATGAAAGTCTGCAGATAATAATTTTAGATTTGTAATTCTGTGGCGATTTGGTATTATATTTTTAGGATGAATAATTGATACATGAAAATTGTCTAATTTAATCTGATGCATTCCGGAAATGTATCTAAATTCTAATTTTATTGCATGAGGAGAAAATGTTTCGGATAGATTTGACAAGAATCTAACCATAAATATGTAATCACTACTTGAGGCAATCCTTACTCTTATACTAAAAACACCTCACGGATCAGACTTTGCCTGTATTTCAATCATGACATACTGTGTTTGACATCAAGCTGCCAAAACATAAATAAATTATAAGGATTTCATAAACAGGAGTGACATTCCAATATTTATCTTTTTCTGTTCTGTATTTTCTTATTATTGTTTTGAAAAGTAGTAGAAATCTATATTTCTTTTCATGTATCTTATTCTTAAAAATAATAATTTTGACATGTGCGATGTTTGCTTATGTTTGTGTATATATTCATACTTATTTCTCTTCATTGCTAGTTAGGTTTATATTATATTAATTTCCATGTATGTTTTCTCTTGCAGGGAGTACTCCACTAGGAATGTATAAAAAATTAATCGACTTTGTTAAAAATGGAAGTCTTTCTTTCAAGTATGTCAAAACATTCAACATGGATGAGTATGTCGGTGAGTAATTAGTAAGCATTTAAACTTACAAAGTTGTATTTTAAAACCTAACAAGGTTGAAATCATTAATGAGAAAGACTTTGCAAATATTTTGAAACTAATCTAAATTATTCCTTATTTTTTCAGCATGATATTTTGGGACTTGTTTATCATTATTTCTGATTTTGATAATTTTACATATATGCAATTGACAAATTCAGAAATGAAAGACAAAGCATTTCTTAATATTCAAAGCTAAAATTGCAAATTAGTATTAAAATTTGGTACACACCAGAAGATAATTTTAGCAGTGCACATAGACTAAAGAATTTATATTTCCCAGTATATAATCAATATCAAACAAATTCATGTTAGTATATATGAAAATAAGTGGACAGGCTATCTACCATCATTTCAACTTGTTATTTTCAGATTAGGCAATTAATTTGACAATGCACAGTTCTATTACTACAGTATTAATGCTCACCCACCCACTTCCTCTTTGTTTTCTTTAGAAATTAGACACATTGTATACTGGCTCCTTAATATGGCTGCTAACAAAGAATAATCAGAAACATGTTTGAGCTTCATTACAAGGAAAAAAAACATTTTAACACTGTTGGTCTAACCTGAAATTGTTGACTTTTGGGTAGAATACTGAAGAATCAAGAATTTTAAATTTATGTCAGTACCCAACCCAAATATCCATTTAAAACTTATTTTTATTTATCAAGATAAGACAGAAATGTGCATTGTAAGCTTGCATATCATTAATTCAATAATTGCAATCATTCTCTGCTGATCTGCTTAATGGCCCATATCAGCATAGGGCCAGTATTATTCTTGTGCAAATTATGCATTTTCTGTTGAAAAAATAGCTATTCAGACATGCTTTGAATAAACTTTAGTATGTAACTTGATACAAGAAATTAAGGGAAAGGAATACAACTAACTTGGTCAATGCTAGAATCGATATTTTTACATTCATTACACATAGATCTGGTTGGATTTGTTTTTGTCATTTAGATTCATTCTCTTATCACTTGTAAGTATCTTTTAATTTTAAAAATGTAACTTTTATTTAAAATTATAATTACTCTTTTATGTTTAGTATTAAATTTTATTTAATTATAATTTTGTGGCTTTTATGAACCCTGTCGTATTAACACATTTTTACCTGATAATGAAATCATTTCACCTGCTTGGCTGTGAAAGATTAGGTCTCATGTCTGTGTAACTTCATCCATGTGTGCTGTATTAAAACTGTCTTAATGAATGAATATCAATGCTATCATATCTGTGTAAATTCTTCCATGTTTAAAATGGTAAAACTGACTTAGCATAGCAATACATAGCAATGCTCTCATGTTTGTTACTTCTCTCATGAATGGTAAAACTATCTAGCAATGTTCTTGCATCTTGTTACTTCACCCATGAAAAGTAAAACTATCTAGCAATGTTCTCACATCTCTGTTACTTCTCCCATGAAAAGTAAAACTATCTAGCAATGCTCTTGCATCTTGTTACTTCACCCATGAAAAGTAAAACTATCTAACAATGTTCTCACATCTCTGTTACTTCACCCATGGTTTCTTATATTTTCCACTCTGTCTTACACATATAGTACCAGTGGAAAAAATAAATAACTGTTCATTCATTTTCTAAATTTCTAGTACCTGAGGAAAAACGTAAGGTTAAAGGTAATTTGTTTGCTGGAGCTTGTAGTGATTTTCTCATTTTAACCAAGAATGGACCTTAATAAACTGTTTCAAATTTTGTTGTTTTGAGGTTTGTGAATGTGATCTTTTAATGTTGAAGTATAGTACTCATTGGGTTTAGAATTTTAATTCATTTTAAATATTATTTACCTTGTGTTTTTTAACATTTAAAATTTTTGTCTTTGTTTTTATTTGATCATGTTTTTCACATCTTATCTACCATATATATTTATTTGCCTTTAATTTATCCAACATTGAAAAGAGCTCGCAAATATACACCAATTATTTATCCAACATTTGATAACTCATAATTTTTTCAAAACATTAAATAATTTCTTAATTGAATTAGCACTGGAATGAGCTCATCAGTTTATGTTCCTTTTTATTATATTGGCACTGGAATGAGCTCACCAGTTTATGTTCCTTTTTATTATATTGGCACTGGAATGAGCTCAATGGCTTGTGTAACTTTTTATTATTTATCTTTGGAATGAATTCACCAGTGTATAATTAACTTTTTATTATTTAGCACTGGAATGAATTCACCAGTATTTAATTAACTTTTTATTATTTAGCACTGGAATGAATTCACCAGTGTATAATTAACTTTTTATTATTTAGCACTGGAATGAATTCACCAGTATTTAATTAACTTTTTATTATTTAGCATTGGAATGAATTCACCAGTGCATAATTAACTTTTTATTATTTAGCACTGGAATGAATTCACCAGTATATAATTAACTTTTTATTATTTAGCACTGGAATGAATTCACCAGTCTGTATACCTTTTTTATTATTTAGCCAGAGTTTTGGCATCTTTTTCTTATTTAACACTAGAATAAACTCATTAGTTTATATACCTTTGTATTGTTTAGTACTGGTTTGTGTACCTTTGTGTTATTTTACAGTTGAATGAGCTCACCCCCTTTGTATATTTTGTCATTCTTTAGTACTGGAATAAGCTCACCAGTTTACCTACCTTTAATATGTCCAGAATTTGGAAAGGGGATTAACCAATGTCATTAATTTATTTATCATTGGAAAGTGCTTAACATCTTATGTGCAGTAGACCCTGTTTTACATGTAGTTGAGCATATGATCAAATCACTTTACAAAGGATTCTCCATAATAAGGTTCACTGTATGATAAAAATGCACTTTACAATGGGTTTATGATTGCTACCAGATAATAAAGTATTATTGGGTTCACATTACAGTATATTCCACAATACGATGAGGTATCTGGAATGGATTCATGACATATTTCCCAACTAACATGTAATGAAAACAAAAAGTCATAAATTTATAAGCCTTAATCAGTTAATGCAACTTGAAAAAAAGCTCACAGATATTTACT
Organism: Sinotaia quadrata; assembly: GCA_028829895.1. Lineage (NCBI taxonomy): Eukaryota > Metazoa > Mollusca > Gastropoda > Architaenioglossa > Viviparidae > Sinotaia > Sinotaia quadrata. The sequence goes on along the minus strand of CM054183.1, from coordinate 34,124,071 downwards.
TACCTTTATTTTATCTAGAAAAATGGGGGAAATAGTTCACAAATGTATGAACCCATAGTATAATTCATCTGGCATTGGAAAACACTGATCTTTTAACTTTAATATATCCTGCACCCAAAAATAAAATCTTATAAACGTATAATTTATCAAGCATGGTAAACACATTATAATTTATCTAGAACTAAAAAAAATATTTATCATTACCTTTCATTTATAGACACTGAAAAAGCTCATAAATTTATCATTTATTTAGAATTGGAAAACTTTCATTATTTATCTTTAATTTATCCCACACTATAAATGCTCATAAATTTATCTAGAATTGGGAGGGGGGTGTCAATTTTTACCTTAATTTATCCTACCTTTAACAAGCTCATAAAGTTATAATTTGTCTAGCATTGGTAGACATTAATAACCTTACTTCATCTTGCACTAAAAAAACAACTCACAAAGCTACAATTTGACTAGAATTAGAAAAATACTTATTATTTATCTCTATTTAAACTGCACTAATTTATCTAGCATTAGAAAACACTTCATATACCTAAAGATCCTGTAAATGTATAATTTATCTTGCATTTGAAAGCACTTCATTCACCTTTAATTTATCTTGTGTTAAAGATCCTGTAAATGTAAAATTTTATCTAGCATTTGAAAGCACTTCATTTGCCTTTATCCTGTGTTAAAGAGCCTGTAAATGTATAATTTTATCTAGCATTTGAAAGCACTTCATTTGCCTTTAATTTATCCTGTGTTAAAAGACTGTAAATGTAAATTTTTTCTTACATTTGAAAGCACTTCATTTGCCTTTAATTTATCGTGTGTTAAAGAACCTGTAAATATATAATTTATCTAGCATTAGAAAGCACTCCATTTGTCTTTAATTTATCATGTGTTAAAGAGCCTGTAAATGTGTAATTTATCTATTATTAGAAAGCTCTCACCAGTTTATGGTTTTGAATTTATCCAGCACTGGAAAGAGATCACCCAGAGAGCTATCATTCATTTATGTTGGAAAACTTCTTCAAGCATATCGACATTGACCCCCAAAACGCCCATATACTTGATGGACAAGCACCTGATCTTGTCAAGGAGTGCAATGATTATGAGAAGAAAATTGAAGAGGCTGGTGGTATAGAACTCTTCATTGGAGGTTTGTTATCATATAATCAATCATATTGGGCCTGTTTCATATTTTAGAAAAGTGGTAAGTCCTGTTTTAGTTTAGTTTTTAAATTATCCATTTGTAATATGACATTGTACATACGGGATTTAAAGATCAAGTGAATAGAAAACACTTCAAATATATATATTTTTTAAAAAGCAGATATTTTCAGTGATGTCAAATTTCTAAACCTTCTGGCAAAGTTAAAGTAGCCAGCAATTTTATCAGAGCTATTATTCTAGGGTTACCAATGGAATAGAAACTAAACCTCACAATCACGCACAAGATCACCGCTTGATGACACAAAACAATAATGTAGTAACTTCCTTATACCAGAAATTCTATGATGTAGTCAAGCATTCCCTGCTGCATACATTAATAGAGTGCAGTGTATTCTTATACTTACACACTGGGAGTAGAGACTTCTTGAATCTACCATGGTTGTAGTGGTTTATAAATCAATAAACTAAGAAATGTTAGAAATTCCAGAGATTCAAGAATTTTAAAAAGTTACTTATTCCCATTAAGCCACCTTTCACGACTGGAATTCTGCCATACCAAAATTCATAGTGATTAGAAAATACAATTCTTTTCAGAATTTACAGTTTCTTTGATCTCAGCCCATTGGCTTGTCTTATTGTCTTGTAAATCTTAACCATTGGATAATAAAACTACTCATCCACATAAGACTGGTTTAGATTACATCAACACATTCTAGCACATTCTTTACCCAAAGTTGTTTATTCCAACTCTGACATTTACAAAAATAATACCATCATAAGCAGTGCCCAAAGTTGGGTTATGTTGATATTTAACAATTTATATTACAATTAAATTTAGAAATAGGGATAGGCAAAAATTTACTCCTCCACAGATATATTAAAAATAAATAATTAAAAATTATATTTTGTTGATGTGTACTTTTTTTTCCTTTCAGGCATTGGCCCTGATGGACACATTGCATTCAATGAACCTGGGTCCAGTTTGGTATCCCGTACTCGAGTGAAAACACTGGCTCAAGAAACAATTATTGCAAATGCTCGCTTCTTCGGTGGTGACCTGAGTAAAGTTCCAACGCAAGCACTCACTGTCGGTGTTGGAACTGTAATGGATGCTCGTGAGGTGATGATTAAAATTAATAAATATGCTTTCAGCTAAATTTCATCCATGATTTAAAATAAAATGTCTTGCTTTTACCATCATCTTACAGTCAAATTAAGGGCATAAAATATTGTCAGCTGTTGTTTTGCAGTACCATGCAAAGTAAAGGACAGATTAGTGAGGTGGAGTTGCTAAGAACACTTTTATGCATGCAAGTCACACTGATGAAATTTTATTGTACTAAATTTAGTTTTTAAAGATGCATAGAAGGCAAAATGATTCACTTTTTAGAAACTTATAACTGATCAAGTAGTTGTTCAGTAATTGTGAATCACTAGTCTTTTGCATCCTGTTAGGAAGACTATACGTCTGTGCATGGTTATTTCTACTTAGTGTGCAGCAAGTAACATAAAATTGTGATTAGTAATTGTTTATAAGCCCACCTTGGGCAGAACAAACGAAGCATGAAATTTTTAACTGTTCAGTTTTGCTTTGGTGCTTCATCCCTTGCAATGGCTGCATCAACCTGCAGTTTGGTCCATAATAATATTAATTTTCAAATGGAAACTTGCCTGCATTATTGAACCTCATTTGTGTGCTCTCAAGTTCATCATAAAACTGATTGTTAAAGAGGAAACGAAATAAAAAACAGACAAGTCACTATACATTTAAGAATATTGTTTCAGATGTGATTTTGCTACAGTGTTTTTAAATTTGATCTTCATTTAGTCATAACCAATCATATTGATAAACAAGGAAAAGGCAAAAACCATCAGATAAAGTGTGGATACTTTCAAACTTAGAATTTTTGTTGTTGAAAGTATGAGAAGAATGTCAAATAAATTTAGATTAATTATATCTATATATAACACATTCATGAAATTCTCAAATTCCTCAGCAAAGTGTAAAATATATCTCCATCCCATTGCTGCCCCCATTTAGAGCGTTGTTTTGTTATAGCATGCAAGCTTGGTAAGTCCAAGAACAGCCATTTTGATTCATCATGTCTGGGAAAAATCCTGCAAGTGATGTTAGTGCTTCAAAGTTGCAAAGAAAAGCATTTGCTTGGATGTGAAACTGCAATGTTGAAGCAGAAGGAAGCTAGTGAGCATCAAGTTTGATGTAGGTTTTTCTTTAAATTTGTCAATGTCCATGATGGAACACTTATAAAAATGCAAACAAATTCATGCAAATCATGGACCAGACAGATAACGACCCTAACTCTAAGTGGAACTGTAATGCAATGACAGATATTCTTGAAATGACATTGTGCTACTGAAGACTGCTTTGTGAGAGCAAACTCAAGAAAAGACTAATGATTCTCAGTGCCTACATTATCAAGAAGCCAGGGTTTGCACAGTCCGGTCCCTCATCTAAAATATAATTAGTGACTTTCATAAAAATATCAGAAATCAGTAAATAAATATATACTGTAAGAAATAATTAAATCTTTGCTCTCCAGGTTATGATCCTGATCACAGGAGCCCACAAAGCACTTGCCCTGCACAAAGCTATAGAGGAAGGTATCAACCACATGTGGACTGTGTCAGCATTCCAGCAGCACCCTTCAACAATTTTTATTTGCGATGAAGATGCTACCAATGAACTCCGTGTTCGCACAGTGAAGTACTTTAAGGGATTGATGCATGTGCACAACAAACTGATAGAAGAATCCGGGTGATGGGAACACACCTGTAAACATTGGATGTTATACTGAAGATTTCCATAAAAGCCATTTTTCTTTCTCTCTTTTATTTGTTGCAATTATATTTTTGTTTTCATTGCAGTACAAAATTGAATGTTATACAGAAATAGAAGAGTTAAGCAATAGCATGTATTTTCCTTTTCACATGCACACACTGGCACACATATGCACTCATACACATGAACATGAATATACACATGCATATGCATTCACACACAGACATGCATACATATATAATAGTACTTGTACATATTTTTCTACTATCAATCTACAGACTTGTTTTGATGTTTGTTTTGATATCATGTACTTCCTTTTTGGCATTTTCTTGATCTTTCCTAATCTACTGAATAATGTTAACAATGTTAAATTGAACTATAAGCATGTTTGGTACTTGATAATATGTTCCCCTTTAAAATGGTAAGTCACTCTAATATTCGAATGGTCCTTTTTATATTTTATTTATATTAATATTTTTTTAAATCTCTTTTGCTTGTGCAAAATTTTGCTATGTGACTAAAAAGTTCTCTTGATGAGACTGTTTTCAGACTAGTAATATTTACATAGATCATTAGATGCGATAATTGACCTAATGATAAGATAATTTTGTCATCAACCCTTATAAATATATATATATATATTATCATATTCAAGGATGACAATTTCATATGCTGGAGAGCAGCATGCCCCATAATCCAGGCCTCATTTAATCATTTTTTTAAAAATTCACCTCCATCTAGTTTGGTGATTGACAGTACTCAGTACTAGTCAGACTTTGCCTCTTATATTTTATATGTATATATAAACATTATACTATATCTATGACAGTTATAGTCCTTACTTTAATATACACATAGAAAGGATTTGCACTTAAAAATTAACAGTTACTGTATACACACATTTAATTTTATTTTTAACAGTTTTTTCTCTACTTTCTTTTGAGTAAATAATTTTGCTATATTGTTTTGCTTTATATGAAGGTTATTCCTTGAACATTTCAATTCATGAATAATGATTATGTTTTTCTTTGAAAAATGTTTTTTGCTTATATACTATTTGAGGTGAAAATTTTAAATATATATATACATGCATGGACATATTATGTTTTATTATTATTGCTTCTAAACTGGATGGGTAATTTTAAACTCAATAATTTTCAGTAACAAATTAATTATCACATTTTTTATTTGCATTCAGGTCATTTTGCTTTAACATAGGGTGTATATTGTTTACCAGATGTCTATGGTCTCGCATATTAAGTATCACTTTTGAGTGTTTTTTAAATTAAAACCCATTAATTTGAAGTATTTTAATTTCTTCTTGAGATCTGCAAACAATGGCATTTGACATTCTACTTGTTCCAGTATATTACATTTAATTAGACTAACAGTATTATGTGTTTCTTGTAACATCATCTGTGATAGCATTTTTAGGCTAATCATATGTCACCTTTGGAACTTGAGTGTACATGTGATCTAAACAGTTAATGCAAATAATCTCATCAATAAAATTGCCTGAATGGACTTTTTCTTAATGGGTTTGAACAAAATGGGTGTAAAATGCATGCATGAATAAGGCAGAAATTCCTGTTGTAATGGTCTTGAAACAGGATTTGAAAGTGACTGCTGCCCGAGCAAGGCAGCAACAACAACAAAATTAAATAAATAAATAAACTTTTCATACTGCTCTGACAAACACACAAACCTTTCTTCTTCTTACTCTGAGAATTCAGCTATAAAAGACTACAATTTGTGCCTTTACATAAACAACAAGATTACAATTCATGAGTTTACATAAACAAGACTACAATTTCAGGCATAAATATTAAAAAGTCATGATGCATGTATTTACATAAACAAGACTACAATTTATATGTTTGCATAACAAGATTACAAACTCTGGTGCAGGAGGAGTTTACAAGCATGCGCTTACAAGCAGAAATAAATTATACAAAATATTTTTTAAATTGCAAAGTTATTTGGAAAAGATTTCTTTGAGAGTAAATTTGGGTTGCTCTAATTTACTTGTACGTTTAGATAGATTAAAGGCCATCTCTTACTTGGGACATATTTGGGGCGTTTGTACGTTTGAAAGTTGACAGTGGTGAAGGAGATGCACGAATTTCCTTATGTTATCGTCTGCTTGGCTTGAAAGAAGCTTTCCATTTCTAATCTAGATGGCGTGTCTTCAATGGGACTATATTTTCATCAGGTTGGAGCAGTAACGAAGTAATATACAGACCCACATACACACATATACATTATTACATGCACATATTCACACGTGCGCGCTCATTACACATACGACAACAATCAATTCGAGATCTTTTGAAATAGCAATATGTGCCAGGTAGAAAATGAATGAAAATATAATATAATGAATGAATTGAAGTACAATGCAATGAATGAATTGAAGTACAATATAATGAAAGTACAATATGTCAGTCGAAAGTAAAACTTTGCCTGGTATCACTTCAATAAACATTTAAAAATTAAAATAATGAAAAGAAATAAAATCTAGATACACAAGGGGTATAAGAAACATAGTACAAAAACCACATTTAAAGTATTTAACCAAGCCACTCCAAGATACTAACGGGATAGGATTTGTTAGAATTACAAGAACTAACGGGATAGACCACCCAGAGCCGGACCGTTAGACTTGATGTATCTATCTCTTGTATCTCCTCCCGGATACTTGAACTGGACCGTCTGTCCAGAGGGCAGGAGAACCATTGCCGTTTCCCATTGTCCAATGAGTTATAGGTTAGAGTACAGGGTCACTTGTAACTAAAGATAGGGGAATGGCTAGTCTCAAGGAAAGATGGTAAAATGGGAAACCTTTATATAGTCACGTTTAACTAAATCTCTCTACTCCGCCTAGAACGACCCATGCTACAGCGCACGAAGGGGCGAATCCCAGAATTTTAATCTGGTATTTTAAAAGAAAGATATTGTGAAATTTTAAAGTCAGAAAGACTGAGTACTGAGTGCAGTAATCTAAAGGAAGGATCTATTGTACTCCAACCTTTGATTCTTGGGGTTTGAGGAACATGGAAGAATCACAATCACCAGAACCAGATCACTCGAATTTCATGAGAGTTCCTAGAGCAGACGACGGATTCTGTTTGTGTACATGGAGCAAAAAGAGGCAGGGCTACCTAACAGCTGGTCAAACTAAAGGGCCGCCATTGGGATGATTTATGCCTTGGATGCCGGCTCAGCACTACATTGCCTTTTACATCTTTAAGCTAAGTACAGCGAGCCTAGGCATCGAAACTGAGTGCATATACATACTTGTGATTGAAATTGAGACTTGAGATCCATGTAGAAAAGAAGATAAGTTAGCAAAAGGAAAATGGAAAGCCAAGTTGGATAGGTTTACCTCTGAGAAGTCAGTTAAGCCAAGTTGGATAGGTTTACCTCTGAGAAGTCAGTTAAGCCAAGTTGGATAGGTTTACCTCTGAGAGGTCAATTAAGTCAAGTTGGATAGGTTTACCTCTGAGAGGTCAGTTAAGTCAAGTTGGATAGGTTTACCTCTGAGAGGTCAGTTAAGCCAAGTAGGATAGGTTTACCTCTGAGAGGTCAAAAGCCAAGTTGGATAGGTTTACCTCTAAAAGATCACGTAAGCCAGTTAGAAGGTTATCAATAAAAGGTCTCATAAGACAGGTTTTGTACGTTGACATCTAGAAGGTCATATAACTAGTTTGTAGTTTTACCATTGAACGTTCACATTAAGCCTTGTTGGTAAGGCTTACCGCTGAAAGGTTATGTCAAATTAAACCGTAAATGCAGCTTACAAGCGCAAGCACTCCGGATATAATCTCTTTCCGGAGAACGACCGACGAATGTGGGTGATGACTTGCTTCCTGGTAAGGAAACTCTGCTTTATTGCTAAATACGTTAAAAGTCATTGAAGGCTGTCTCTCAACATATCCAGATGTTGCCAGATGAAAGAGAAATTCTATTTATGACCAAACAGGCGAAGAACTCCAGCACGGAAAGCAGAACCAGTGAGGAAGTAGACAAACAAGTTCATAGCCGCACTGAGGGAGTTCAGCAGTAAAAACACCTCACTAAGCGCCAGCGCCAAATAATGCTCACGTTGAAAGGGAGATAACTCGTGTATCAGCTTCTTCAAAAGCGGGTAGACTGCATTTGGAATAGCCAAAAGGATAAATATGAATGAATAACTAAGCACGGTGACTGACGTCTGTCTTTCATGATTAAGGGTGTGATGCTTGGGTACTGTGTTTGGGGTAGGGCAGTTGGACTTTTTCTCCTTATAGTTGTCATGAAACCCGTCATCGACAATGCTCCTCTGGCCTTGCTTCAGATGGCGTGGTGGTGGGAAAGAGATTATTTTCATGACGTAGCACGCAGCCTCGGTGTCACGATGCTCGCTGTCTGTCTTCTGTGTTTTCCCCTCTTGTTGCGTTGCGTAGCGTTTCGCCTTTTCCCGACCCTCAAGCAATGTTTCCATTTTCCGCGAGTGCATGGCAATGGTCACCACGAGAGAAATATTGCAGACCAGAATCAGGAACAGAGGGATGTGCTGGAAGATCAAGCTGGATGCCAGTGATAGGTCAGAGAAGATTTGGCAGTGCTCCATGGACATTTGCGTTTCAGCAGTGGCGAACTCTGTCTCATTGTCACTTCCGGTTCCAAGGGAAACGACCTTGACTTTAAAGAGCAGATTGGAGTCCAGCAGGAAGACAATGACCACGATGGTCAGAGTGTACAGTCGAGGACGTCTTAGATGTTTCAGAACAATCATCCTAAAAATAAAAATTTAAATCATTATTTATTTATTTATTTTTTGGGGGGAGAGAGATCCATGCGAATGCTATGGCAGAGTTATCTATCTCAAATTGTAGAAAGCATTCTGAAATCAATAGTCAAGTGGAGAGAAAATGTCAGAAGTAATAATTCTTTTATAAGAAAAATTACAGAAGGGCGTTATATTTTACTGAAATAAGGGAGTAAATGCGAATGATGTGACAGTTAATATCTACATGAGGAAATCTTTCGTAATACTTAATTGGAGGTAACTTTGGGAGCATATATCATTTTGCAGTGAGAGCATTTAAACATTTAGCAGCAATGTCAACAACAACAAAACAAACAAGTAGTATATTTCAGCCCAAAAGAACATCGTGCGAACGCTGTGACAGAGTTATCTGTCCCTACTTGTGGAAGGCGTGCCATAAAAATTATTCAAGTGGAAATAATTGTGGACATTTCAAACTCTTTAATACTGTATTGTATTTTATTAACTTGTATACCAAAATCGAAATAGTGCCTTGTCATGTGATAAACTAACGATCCTCTGGTTTAATTGTTGTATTTCTATATAAAACTCAGTAAAGAAGGAACACACTTTTCTTTCATATATATCAAATATTCGCTCTTCGTTGCAGGGCTTGTGCCACTTTGTTCAGTATTAAATTCCAGCATAATTATGTTGCAGTTCAAAATGCAAGTAAAACGACCAAGTTGACAAATTATAGATGCCTGTATTCTGGAACACAGCGTTAGTTGAAGTTAGTAAAACGAAAGGGTTAATTGTTTTAATTGCTCACTCGCTTAGAAAGTGACGTATCCATGCATAAGAATTTGATTGTAGGTATGCATGTATGTACGTGTGTGTGTGTGTGTGTGTGTAATTATATGCATGTGTGTATTTGTACATTTGATTATAAGTCATATCATGAGTGAAAATTCAAGCAAATGACTTTGACCGTTGGTTTTTTTGTAAGCACTTTGAAAGCAACGACGCAACAAGCTGGCCATATAAAATAAAACTCCCACTCGAAGGTCACGAACGCACTGAGGGTAAAGCTGGCCATATAAAATAAAACTCCCACTCGAAGGTCACGAACGCACTGAGGGTAAAGCTGGCCATATAAAATAAAACTCCCACTCGAAGGTCACGAACGCACTGAGGGTAAAGCTGGCCATATAAAATAAAACTCCCACTCGAAGGTCACGAACGCACTGAGGGTAAAGCTGGCCATATAAAATAAAACTCCCACTCGAAGGTCACGAACGCACTGAGGGTAAAGCTGGCCATATAAAATAAAACTCCCACTCGAAGGTCACGAACGCACTGAGGGTAAAGCTGGCCATATAAAATAAAACTCCCACTCGAAGGTCACGAACGCACTGAGGGTAAAGCTGGCCATATAAAATAAAACTCCCACTCGAAGGTCACGAACGCACTGAGGGTAAAGCTGGCCATGGGAAAAAAAGCACGAGCTCGAAGGTCAAAGACGCTTTAGCGTTAAAAACTAATAAAGCTGGAAAACCCTATATATACATATATAGATATGAATTCAGTTATTTCATATTAAATGCGTTGTTTAATAAATAACCAGATTCACTGTATAAAAAAATCATTATTACAAGTAATTAAATATTGCTGCTTAAATATGCCTTAAGTATACAGTCTTAACTGTTTGTTTAAGGCATTGCTGAATAAACTATTGTACATTGCTTGATTTGAAACAGTCACATTCATAACTCACAGAACTAAGTTAAGGTGATAAAAAGCATCGACAATAAGCTATTAGTATTCAACTTGATTAACTTTTACAATATTCAGTTTTAAGATAGCAAAACCAAATCAATCTAACTACATTTAACATTTCTGTAAAACTTGAGTACTCTAGTCTTTCAAAGATCAACTGTAGAGGTTTAGACCAGTCTAGATTCTAGTCTTTCAAAGATCTATTGAAGAAGTCTCGACCAGTCTTTCAAAAATCAACCACTCTAGTTTTTCAAAGAACTACTGTAGAGCTTTTGACCAGTCTTTCAGACCAACTGCATTTACAAAGATCTAACTACAAGAAAAGTTGTACAAGACACTATGCTGCCGAGCCGTGGCAAGCTTAAGAACTCAAATAAACATCACAGACAGTTACAGAGTGTATGTTTAACGATGTGACAAGCTACCGGAAACATAATTAGAAATTTACATTTCCTTTCAAAATTAAAAATGCTCCGTAAGGAGAACTATGGTATTAATACTGATGTAATAATTGTTTTAAAATACTATTTAACTTTCGAAAACAATCTGAAAAAATTCTGAAAAGTTGACTACAATAGTGAATTCTATAGATTTTGAGCGGATATCATGGAGTTATGAAAATCTTTCAAACTTTCACGATAGTAACCACTTTAAAAAAGAAAAAAAAAAGACATTAGCTCATAATTCCGATCCAATCTGAACGGTTTATGATTCAAACAAAAACGACCGAAAGCGTTTTGGAGGCGTAAATATTTCATGGGTAATATTTCACAGCCCATAAATGGGAACAATCTAAGTTTTCCTCTTTCAGTTGATATTTAGTTTACAGTGTGACCCGCTTTTACTTAGACTTCAACAAACAACAAACGGACCGGTAGATAAAAATATTAATTTATTGAAAGAGTCTTAGTTATATTATTTAAAATAAATATATGTAAAGTTGCGTAATTGCTTTACAAGAAAGAAAATTGTTTTGAAATGTAGGTCACCTACTTTATTAAGAGCTGGGACTATATGTTTAGACTCAAGTCACTAAGTTTTGGGACTACATGTTTAGACTCAAGTCACTAAGTTTTATTAAGAGCTGGAACTAAATATTTAGACTCAAGCTACGTACATTTATTAATAGTTGGGAATATATGTTTATAAATCATCACACACTTTTATTAAAGACCAAGTGAACAGACATCTATTTCAAACACAGGTAATTACTTTTAAAAAATAGATATTTCATTAACAACTCAGGTGGAGAACGTGCTAGAAATTGCTGATGCAATCCAAACCATTTCCAACTGGATGAGTACCTATCACGCCAAATACTACCTAACACGTGCAACATTATATATCACGATAAACATTACTTACCATACGCAACATTATATATCACGATAAACATTACCTACCACACGCAACACTACATATCACGCCAAACACTATCTGTTACGGTTAAGTATTTAACCCAAGACTACTTATCACGCCAAACACTACCTATCATGCCAAACACTACCTATTCTTTAAAAGTGCAACACTGGACTGAGTTATACCCAAGACTTTCCCTCTTTTATACCCAAGGTACTGTCGTAGATGCAACCAATTTGTGACGTGATGGCTGGCCATAAACCACAGAAAATAAAAATAACAATCTGATGGCCTATCACATCGGCTTCATCCTTCACAAACATCTTCAAACTTCGCATTGTCATTTTAATGGTAACGTTTGATATGCAAAGGCTGATATATTTAGATATCAGTGCGTTTTGAGAATAGGAATGCTAGTGTGTTTGTGTGTGATAGAGAGAGTAGGGAGGGAGACCTCATCAGAATCGTAATTCAGATGTTAAATATTATATCTATTCCATGGCCGTCTGTATTCTATGATATCTATTTAAATGTGTACTGAAATAAAGTGTGCCTTTATTAACATTATATCCAGTCCACGTGAAATTATTCTATTCGTTCTAGACGAGACAGTAGGAATCCGTTTTGTTTCGTTTCTTTTCCTTTTGTTACTGCAGTATTTCTGTAACTTCTTAATGAAATTTGCTTTCGTCTCTATATCATCGCAAACAATTGAGTCTGATCAAAATAATCATGGGTAATTGAAAAGTTGAAAATATTACTTCACTGTTTCCAGACATCTGTTAACATTTGTTTCCATTTGTACTTTCTTTTGCGCTGTACAAGATCTGAATCTCATAAACTACCACAAAAATAAATGAGCTTTAAAAAAAAATAAAGAGAAACCAGACAATTTTACGATGTCTAGATTAGTATTCTAAGAATAGTTTCCGACCGGTTTAATTACACCCCAGACATAGATTAAATCTTCATTAATTGCATTCCAAGAATCGGTTAAATCGCACTATACAGTGTTATTACAGAACTGATGGCTTTTAGACTGCCCGTGGGCGGGGTATATACCGTACGTGCATTTTAGAGTCTGTATAAGTTTGTGTTTGTGAAGCTAATGTGTATGTGTGTGTGTGTGTGCTTTTGTTTGATTTTCTTTTGGCTGTGACGTCTCTGGTCAGAAACAGGAAAGAGAATGCAGCAAAGATATTTTGATATGTATCATTCCTAGCCTCAATAAAAGATAACTATAACAATGATACGCCAAATTGTACGTTTGACTAAACTATTTTTAAACAGATCTACATTCATTATTTTAAAAAATATATCCCTAGCCTCAAATAAAAGTTAACAATATTGACTAAACTATTTAAAACAGATCTACATTCATTATTTAAAAATATATCCCTAGCCTCATATAAAAGTTAACAATATGAATTATATGTCAAACGAATGTATACTAAACTATTTAAAACAGATCTACATTCATTATATAAAATATATATCCTTTTCTTATTTTTCCCCCTTTGCATCGCCCCCGTTCCCCGCTATTCCAAGCTGTCTATACTTAATCTTTGACGTAGTTTATTTTTTTTTAAATCCTATAAAGTTTCGCTGGTCACTTTCAGTTCTGATGTTTGAAGACGTAAAATGTTTATGCCTTGAATTCAGCCCCCCCCCCTCCTTTCCTCACAGTAATAAGTTTAGAATCTACCCATTCTTACTCCCAAAATCTTAAATTACATTTATTTTCCCAAAACATTTAGAATTCATTTTTATATGGTTGTTGTTTCTGATGAATTAATGTGTGGTGTTGACTTTTTGTAATCATAAATATTTCTAAATCTGTAAACCACTACGTGGGATTTGCATTTCAGTTTGAATGCTTTTAATCTATATATTCTCCTATTTTCAAATTAATATTAAATACTAAGTGCATTGTGAGTTAGATAGCCCTTTGCTGACACTTTTCCCCCTTTTAAATTAACAAAGAAAACAGTTCCATAGGCTTAAAATTAACTTTCTTGAACACAGCATTCAATATATATATATATATATATAATTATTTGTATATTCAGTAAACTGTATGCATATAGATCATATCACAAGAAGTTGTTGCCCTCAACTACACTAAAACTAAATTGAAATATAGATTCCAGTTATTTCTTACTAAATTATAATTGTCACATTTTGCCTTTTGTATTATGAAGTATTTATGCACTTTGATTTATTTCCGGGACCAAGCAGTTAAGTTGTGCTCGGCTGTGCATCATATCTTTTAATCACACAAAGCAGTTTAGTTTATAACTTAGTTTACTATAACTAATTGTAAATAAATATTTTACAACTATGTTAGAGATATCCTATTTTTTATTTAACCTTCGTTGTTATACACCTATTTATGTGTACGCGCTTATCACAAAAGAGAATAAAAATCACACATACGTAAGCACCTTGAACTGATACCCAAACTCTTGTGAAATTAAAAATGTAAATAATACTTAATATGGTAAAACTCAATGTGTTACATCTGTAATACTAGTCGCCAGAGGCATTTTTTTGGGGTGAAAGAAACCCTTTCACTGTCTTTGGACTTTCATTTAGTTTTTGTCCAGAGCCGGTGAATTTGGCACAAACTGCATGAGTCCTAATTCTATGGCTAGTGTCGTCATCATTGGATGTATAAATCTCTATACATGTTCTTCCTCGTACATGATCATGGGAGGCATGTGTGTATACTTTGATCCAGTCTGAGACATCATCCTCTACGAGTCTAGGCGTTAATGACAGTATGAACTATAACTTGCTGCATCACAATTAGGAGACAAAAATTAATTTAATCGTCAAAAGTTATCTTACACGGGGTGTTATATTTCCAACACTTCACGATAAGGTGTACTGAACCAGCTTGCTGCATCGCAATGTCACCTGTGATGTTCTGTCAGTGCAGTTGTACTATTTTTAACTTTAATTCGTGTACATTTGTCTTCTTTTTTATATAACTTGACAGATGGAAGTTTATTAATACGAGACTTACTTTGCATAACTATTTCTGCATTTATTCTTCTGACTCGAAAACAGTCCAGTTATATAATTCCAGTCTAGTGTATGGGTGAAATAATGAATTAGGCCTTCAACACTGGCTGAAAGTTTGTAGATTTAACGCATCTAGACATTCAACGCTGGCTGAAGGTTTGTTGATTTAACGCATCTAGACATTCAACGCTGGCTGAAGGTTTGTTGATTTGGTTACTGATATAACATCATCATACTTTTTGTTCTACTAGGATAGAAAGTGCACGCTAGCATACGTCACTACGTTAGGGCGACTTCCTCCACTAAAAATAGAAAGTACGTGTAACGTACGTCACTACATCCTCCACTAAAAGTGGAAAGTACATATTAATGTTCGTCACTACTGCATGCTAAAATACGTCAATACGTCATTGCGCTTTTGCCCAGTAGAACAGAAAGTGCATGCTAGCATACGTTACCACGTCAGGGCGCTTTCCTCCACTAAAAATAGAAAGTAGGTGTAGCGTACGTCACTACATCATCCACTAAAAGTGGAAAGTACATATTAATGTACGTCACCACGGCATACTAAAATACGTCACTGCGCTTTTGTCCAGCAGAACAGAAAGTGCATGCTAGCATACGTCACTATTTCAGAGCGCTTCCCTCCACTAAAAATAGAAAGTACATGTAACGTACATCACTACGTCCTTTACTAAAAATGGAAAGTACATATTAACGCACGGTATACTAAAACATGTCATTTCATCATGGCGGTTTCTCCCAGTAGAACAGAAATTGCAAACTAGCAAACACAAATACCTCAGTTTGTTCTACCCACAACGCACCACTGAAAGAGGAAGTGTAATATTTATAGGCTTTTGTTTTGCTTCATTGTGTAAAAATCATGTATAATAATATTGTTTTAATCATTCATGCACGTGATGCATAAATCGTGAACTAAGATAACATGTTATAAATAAACATGTTGAATACACAGAGATCCAGTAAATAGTGTTGCTCTTTCAAAATGAACTATGAATGTTTCTTTTATTTGGTTTTTATTTTGTTTTGGTTTTTTTTTGGTTTTTTTTTGGGGGGGTCATATAAGATTCACTTTTTTTCGACCAGGCCGTAGGCGGTAGCTATAATTAATCGCTCTGACAGTGAGTGGGCCCTGCTTTCGAATGACAAAACAGTTATTGATTCATCGTTGCTTTTGTATTTTTTGGACCTTGAACTGCAAACACTCATGTCTATATGGGGACATAGGGGTTAGCGGAGTACGGGGTTGATGACGGTAGCTTCCTTGTACGACACTGATAGTTTCTCAGTTCTCTTCCCTACAGACGTACCTATATAGATGTCTCCTGAAAAAAAAAAAATAATTGTAGTGACGTCACCTGCAACCCAAACACAGCGCCGGGTAACTATCTCGTGACCAGCTAGCTTAGCTGGATAAGCCACAGGTAGTCTGGAGAAATACATAATAATATATAACGACATTATGTAGGTAAACTAAGGTCGACCATTCATAGTCGACTATTAAAGTTTGTGTCGTGGATTTACTGCCCTTGGCTGTCGCAGTTTGTGCTGAAACCCGATCACTGATTAGTCAGTCTTGAACGCGTGTCAACGTTGTTTTAAGCTATTTTAAGCTGCACCAGTACCGCAATACCGTCAGGTGTTGTAATAAGTTGGGCGGCACTTTGTTGGGAGCTAACACAGTCTGCCCTTCCTCCTGACACAATTGTAGGAAAAGTCACAACAAAAAATTATTTTTGGAAAAAAATATAATGCTAAATATCACCAGGGGGTAGGGAGAGCATTCACCGTTTTCATCACGCGGAATGAAAAAATATAGCTATACTGATATACAGTGGCCGCTTGTATTTTCTGCTCCTGCGTTTTAATCGACGAAATTTTTCTTTGATGTTTAGTTTCGTATGATATTATACTTGATTGTTTTTAGTAGCGATTTTAACGAACATTTATCTTTTTCTGTTAATTTCCTAGTGAAAGAAAAAAGAAAAAGATTCTATTTTCATGCGTATTGTAGACTCAGGACTAACGTAAATGGCTCACAGGTCTCGCTAGATAATCTAACGAGTAAAATTAAACTAATAATAACACACACACACACACACCTTGTGACGTTTTTGACTGTTATTTTTTCCTAGTAGGTATTGTTACTTTTTTTTTTTAATTGTAACTCTTTTCCTGCCCACCCTTAATTGATAGGAAAAGCGTAGAGGTCTGGGTGGCATTTGGACAAGATAGACAGTCATAAATCACATTCTGAAGCCGTATTCGATAAATGTATTATTCGTTTTGTCAGTATCCCTCTGTATAAATTCCTCCTGGACTCTATTTTTAATCGTGTCTAGTTTCATCATCTGTCATTTATTCAGGTCCTTATGTAAGCAAAACAGCCTTCCTAACCTTGACCTATATGTCGTCAAGTTCTTTAAAGTTCTTTACACAGACCGACATATTATATTAATTATAGACGTTTACGTAAACTGACGGCTTACAACGGCTTGATTTCTCTCGCTTGTCAGCGGGCAAACACCTCTCGAGTAAATGTCATTTCACAAGAAAAGTCGCCTATTCAACATTTTTATTTTCCTATTTTTTATCTCCGCTCTGTTTAATTCTGATATATAAATAGTTTGTTTTTTTAGAAATGGTTTCGCACCTTCTTTATACTCGACAGGTGTTTAATTATGTATTATCTCACCCCACAGTAAAATGTGTCTTTCTTTCTTTCTTTCGTTTGCTCTTTGTTTCTTTCTGTGCTTACTCTTTGTTTTTCTTTAGTTAACTCGCTCTTCCGTCAAGTCGTTTGTTTTCTCTTTGTTTGTCTTTTGTTCGTTCTCTTCCTCTTTCTTTCCTTCATTTTTTTTTTTTTGTTTGCTCGTACTTTTTCTCTCTCTTTTTATAAAAGAATTCTTTCTTTCCTTCTTTCTTTCTGCTAAATTTCTTTACTTTGGCTTCATTAGTCTGACAATTAAAAAAAATACTAATATGTACATAACGCTTATAATTATATTTCTAGAAATATGTTTTATTTCCACTTCTTCCCTTTTCGACAAACACATCTAATTGCTGAAAATATGAAGAACGAAAATATAAAAATATGGAGACGAACATTTATGTGCATGAGTACGGGAAGAGGCATTGGATCATTTACTTCACAGAAATTGTTAAAACATCACCGGTCCAGTTTACTTCACAGAAATTGTTAAAACATCACCGGTCCAGTTTACTTCACAGAAATTGTTAAAACATCACCGGTCCAGTTTACTTCACAGAAATTGTGAAAACATCACCAGTCCAGTTTACTTCACAGAAACTGTTAAAAACATTAGCGGTCCACTTTGCTTCATAGAACTGTTAACACATTAGCGGTCCACTTTCCTTCACAGAACTGTTAACACATTAGCGGTCCACTTTCCTTCACAGAACTGTTAACACATTAGCGGTCCACTTTCCTTCACAGAACTGTTAACACCTTAACGGATCAGTTTGCTTTTTAGCAACAGGAGAACAATTAGCCACTGAAGAACTACGAATATTCACATTATCAAGGCGAATGAACATGTGTGATCATGTACACACACCTAAGTTGTCAAGGCTAAACATTTTTTGTGCCCACGATAAACATATTTGCAGTCAAGGCTAAACATTTTTATGATACAAAGTTAAACATCTTTTAATCAAAGTTTAGCATCTTTGTAATAAACACTAAACTTTTATTGGATCAAAAACAAACGTGTATGTGATCGGGACTTAATCATCTATGTCATCAAGGCCAAAAATATTTTTGATCACAGCTAAAGATTTTGTGATCAAAATTAAACATATTGTAATCAAGACCAGTCATTTATTTCATCAATGCCTAACATCTGTGTGATCAAAACCAATCTTACATCATTGTGATAAAATTAAACCATGTTTGACCTTTGTGGCTGATAAGCACCTTTGTGATTAGATTAAACCTTTTGTGACAATTGTGTCTGCTAAACATCTTTATGATAGATTAAACCTCTTTTTTGCCTTTGCAGCTGCTAATGATCTTTGTGACAAGATTAAATTTTGTGTGACCTTTGCAGCTGCTAATGATCTTTGTGACAAGATTAAATTTTGTGTGGTCTTTGTGGCTGCTAAACATCTTTGTGATAAGATTATACAGCTTAGCTCAAACATTTGTAGAAATAAAAATCAACTCACAAAATACATCTTTACACAAATATATTTCTAACTCCATTCTCTCTCAATCAGTCACCATTAAGCTAATGGCTGCCTTTCAAGACCGGACTTCTTGCTACACCACATTCAAGTGATTAGACAATATAATTATCTACAGCATGTCAAATTTGATCTCAGCCCATTGGCTGATCTCATTCTCGTAAATCTTAACCATTGGATAATAAAATCTACTCATCTAGATGGAATTGGTTTGTATTAGATCAGTAATTTATAGCATATTCTCAACTCGAGTGTTTACTCCAACTCTCATATACAAAACTACCATCACAAGGAGTGCTCAAGGTCGGGTCATTTCGACAATTTAATAATTTATATAACAATTACGTTTAGAAATAGGGTTAGGCAAATTTGTTCTGCCACAATGACCCTTTTTAACAGCGAGAAGAGAGCTATAATTTTCATAAAAGGTAGTTGTCGAAGCATACGGCATGAGCTAGGAAGACTGAAATCAATATGTCACTTTAAAGTACAAATTTCTTCATAATTTTTAAAGATCCTAGTAAATAAAGTGTCTATAAAAGAAATAGGGAGGGAGGGGAAGGATAGATCAGACAGAGAAACAGAGAGGACAGACACAAAAAAGAGATAGCAGACAGACAGAGCAGATGCAGAGAGAAATATAGAAAGCAGACAGGCAGAGAACAGAGAGGGAGAGAGAAGACAGATAGAGAGATAAATGGAGAAAGAGCAAACAGACAAGGAAAGAGAGAACAGAGGAAAAAAGGGAGAGCAGATAGACAGAGGGAAATCAAGAGGACTAACACAGAGTTAGAGTGGAACTCTCAGAACGTATAATAAATTCATGACCCACACAATAATTCGTCACAGGCCAGTAGTTATATTAATTCACAAAATGACTTGAAACCAATGATTTAAGTGATGTCAGAACAGAAAGTATAATTAGAAGAGGCCAGTAATGACAGTATAAGCTAAATACATTATAGGAGATTAATAATTATACTAATGCCAAAAGCATTTAAGGAGGCCAGTAATCAAAGGACTTCTAGAAACGTAGGCGGCCATTACTTATGCGAAGATCAGAGACTTTACAAGTCAATAATTGTGGATTTGCCAAAAGCAGTATATAAGATCAGAGACTTTACAAGTCAATAATTGTGGTATTGCCAAAAGCAGTATATAAGATCAGAGACTTTACAAGTCAATAATTGTGGTATTGTCAAAAGCAGTATATAAGATCAGAGACTTTACAAGTCAATAATTGTGGTATTGTCAAAAGCAGTATAAAAGGTCAATATTTATAGTAGTGCCAAAGACATCACATGCAGGGAATAACTGTAGCAATACCAGAGACCGGCATAAGATTACTATAATTATAGACAGTTGTAGAGAAGCAAGAAATATAATACTTCTTTCGAACGCCATAGTAATAGTGCGACGCCAATCATTAGTTAATTATTATGATTATTATTAATTAATTAATCATTCATAACTAATTACAAGTGGTGAGAATCTTAATTTATGTTATTAATATTTCTCCAGCAGACACCACTCGTCTCTCTCACTTGGCGGATATGTGGTCGTTGTAAACGTGTTCTCTTTTTCACAACATTAAAGACATTTACCGTCACTCAATATTCTGTAGGTGGAAAATTTGTTACCATCTTTAATCTATATTTCGTGAGCCCCCATCCACCCACTTTCTTCTCCAACATATGGTTATCAATAAATGTAAGAAGTTAATAAATTTATTAAATCAACAATCAAATATATGTATGATAAATACAATTAAATAGGCTACTTGAAATCAATTATTTCTATGAAACCACATTCGAATAATTTTCTGCTAGACGGACAGAAAAATACAAATCACATGATAGCTCTTATCAGAGAACAGAAATGGAGTTATTAGAGATAAGCGATAATAGTTTTATTTTACATAACCTGAATTAGGCTATTTCAATGGTTTTAATATGCTTTTGCAACAATGTCCAAATTATTGTCTGCCATTATTATGTCAGTTCCACATATTTCTCTTTCACATTGAAAACACTGTTCTGCTACTTATTCTTTCAAGTTAACCTGAGTGCTTCTTTTCGCCTGTCAACTTTTTCATCAGAACAATAAATGTAGCAATTTCCAGCAACTTCTCTGCACCAGAAATTGCTCATATAGTCAGCATATCTTGTCACATATATCAATAGAGTGTAGTGTATTCTTACACTTACACACCACTCTCCACCTTTACCATGGTAGGTTGTAGCGATTTACAAACAGTAAACCAGAAGGTTCAAATCATATACAAAAAGAAAGGCTGTTCCACTCATCAAGCTAATGGACACCTTTCAAGACCAGACCTCTTTGCCACTTCAGATTCAAGTGATCAGAGAATTGAATTTTCTACAGCAGGTAAACTTTTTTTTTTTTATCTCAGCCCATTGGCTGATCTCGTTCTCGGAAATTATAACCATTGGATAATAAAAACCTACTCACCCAGTTGGAATTAGTTTGCATTACATAGCGATTTCAAGCATATTCTCAACTCTGGTGTTTACCTCAACTCAGACACACATTTACAAAAATACCATCATAAGGAGTGCCCAAGCTCGGGTTACTTTGACAATTTAAACAATTTATATAATAATTTAAATTTTAAAATAGGGATAAAGAAATTTACTCTGCCAAACATAAGAAGCCAATAATTATAGCACTGGCCGAGACTGACATAGGAACCCACTAATCATAGGAACGACAGAGACTGACATAAGAAGGCCAATGATTACAGTAATGGCAGAGACTGACATAAGAAGGCCAATGATTACAGTAATGGCAATGGCCGACATAAGAAGGGCACTATTTCAGTAATGGCAGAGACTGACATAAGAAGGGCAATGATTTCACTAATGGCAGAGACTCCAAACAAGGCCTAAAGTTCTAGTAGACTACCACAGGCTGTAGTAAAGCTTCAGACATCATGATTTATGACGCTTGGACATGTAACACACTCGCTAACATTATCCACTTGATGTGAAAACACACGCACGCACACACACACACACACACACACACACACACACACACACACACAATACTAACATACATCCACTCGCAACCACACACAATTCTGTATGGAATTTTCTTTAAAATTACCTTATGCACACGACAAATTAACATGTAGATTGCTTATATGAAGTTCTTGGCAGAATCTTATTCAATACAGCCAATGTGACACAGAAAGTTGGACGTCTCTATGAACCAATACAACTCAGTAGGTCGAACAACTCTGTGAGTCAGTGTGACCCAGTAAGTCAGACGCATCTGTGAGCCAGTATGACCCAGTAAGTCGGACCCCTTTGCACAAGACAAAAAAGTAGTTTTTTTTTGCGCCAGATAATGGAGTATACATGTGAAATAAGATATTAGCAATGAACGTTAATTTGTTACATAAGTAGACTGTTAACAAATAACAAAAAAAAACCATGCACACTTATAATATTAAAATTTATTTAAATTTAAAACTCATCGTGATCTCCGACTCGCCAGAAATAATATACCATTTCATCCTGTGGGCAACTTGACATGACCTTGACATGAGCACATGGAAACTTTAATAGTCTGAAAATGTTATAAGCATGTTAAGTCATGACTGCATCAATTTACCCGTCCAGTGATTACAGTGAATAATAGCCTGCTACTCTACCAACCGACTTCATCATTTGCGCAACTTTAACAAGATAAGGCATATTCGAAGTCTGCAATAAGGCATAGCTAATTCTGAGGCCTTTTCATGCACTCTATTGTCGGTGGACTTGCTCAGCTAGTCGTAGAAATGTTTGATCGTCCTAGGATATACGCTTTTTACGGCGAACGATGGTGATGACCAGAGAAGGTAGGCAGTTGTGCTCCCTTCTTTCCTGGCTTGGTCCTGTGGTGACATGGACTTTGTATTGATTATATTATGCATTGCACCCAACCTTGCACAACCGCGCGTGCCATGCAGTTTGCTTATATAATATGACCTATTTCTTTGTCTGTTGGGTTCTGATTGGTTGTTTGTTATGGGTTTCACCGCATCTTCCAATTTCCCTGATTGTTGCACACCGGCGCAAGTGCGAAAGGGAGAGAGGTAATGTTCTAGAAAGAAGAGATAAAGTGTTATGGTGGGGAGAGGGGAGGCTTGGTCGGATGCTCTGGTGGATTTATTTTTAATGTAATTTTGTCCGGGCAGCCTACGTTTAACTACCGTGAAATCGTTAACATACACGATCTGGAGCACATAGCATCAAATTTGTCGTCTCTTTAGACACTAGAGAAAGAAATACACCCCTAGTGGGGATCGAACTGCGGTCACTATGGATGATTTTAATTTAAAACTGCTCAAATGAAATATTAATTAGTGTATATAAGTGCTGATTTGAAATCGCAATTGCCAGTTTGTTTTGGGTGATAACATTCCCACTGGAATGGTTTTAAAACTTTTAATATGTATCTCTCTTTTAAATCCTTATCCGGCTATTTCGAACTAAATAGATTCTCAAAAATCTACAATTACTCAGTTAAAATATAAAATGTGTCTAGTTATCTTTAATACAACTTAAATTCATTTGAATTTCAATTTAAAAGTTCAAAATTTAGAGGGATGACTGATAGTCAGATCAAGAAGGAGACGGTGAACGTATGCTTAAGTGAATGTGTGATAGTGATGTGACAAAATATGGATCATGGTGAGTCGATGATTACTGAAAATACGTAAAACACACATGACCAATGAATGTTTTTGATGTATGTGACACAAGGCGTGTCATGGTGTGCTATGAACAATGCATGACTATTATGAGTGAATGAAGCGCAAGAAAATACTATAAAGCCGACAGTTTGAGAGAAATGGGAGGTAAATTATGTGATCCAGTGGGGTAAATTATATTCCTTTACAGATGCGCAAATCAGTTGACTAAATTGACTAAAACGTTGAGCTAGGTCATCGTGATAAGTTAGACGCAACTGATCCAGATAGTTGAGACTCAGTGCTATCATACAGGAGCGATCAGTAAAGTCTGCCAATATTTCCTTTTAAAAGGAAATGTTAATGCACATAAACAGCCTTAGACTCTTTGTCTAATACTTTATAATTTAATTACTGCTGATGCAGAAAGAAATAAAAGTGCAGGGTTGTACGATCTTAAGTAAATGACCCGGCTTCTATTTGTTCGGGTCAAGTTAATGTCCTTCACACCTTTGCGTAACATGAAAATCAGGTCAAGTTCAGCCAATCAGTCACTCGCATTAGTCACGTGATTCTTTATGTAACTTGCGTTTGAGAAAGCTCGCGTAGATTGAGGCGATGTAGGAAAAGTTGAGGGAATATCAGCACGAAGATGGTTGATCTTGCTCGGCAGGCTTTTAGTACGAACAACTTTGGACTTGCTGCAGATATATATGAAAGAGCTATTAAAGAAAATGGCCCGCAAACGGATTTATATCTCGGCTTAGCTGACAGTTTTGCTAGAGGTGGACAGTTCAACAAAGCGTTCCAGGCCTACACTAACGCTTTTCGACTCAGTAAATCACTGACACACGAAAAATTAAAACATTTAGTTACAGCTTTAATAGAAATAGTAAATCACGAACCAACCATCGCTCTCAGCCAAGGACTGACGAAAAAGTGCTATATGTTTACGTGTGTGCTTTGTCGAGGCCTTCTGAACGATCCAGTCACGATTCCGTGCGGTCACACATTTTGTCGCAAGTGTCTGGATAAAGATCGATTGCAAACGTGTAAAATTTGTGGAATAATTCATTATAGACTAAAACCATCCAGCATTACAACTAATGTTGTTCTATCTAAACTCATTCAGAAGTGGTTTGGTGATGAGTTTAAGGCTGTACTGTTAAAAGACGAAGGGAACAAGTTCTTTGAGAAACAAGATTTTGCAAATGCCATTACAGTTTATAGTAAAGCAATTGCATTGTGTGAGTATAAACACTTGTTCTTTTTTAAATTGTATAAATATTTTACACGTTTGGTGGTTATTAAAAATTTTCTGACTTCTGAACATATGTTTAAAGCTAGTCAGTACACTGAAAAGTGCATTAGATATACTGACCGTGCGTGTAGTATACGCAACAAACTTTCGAACGCGTGTAGCAACGAGTGCGCATGGTCGGAAATGGCAGCGGTCTTAGGTTGTATAACTCTTATAATTTGTATATTATATAAGTACGTTTATATTTTTTGATCTACCAGATTTTATAGGAGTTATAATTATTCCTTACGTAGACTGCAGATGGAATCATACAATCCAACTAAATCCTGCAGTAACTTTAACAATACCCCAAAACCCAAAACATAAAAACACATGCAACAAAAATAATAACACCTCATTTTATACTTTCCAGTAAACAGACACTCCAAAACAGCTTTCTGAACCTCATATATTTTACATAATCTCATTGTGACCCAAATTAATGTGGCAGTTTACAAGAAATCGTGCACTTCTATCATTACAGTTGGGGAGCTGAAGTACTTCAATACTTGTAATTAATTAGTAATAGTATAGGCCTATAAGGCTCTATATTTTACTAATATATTTGCTCAAAACCAAACGGAATAATAGACCTGAATATAGCGATGTTGACAAGATTGGCAGGTTTTTTTTCTCTTTAAAAAATACCAACCTATATTAGTATATTACTATATATATATAATAATATATTATTAAATGCACTTTAGTATTTAGGGCCCGTTCTACAGTCTTTGCTAAGAAAATTAGATGTTGAGATTTTTTTTAAATAAAAGATAATATTCCTTTTAATCCCTTTTTTCCAGTTATCAAATGCTTCTTAAAATAGATACTTTTTATTATCAAGAACAGAATATATGATAATATTTATTGCATTTATTCCTTTATTTGAAAGTGAAATGTTTGCATTAAAAAATAAAGAATAATTTCTTTTCAGTTACTTAATATCTCATTCTTAATATCTTTACTTAAGCACATGTTAAAATATTGTTTATTTTATTATATTTTTGTAATGAACAGCAGGTTGTTTATGGGGTAAAATGTGGCTCTGTTGTTTTTTTAGGCAAAACAGACCATCTTCTTTTCAGCAATAGATCTTATGCCTATGCATCACTAGATCGGTTTGATGAAGCACTTGATGATGCAGAAAACGTTGTCAGGCTGCGACCTGACTGGCCTAAAGGATATTTTAGAAAAGGGGCTGCTCTTTATGGACTTGGCCGATATGAAGATGCTGTAATTGCCTTTATGCAGTGTCTAGCCTTAGACAAAGATGTTTCCTCAGCCAAAGAGTTCCTCTCAAAGGTAAACAGCATAATAATGTATATTAAATAATATATATAGGCCTATATAATAAATAATACTTTATGCTTTAGTATAAAGACATCTGATATCTACTATTCTTTTAATTATGTTTAAGTCAAAATAAGTCTCTTGGTATTATTTTTTAATTGATGGAAACAATAAAAGAGATATAATAAAGTGTTTATCATTAACTAATTAAGATTAAAAGTGTTTGTACCATAAATTGCAAGCAGTGTTTTAAATTATACCTTAAGTTTAATTAAACAGTTGACTTCCCTTTCAGTTTAAGAAAACGATTGAAAGTATTATAATTTGTATTCACAGTAAATAGTGCAGGTATTCCCAAGTTATATAAAAATTATATATGATTTTGCAGTCCTTTCAGTAAGTAATTATTTGAAACATAAGTTTAGGTTTGCACTTGATCTTAATAAATGTTTTTGTTGAAATCAGGTATTAATGCCCAATTTTTTCATTCTTCCTGATTACATTTAATTATTTATTATATTTTGCTACAAGCTTTAGCAGAAAATGATTTGAAACTACTAGGAGAATGATTTTATCCTTCAAATTGTAATTATGATGTAAACAGTTTTAATTAACATGATTCATTGCCTTAGCTCCTTTTTTTTCAGTCCCTCTACATTATTTTGTCACGTCTTCCACCAGATGACCCAAAGACCCACGAAAGGGAAAGAGAATGGAATCCTACTTTGTTTCAGACTTTAGTTAGTAACAATTTTCATATGGCCACTTGTTTGCCACATTTTACAGCAAACACGATCAGTGAACTGCGTCAGATTATGCAAGACACTGTTGTTGAAGCTTCCAAGTGTGATAACTCTGGACCCTCAGCACATGATGACTCTGGAACCTTAGCACTTGATAGCTCTGGACATCATAGCTCTACAGGAATCTCAGCTGTACATGATTCAGCATCAGTGTTTAGAGATGAGGTACATATGTTTTGTTGTAATAATTAATTTTTTTTCATATTTATACTATAGCTTAATATTCCAGTAAGGCACAATAGGTAAAATCTTCATTATCATTTTTATATATATATATGTAACCATATTATTGAGGGATAAAAATTCTCAGTACTCTATTGATCAGTGGATCACATCTGTGGACCACAAACTTTCCAGCATAAATGATAAATATAAATATATTTTGCACACAAACACCATTTTCTCTCAATCTTTTACAAGTGCCTTTGTGTCGCACAAGCACATCCAGGCTGTTATTTATTAAAGTGCATATTGTGTTCAGTTTTCTTCTTTTGTTTTCCAGTGATTTTGTATAGAAATGTATTGCTTTCGTTGCAGTCATAAGTAAAATCAGAAATTCTACAGGTGTCATTTCTAGAAGAGAATATGCCAGCAATGATTGAAATTATTAATAACTTGCAGAGAAGTGAGTGTATAATGGCTCACTTTCTTCAGGCTCTTGAAATGATTCATACTATTTTTGATGAATGCACAGAGAATTGGAACAAGCAGTAGCATTCATACATGAAAATTTACACGGAGTGATCTGATGATGAGAATCATTATTACATTACACTAAAAGAATTTCTTTTTGAGAAAAAAAATATTCAAATCTAATTAATGCTGTTTTATTTTTAAAATCAAAATATTGTTTGCATGCTCAGACATATGCACATATTTATATTTTAGATTAACCGCAATCTGCAATATTTCAATTTGGGCAGACATTCCATTAACCTTTTCATTTCCAGATATTGGAAATTTTGATAATTTGCTTTTTTTGTTTGTTTTGATAGTTGGTGTCTTTACAGTGTTCTAGTACAATAAGGGTAATTGTATCCATTTCAAGGTATACATATAGGTCATTTGTTATCTACTAATCTAGAGTATATCATTTTGTGACAGTTGCAAAAAGTAAAATGGATTAAATCTAATTATTTTACATGTTAAAAGTCAACAACAGTGCTTAATGCTCACATACAACAAAGGATAAAAATTGTAAAAATGTTGATGCTCTGAAAGTTTGAAATGTAATAAAACATCGCATTTCTGCTGTAATGATTAAAAATAAAATTTGAGATAGTTTTACTAGATAATAATATTTTTAAAGCAATATAATTATCTCATTACAACAAATAATGAAATATATATGTTGGTTTGTGGTTGGCCAACCGACCTCTTTTTTTTTTTCTGCTAAACCAATTTTCTAAATTAACAAAATTTTACTTGTGCTATGAAGGAGTCCAACAGACACTGCAAAGGGGGTAATACACCAAGCTGCAACCAGTGCAGTTTTAAATATTCATTTTATTCTTTTGATTAGTCTTTTAGAGCAGTAAGAGTAATGTTCATTCATGAAGATTTCCACACATTTTTTATTCACCAATTTTTTCTAGGCATTTGTCTGTATTAAAAATATATTCTTAATAAAATTTGGCACAGTTGTTTAGACAAATCCTCCAAGCATACCAAAGGTTTTTAATTTTGACAAAGATCAAAATATATTTTAAATTATGCTTAGCCATTACCCAAAATATTTTTCTTGCATGATTGGCTTTGTTTATTCAGGCTAATTTTACTACCTTGCAAAGAAAAGGATCTGCCTTTAGTATGGTCTAAAACACTGACATGAATGAAAAATCTGCAAGCTAATTTTAAAACTTGTAACTTGACAATTTAAATAAATATATATCCACATAATGCATAGCTTCGTATGATGAATATATTTTTCTTGAATTATTGGCCATGTCTTACACTTCTGTGTTGAGTTATTCTCCTGGGGTGAAATATACTGCAGTGAAAAGAATAAGATCAACAAAACACTGACCATTTGGCAACAATAAAGAACAGTTGAGTGGTGTTTGAAAATGAATCCTAAGAATTAATAGTATTTTTGTACAACACTTTACATGTCTTTATAATTAAATATGCAACAATTTATCTTTCGCTGCATTGGTTTTGAATTGTATCTGCTGTGCATAAGGTCTCTTTACCTTAATCAGGCATAAATGAAAATTAGGAATGCATTCGTGTAAAATATACATTGTATTTATTTTAAATTAATCATTGCTTTATTTTTTAACACTATGCAATGTAAGAATGAACACTGCTAATAGATAAATAGAGAACTTTAAAAAAGAAAATCATTTGTGAACAAATAGGAAATATATTACAGAATAATTTAATAAATTTCGTGAATACTGATACATATGGAAAAGTAAAAATGTTCCCGATAATGATATATACTAAAATGAATTATTGATTTTGCATTTTTTTTAAATCCCCCAAAAAAGATATTCTTTTTATAAAATTTTAACGTAGTTTTATAGAGTGCAATAACAGGAATAATATAGTAGCTGTTTTCTTTCCAAGACTGTTGCTGTCTTTGAATGGCTAAGTGGTCATTATAATACAGTATCTGAATTTTTTTTTTTATTCTGCAGGCTATTGCAGGAACAAGTGGTAAGTATTACAGAAATTCTTTATTGGCTCGCTATTCTTCACTCACTTGCAGAGAGACTCATTACCCTTTGCTTATTTTACACAGAGATTACTCATTATCCTTCACTCACTTTACAGATAGACTCATTACCCTTTGCTTATTTTACATAAAGACTACTCATTATCCTTCACTAACCTTACAGAGAGATTCATTACCCATTGCTTATTTTACATAGAGACTACTCATTTTCCTTCACTCACTTTACAAAGAAACTCATTATCCTTCACTCATTTTACATAGAAACTCATTATCCTTCACTCACTTTACATAGAGACTCATTACCCTTCACTCTATTTATAATTATACATGTATAGAGATTTATTACCCCTCACTTTCTTTATATAGGGACATTACCCTTTACTCACTTTATATAGGGACTCGTTACTCTTCGCTCACTTTATATAGGGACTCATTACCTTTCACTTTCTTTATACATGTGTATATATAAGGGACCCGTTACCCTTCACTCATTTTATATAGAGATTTATTACCCTTCACTTTCTTTATATAGGGACCCATTACCCTTCACTCAACTTTATATAGAGCTGCAGCCTTGAAATGTCTATTGAAGGGACAGGGACAAAATACTTTATTTACCCAATACCCTATACTCATTTTACTTTTGAGATCTTAAAAGTGCCTAAATTGTGTGCTAGATAAATATATTTATTTGTGTGCATCAATGTGTGTGTCAGTGAGTGGATACAATTTTTGAAACACATTTCACTGCTTATCTCAATATCTGTTCTTACAATCTCTATGTCTTTTTAAAATTAGAACATTGTTATTAATGTTAATTCCATAGATGTCTGACAGGTTTTTTGGCCCATGATTAATATACATAAGCAGTTCCTATTCATTAACTGTATAGCTTGCTTTGAATTGAATACATAACAAGCCAGCTCTTTCTTATCATTAGATGGCTTATTATAACTTATTAGTCTGTACAGTAAGTAAGCCAGTTCCTAATCATTAACTGTATAACATCTGAAATTGGATACACAGGTCAATCCTGTCATTAGCATATTTATGATAGTCTTTTATTAGGATGTTATTCATTCATTGAATTTATAACTGCATACATTTTCATTGTCAGTCTGTTATTGCTATATTATTGGATGATATATCTATAATTTCTACATCTACATTAATCTTGATTTGTGTGTTTAGTATTTTTGTTA
Organism: Sinotaia quadrata; assembly: GCA_028829895.1. Classification (NCBI taxonomy): domain Eukaryota; kingdom Metazoa; phylum Mollusca; class Gastropoda; order Architaenioglossa; family Viviparidae; genus Sinotaia; species Sinotaia quadrata. Next base: position 34,092,982 of record CM054183.1, on the reverse strand, counting down.
AATTGTATTAAGATTTTTTTAATTTTATGATGGAAGAATGTCTGTTAAAAGAAAATAACAGAAATTGAAGTATAGTTATTTCATACATCCTTGGAATAAAAGAAACTTTTATACCTAAAAAATAATAATATTAGCAATAATAGCTATTATGACTAGTGACAGGCATTAGATCGATTAATTATTTATGATTTATTGAGATTTTAAAAGTAGGTATGTAAATCCTAAAAAAATGTCTAGCAAAGAGTTGCATTTAGTTATAAACTGCCCATCATTGAAAAGGTTAAATGATAATTTTCCAGTATTTTATAAATGTATTACTTATTGGCAGTGAGTTTAAATAATATAGTTATGCTCTGGAAGTTTTCTTCAAACAGTTTAGAACAGTAACTGGAATGGTAAAGTTGAATTAACAATTGTGTACAATTTAGATTCTTGATAAATAATCAGCTTGGATAATTTTATTTTCTTTGATTGCCATATTATTTATTGAAGTTATTGATTAATATCACTTTAATATTAATTTTTATGATTTATTATTGTAAAGGTCTTTGTATCACATTCTTTCATTTGTCATTGTGTATTATTTATGTCTATTCTCATTTGTTAGCCTGTGATCCTGATGAAGGCTATTTGCCAGGATGTTTATTTATTATATGCTGCAACAAGAGTGAGCAAAGAATGAATATAACTGTAAAATATGATAATTAACCACCCAAACAACAAAGTTCTGATCCAGCAGAAGCCAGAGCAGTCAGATGTGTAAATTATCATGTGCTGATTGTAGTGGTGATCAAATACTAAAATGTACAGTACTGATTATAATGGTGATCAAATACTAAAATGTACAGTACTGATTGTAGTGGTGATCAAATACTAAAATGTACAGTGCTGATTGTAGTGGTGATCAAATACTAAAATGTACAGTACTGATTGTAGTGGTGATCAAATAGTAAAATATACAGTGCTGATTGTAGTGGTGATCAAATACTAAAATGTACAGTACTGATTGTAGTGGTGATAAATACTAAAATGTACAGTACTGATTGTAGTGGTGATCAAATACTAAAATGTACAGTGCTGTTATAGTAATGTTTAGTTTGAAATATGAAATATTTTTCTCTTTTCTTTAGCTGTCATTCATAATTTATAGATATTAAATCTTAAGAATCATTTTCTTTTTATTAGTTTTGTATTTATTTTAATTTTAAAATTTTTTATCTTTAATTCTCTTAGGACAGTCCATACCTACTCTGGACATCTTAACAGTGACCCAACGTTTAAAAAGTGAAGAATGCACCAGATTTTGGTCTCCAGATACAAAAGTGGATGAAACCCCTTGCAGAAAACGTTCACGAGAACCATCAACGACCCAGCCAAGTCCAATTCATATGCCTCAAAAATGCCTAAGTGAATGCAAAATTTTACTGATAATCTAGTAGATGAAGTTCCCCTCCTCCATATTAATCTGGGAGTGATGGTTTATTTTAATATTTGATACAACATTTTTAAATTAAATATCTAATGCTTTAAATTGTTTTATCATGGAATTACATGTTTGTCAGAGATAGGATTTCATTCATTGAACATTTTTATTGAAGGCATTTATTTTGAATTATTTTGTTTTCCTGATTTTCAGTCATTTGAATGAATCTGTGAGGTCATAAGAAGTCCTGGGTTATACCTGTGACATCTTTGATATCCTGAGATATCCTCACTTTTGTCCTGTAACATTTTTTTAGATCCTGAGATGTCCTCATTTTTGAGGTCCTGAGATTCCTCAGTTTTGCCCTGTAACATCTTTGAGATCCTGAGATCATTTACCATGTTGCTAATACCTTTTTTTTCAAGGCAACAAAACTGTAGAAATTATTTGAAGCTGAAAATGACCATTTCAGCAAAATTTTAATTAAATAAATCAGTAACCTAACTGTTTTATAGGAAGCATTAAGAAGTAAATTATCATATGTCTGAAGCCATGCATCATAAGGAGATGGTTTACATATCTAGTTGATCAGCAAACTATACTCTATCTGAAAATGGATAAATTGTGACTTCTCTGAAACCATACATAAAACAAGGTTGATTAATTAAAATGATCATCATAGTATTATCTGTCTAACTTAAACACAGACGTGTATAACATTTTGTTTTTTTCAGTAATTCATAATATTTAAAATATTAAAAATGTATGCTTGATAATGTACATATTCTACTATATGCATATATAAAAGATATTAAACTAGGTTATTACTAATTACACAGAAATAATGTGAGTCAAACATATCTTAAACATTCTGAAGGCTTTGTCATGCATGAAAACTTTATTGTTAAATAGTGCTTTACCTGTGTGTACATGAATTAAATAAACAGTACTGACAGGATATGTAACATTATTACATTGTAGACTATAAATAAAGATCCTTTTAATTCTGTGATATTTATTTCAAATATTGCATGTACACAATAAGGTAATTTATACATATAAGCAAGTTGCAGCAGCAATACGTAAATAACTGCATGGCAAGTCTTGAACAGAAATAGTATACATTGCCTAGTGGCTTCCAACTGGTGAAGTGAAATAAGAACACCTGTTAATTCCAATATTAGTCACAGAACAATTTTATGAACAGAAAATTATTCTTGTAAAGCTATGTAGTTGTTAGAACCTCTTCACTGTTAGGCCCTATTTAAAATCAAACTTGGCGACTAAATATCATCTCAGTCCATGCTATCACCATTTTAAAATATTCTTATTTCTGTAACAAGAAATGGAAAGATAAAAGAGTGCTGCTCAGCAGCTAAATAATAATGTAAAAACAAAAGTACATGTCAATTTGTCCTGTACATTTCCCCACCATTAGCAAAGTGAAGACACAGTCTGTCCTGTACAGTTTCCCATCATTAGCAAAGTGATGACACAGTCTGTTCTGTACATTCCCACCTCCACCCACCATTGGCAAAGTGATGACACAATCTGTCCTGTACATTTCCCCACCACTGCAGAGTGATGACACAATCTGTCCTCTACAATTTCCAACCACTGGCAAAGTATCCTGTATCTTTTCACATCACAGTTAGATTTTTTTTAAAACAGTGCCTTAAATTATAGCATTCAGTTGGCTGTATTGTATTACAGTTAACTGAAGAATATTAAATAAGATTGTTGGCTTATGTTATTTTCTATTCCAGAATTTTATTCAATTTTTTAATAGAAAAATATTAATTCTTTTCTCCTGTTTGCTCAGTTTTTATTTACATTCTTTCCTACATAGAATCAGAAAGCCAACCTGAAAGTCACACCTCAGATTTTAAAGAAATTGATTCATCATTACTGAATGTTGATGATCTGGAGTGCAGCCTGTGCTTCCGCTTGTTTTACCAACCCGTCACAACACCGTGTGGCCATACCTTTTGTCGGGCATGTCTGGATAGATGCCTTGATCATCAGAGCACCTGTCCTCTTTGCAAGGGATCTCTGGCTGAGGTGGGAATTAGAAATTGTATAAATATATCAAGGGTTGCACTAGCTCCGAAGATAATATGATTGCAAATGCAATGCCCACAGTGACAAACTTTTCATTTTGAAATCAACTCTGTTCATTTTAGCAATAATAATTACTGATTCCATTTTCAGTAGAAACCTTGTGATCACATAACATCAAATCTATTTCAGTTCAAGCAAAAATATGAAAGCAGGAACGAACTCTTGTGCTTACATCACATTTAATTTACAATAATCTGCATTGTGATCACTATATTAAAATCAGTGCATTGATCTGATACACTGACTGAAAGCAGAACTAAATGATTAACCAGAGGATGCAGGCTTGGTCTTCAAAAATCACAACAAATTAACTGAAGAAAAGAGCGCACAACAAAGCACAATGCAAGCAGAGACATACCTGTATAAACACTTATAACAGTATAAACAGATCATAATACAAGCAGACATACCTGTAGAAACACTTATAACAGTATAATGCAAGCAGTCTGAGTCACACCTGCATGAATACAAATGTAAAAGTAAGGATTAAAATGAATGTTTATATATAGTTTTATTTTAGATGATACAAATTGAATAAATAATATGTGTACCTGAACAGTGCTATAACTTGATAATCTTGTACTACTTTGAGGTGACCAGACTGACCTTAGTCATATTAATGCAGAAATACATCATCTTTGGGTAGTTTTTATTGTGAAGTAAATTGTTTGATTTACTGTATTAACTGAATACCTAAATATCTCTCTGACCAGGCAATGAGTTGATAAGTAAAATTACATTGACTGAACTGTAGAAAACCAACCCCTGGGTAGAACTTTGAAAGTTTGATTACTGTTGTTGTTATCATTGTCGTTGTCTTTGTCCAATTTTGATCCAGAAATTTCAGATTTTAATTCAAGTTTTAAATCCAATTAAGACAAAGTACTTATAATTTACATAATTTGGCTTATATGATCTCTCTTGTTTTTTCCTGTGAGCAAATTTTAGTGTTTGAAATGAGCAGTGCTGTATGGTTTTTCTTTGAGCTAATGTCATTGTTTGAGTTGAGCACTGCCATTTAGTATGACAGTTTTTTCAATGTGAGTTAACTTTGTGTTTTAACTGAGCAGTGAAGTATGGTACGATACTTTATCTGTGAGCTGATTTATTTGAGCAGAGCTGTATGGTTTAAGGGTTTCTCTGTAATTTCATTGTTCTGACTGAGCAGTGTTGTATAGTCTTTTTTTTTTTTGTACGCACTATTAAAAACATCAGAATGCATTTTGAATAAACCAAGGAAAGTGCATATAACACTCTTATGTCAATGAAGAAAATATATTTACACAATTTTTTTTACTGTTTATATGCGCTTCCTGGCAAAAGTGAAACATACATACATATATCATATATATATATATATATATATATATACAATTCAAAAATGTTATTACATGAAGAAAGAGTTATTAATTTAATTATGTTGCTGTTATTTTAAAACCGTTGTATTTTTTTTATCAGCGGAGGAATAAATGAGAGATTTTATTTCAGTTTTTAATAATTTGGGTATTTTCCCATTTTATTTTCTTTCTCTGGTGTTGTTTTTTTCCTTTTTCTTCATCAGTACAAAAATTTAGAGAAGAAATATCTGTTGAAATGGGAAATTTAATAGCACTTCATTGCATCAGTTCAGTGCAACCTGAACTGTTTAATTGTCTATACAGTAATTAATTTCCGTTCACATAAGTAAAAAAAAAAAGAATAAAAGCCCAATGGTAAAGAAATAAACATTAATTTTACGCAAAGAATAATTGGAAACAACCACACAAAAAAACAACAACAATCCAGTTTTCCTAGAACACAAAGAAAACTTGGAGATGATAGTCATGTAGACTTAATATTTCTTCATTTCTAGTATCTTGCTGAAAGAAGACAAGCTGTGAATGACTCTCTTCAAGCCATTATAACCACCTACTTTCTGAAAGAGTACCTTGAGCGTCAGAAGGCCAATGAAGAGGAATTGACTGAGTTAGCTAGGATGGGAGACAACCATCATGAGATTCCAGTATTTGTCTGCACTATGAGTTTCCCAACAGTTCCTTGTCCTTTGCACATCTTTGAACCTCGCTACCGTCTGATGATTCGAAGATGCATGGAGTCTGGAGCCCGTCAGTTTGGCATGTGCCTGCCTATTGGTGACAATGAGTGAGTTGTTTGTTTATTAATGTATGTTGTACAGAGCTGTCTGCCTTTGGTGACAACAAGTGAGTTTACTAATTTTTGTTGTACCAAGCTCTCTCCCTTCTGATGACAGTGATTGAATTTATTTACTTTTTGTATACATTTTTGTTTTTATTAACACTTTTATTTGGTTGTTCCTGTTGTGTAGGTTGTTTCTTTTAGCCTAAGAACCTTTATTGAAGGTAGAGTGTTCATCAAGACACTTTAGGTTGCATATTAATTGGGGGTGGTATAATTAGATCAAAATTTCTACTGCTTCAAGTAGACCTCATGACTGTTGAGATGATGATATACACCAAAAAGGCTCCTTTATTTTAATCTTTTCTAAGCTTTATGGATAGGAAAAGTGTTTGCTGTTCATCATCTTGAAATAATCAACAGATTATGTACTTATCTGAGTAATATGAATGAAGAAAGTACTATCACTGTCAAACTAATAATAAATTTTTCAGTTTACCTAGGGAAAAAAACTGACAGAATTTCTTTTTTTTTGTTTTTGAAAAGTACTTTGTGGGTATGAGTATATCAATCTTTTTATAATGGATTCTTGACACTTATAATTTTTAATGTGACAGTTGTTCATAGGCTTCAAAATTAAGTTGACAGTAATACCAATTGGCATTTTTGTTTTAAAAATTTTATTAGGGAGTGCTTTTCAGACTTTGGTTGCATGCTGGAAATTCGTGATGTTCACTTTTTTCCTGATGGGCGTTCTTTGGTGAACACAGTTGGTGGGAAACGATTCAAAGTCTTAAGCCGTGAGAGACGTGATGGCTACAACACAGCCAAGGTGGAGTTCTTGGAAGACAGACATATTACGCCTGAGGAACTTCATGGTAATATTTCAGTTTCTCTTCGGTATTTTGACCTTTTTTCTTGATTACTCTGGGTCATAAGGTTGTATTTCTTGTTTTCTTGGTGAATATTTTATCTTGTAACTACCTATCCATGCTGTTAGAAGTTCTGTAAATACTGAAATCATTGCTTTGATTGTCCATTTACAACATGAACAGTGCAAATGGCAGAAAAGTATATGACCATCCCCATATATTGCTAGAGGCAAAAATCAATAATGTTTTGAGGGGTCTCATCTTATATTCTTTTTAAAACATAAGTAACTGTTGTAAATTGCTGCGATTATAATTAAATGATTATATTCTTCACAATAAAGCACATAATTCCTGCATTAAAATGCTAATTGTACACAGTTAAAAGATTACTGATTTAATATGGCTGCAGATATATTACTAGCTAACTGAACTAGGCAGCATTGATTTCCTACAGGACATTGTCATTATGAGAAAATGAGAGTGAGAAACACATTTTAATTATGTAAATATTCTAAATTCCAGTCCACTGAGGTACAACATCCCCATAGCAGTCCAGGTTCCCTGTTTCTGATATTTCATATCTAAATATTTCTGTACATGTTAATCCCATTTATATGCTTAAATTATTTTTTTATATTGTAGAATATTTAATGCCTTAAGTCAATGTCCGATCTATGAATGAAAATAAATCTTTCTAGTCAGCTGAGGATGTTGCATATCAAAAATGAAGCACAATCAATTTTAGTGTACTAATCTGGAATCTGAAAAAAATTGTTATAATAATTATTTTATCATATATATTTGTCTAAAGAGGCATGCATGATAATTTGTCTAGTTGTAAAGATTGAAATTATTTAATAAAAAATCATTTTATGTTAATTTACACTTGGTGTCCTACATCCATGATCTCTCTCTCACACATATTAATTGTTTTGTGTTAATTGTCTTATATATCTACAGTATATAGAGTTAATAATGTAGGCATTCATGTACACCCACATATACAACATTGATTTTATTGTAAATTTCAAATGCAGTCAATAATAATCTTTTCCATCAAAAGAATAACTGTTTTTATAACACTACTACATTTTATTTGCAATAGATTTTATGCTTGTAAATCACATATATAACATGTTTGTATAAACAGAAGAAAAGGTGTTTGCCTTGAGAAAGAGAACACTTATTGATATACTCCCTACAAAGTCTTTATTCTTTATGTAAAGTGCAGTCACATAACAAACACAAATTATTGATATGTTGCTGATAATGAACATTGATGATTCTGATCACCACACTTATGCTGTTTCTGGACTTGGATATGTCAGACCTGGAATATATCAAACCAATTCTAATGGTCTTAATTTTCCAAGACTGCACTGAACATTTTTTTGGGTTTATGCTTCCAGCAATGAAAATCTTACCTCATTTTAATGTACCTCCCTCCCACCATCTCTAAAAATATCCAATTGTTTTATTACTATTCTAAACACTTCCAACATTTCTTTTGTATGTTCAAACAGAAGTTCAGTGTCTGGAAGAGGCTGTACACAGACAAGCGAAGATCTGGCTAGACTCTTTGCCTAACACTCATCGTACTCGGATTAACCAGCACTTTGGTGATCTCCCTTCTATTGACCCTAGTCCCGCCAACTGCCCAAATGGGCCTGCATGGGCTTGGTGGATTGTAGCTGTTCTCCCACTGGACAACCGAATTCAGCTAGCAATGGTTGCCATGATTTCTTACAGAGAACGACTTCAAGCCATAAAGAGAATAATTCAACATTTGACAAGTTCTCGTGGGCAATGACTGAGTTACCTTCGTAATACTCTCAATCATGCTAGGTATAATTCCTCATTAATTGATATAGCTGTTCTGCCCTTGGCAATATTTATCATTTTAATCCTGAAATTGTGCAGATATATTTGGAGAACTGTTATGTGATTCTGATCATGGACTGATCAATAATTCTGTGGTATTTTTAACATTTTGTATTTCTCAGGATGCTCCTGTTGTGTTCTAATCCTTGGGTATGCAACCGAGAAGAGTACTCGTAATCTGTAATGTAACTTTTTACAAGTCAGATCCTTTTCTTTTCCAATTTTCCAATTGTTCTACATTATTCAGCTTTGTGTACAGATTTCACCATAATTTATTTGTTTTTGAAGGTAGTGCTGAAATTTATTATCATTAATTTGTAAAGTTTCTCTGTAGTTCTGTTGAATACTTCAGATTATATTTTATGGTTGGACTATATTGTATATTTTTATGGCACTCTTACTAAGTCTGAGAAAGCTAAATAATGAAATTAAAACATCAACTATGACTATAACTAAAAAATCCATTAAAATCTTTTCATTTTCTTATTTTGACAAGTTCAACGAATCATGTTATAGATGCATATTTTAATTCTGCTTTGCATTGAGTTTAAAAAAATAATATGTACTTTTCATAATGCAAAATACTCAAAATTGATTAGAAGATAGTAATTGCATGACTTTTATTCTTTCCCTTTAATTTTATTTTTATTTTCACTAATTAATTGTTTCACCCTTGTTCTTCTTTTCTTTTATTGATTATATTTTTTATATGGATAGATGTGCGAATATTTAGTGTGGCTAGAAAAACATTTATCATTTTAATTAAAAGCTAGTTATATTGTTTTTAACATATTCATAAAGATTTTCCTCTGAATGACTGTCCTGTCCATAATTTATTAATTTCTAATGGGAATAATAACTTCACAAGATCTCTGAATTTGGAAGGGCTGTCTTCTCAGTTTCTATCAATCTTGTCCTTTTTTTTTTTTGTTTGTTAATTTTCCACATTTTCTGTATGTGGTTAGACTGTAAGATGGACTGTTTTCTCAGTTATGTCTATCTATCTTTTTGTTGTTAATTTTTCATGTTTTCTGTTTGTGGCAGAATGTAAGATGGGCTGGCTTCTCAGTTTCTATCTATCTATCTATCATTTTTTTGTTGTTAATTTTCCATGTTAATTTGTGGCAGAATGTAAGATGGAGCATTACATTCTTACAAAAGTATTGCAAAGAATATACAAGTCTGTCACTGTTCAGTATAAAATAAAGTTTACGGTTGATTGGTAACATATTAAAGAAAGTAAACAGCTTATTGGCAAAACTGTTTTGATGATGACATGCAACCAGTATTTTTGTAATTCTCCCAGATAATTAAATAACTGCAAAAATGTTCTTCATGCAGATTGCATGTTTACTCCATGTCTGCTTACTCTGTACAGATGTGAGTTTGGTATTTGCCTGACTATGCATTTGCATTGTTTGTTCGTTTGCAATGATATTTCTCTCCAATTTCTTGTCTTTAAAATGCAGTGCTGATTTAAATGTAGGTTTGTAAATATGCCTGCTGGTTGTGTGTGTCTTTTAAAACTTGTTTTCCCTTCCCTGGCAATAGATTGACATACTTTATATAAGAGGGTGTCTTGGGTAATGACTGAATTTTATCTTTTGTACTTTTTTGCTTTCATAATTTATTCTACTTAAATGTTTATTGTAAGTATTGTAAAACTTTGTTGTCAGGGACAAAGGGAAGATCTTATTTATTTTCTTGCCCTCTGGTGTGTTTACTTCATGCTGTCTCATGATAAAAATTTTACATTTGATCCTTTTTATAATGTCATGATAGCAACAATATACACTTAGTATAGATATAGTTAAAATGTTTTTGTGAGTGCTTTTCTTGCTTAACTTTCAAATTGGCTTTGTTTTTAAGGGTGAGGTTACTTTTGACTGCTTGTTTGGCTGAACTCTCAAATTGTTATTTTAAGGGTAGTAGGGTTTCTTTGGATTCTTTATTAGCTTTAACTGTCCAATTGCCTTTATTTTAATTTAAGGGTTACCTTAGGCCTTTGACATCTTTGTACTTGATCATTTTAGTAGGTGCGAATTTCAGATGATCAAAATAGGCAATTTAATAGGTATCTGTTTTTTAAAATAATTTTATCATACTTGCACAGTATTAAAACAATATTGCTTTTCCACTTCATTAAATTAAATTATTTGACATTTTCTGCTTCCTGAAACCTGTATTTGATTTTAAATAACAGGTAGGTAATAATTTCATGGTAAATCATTCCAAACCAGCAGTTCTCAAACTTTTGGGTTACATAATTCTCTGCAAGCTTAAAATTTATGCAGCAACCCACTAATTGTACTAATTATATCTTTTTGATGTTGGCTGCATTAAACTTCCTAATTTTGAGAAATTTTGTACATTATTTACCAGTTCAATTTTATTAATAAATGATAGTACAAAAAATCCTTTCAGAATACATTTTTAAATTTAAATTACATTTTTAAAATCCTTTCAGAATACATATTTTAAATTACTATTTATTTTTATATGACTAAATTACTGCCCTTTCCCAAAATAGGAAACATTCATGAAAATGATTAATGAAAAAATTGGCTTCATTCTACTCTAACAAAGTTCTTTAATGTTAGGCTTGGTAGAAGAAAGTTGGATTCGTAGATCTGTTTCTGAATCCAGTCTTGTTGAAGCTTATGATAAAAACACAGCTTCACATAGCTAAGAAGTGGTGAAAGGAAACAGTTTTGATACCAACAGCCTTTCTTGGATAACTGTGAATGGTCTTCTCTGATATCACTCCAAAAGTGGGAGTTTCTTAGAGGGTTGTTGTATTGGGAGTCTGAAATTAGGTCAAGTGAAAATTTCATGCCCTGTTAAGTCTCTGGGCTTTTCCCAAACTATGAACCCATATTTTATTTTTCAGTTTCTTTTCTTGGGCTTCTGAAAAATGCTACTTGACAGAGCTATGCATGTCTTCCAGATGATGAATTTCATCAAACGTCAACAGATTTAATACAGTGTCTTTAGTTTTATCAAATAACTCCTGAAGTAGCAAACCTGCCAGTTTTACAAGACCAGATGCAAGTGGTACAAAGTCTGAATATTCTCTTATAAACTTGATTTTGTCATTTAAAGAGACATATTTTCCTTATAATGACCGGTTCACTTTGCTCGTGTTTGTGAAAATCTCTGCCAAGTATCCAGTTTGGAACATCCATTCTTGTTTGTTGGTGTTCAATGGGGAAAGCAGCCAATTCAGCTTGTATAAATGTTTTCCTTTGAGTTAGTCATTGCACTTAGATATGGAAGAGTGAGGATTTATGCATGCTTCTCAGACTGTCACACAAAATCCTGAAAAGTCAAGGACAGGATTTTATGAAGTTAGGATTTTTACAGCCTTGGCAAGGACATTTCTGAGTGAAATGGGCACATTTTTTTTATTACCACAGTGAAGAATGCAGTGATGACTGGTGCAGTTTGTTGCCACAGCCTTGATAGACACAATGGCATCAGTTGTTTTCTGCACCATTGCAAATGTCAACATGATTATTCCAAGATAGGCCATGTTCCTCAAAATATTTGTCTAAATACTGAATATTTTTGGGCACGACTTGTATTGGTTTGCAGTGGTTGACACAAAAGAAGATTCTGTACAAGAAATTGGACTTATCTATTTATAGAGCAACATTTCAAACAAGTTATCAGTTTGGCCTTCACATTAGCCACTAAATCAATATTTCGATGTGCTACTGTCTTGTCAGAAAGCAGCACTCCGGTAATTGTTGTGCCAACCTTTCATTCAGCATGCCATTTAACAAAGTCAACTACACAAGGTCTAATCCGTGACTCAGATATTGTATGAACTTTGCAATATAATAACCAACCATATAAGATGCCCCATGACCTTTTAATTTATGATTTGAAAAGTTTCAACAAAAACATTGTCTTTTGAGAGCTCATCAAGATATAAAATTTTCAGGTTTTTAATCTTTATGTATGATATGCTCTGGATGTGGTCTCAAAGTGGCAGTGCAATTTACCAAGCACCATACCACTAGCTGGGAATATTTTGCTGCAAGACATAATAAGGGCAGTTATTATGCATGTGTAAAACTAAGATGTATTTCATCATATTTTTGTTTCTTGCTTCTTACATAAATGTTATTATATAATATTAGAATTACATTCCTCCCATTCAGGGGATCTTATGACTTTCTTTAAATCCGTTTTTTCTTTGTCAATATTTTGGGCTTAAAAGATCAGCTTCAGAAATTGTGTCTTTTGATGTCCCGGTGTTGAGCCACTGATCCAATCTTAATGTGAATAAAATATAAAGAAGTTATATAAATAAACTAGAACATCTTTGAAATGCCTCTCTATGGTCACACTTCTTTTTTAAAATGCATACCGGGCCATAGAACTGCACTGGCTGACTATATACTTCCGGGTGCTCATAGTACTCTACATAGTACTGTTCCAACCTATTGTGTTGATTACTCAAAATTGCCCTATGTTAATGCAGTTTAGATCAAGTTTTCTGTGGCAAAATTTAAAAACACTTGTCAGATTCATAGGCACTGTTCATTCAGCATGTTGCAAATCATTGTTCTGCTTTTCATGGCAAGGCAGGAGGGTGTTCTTGGAGCTCTTAGTAATATCTCGCAGAGCCATGGGGCTCTGTGGAACAGTTTGAGAAACACTATCTAAACTAGTTAAATCCTTAGAATTTCAGGAGTGCTTGAGACTTTATACATTTATTTATATGTGTGTGTAATTTAATTAAATATCTGGTATATATAGGGGTATTTTTGTGTTTATTACATTGTGCTTTTCTTGCACACACTACTCTGTATTTTAATTTATTCATTTTTATTGCTGGTAATTGATTTTATCAGAAGATTGCCAAAATAAGTGAACATAATTTTATGTTCATATTTTACATCATTATGTAGATTTGTATATATGATTGGAATGAAATGTAATTGTATATATGGTATTTATTTGTAATATAATTGTTAATGATATACAAGATAAATACAAATTCAGTATAATATAATAATAAAGAGAAATGAAGATATCTTTTGCACACCACAGTATTGAATAATATATAAAGAGAGATTGGTGGTTGTAAAACAAATACATAGAGGACAATTACAAAGCATAGAATTGTAAAATTGGTACTGACATAGGTCAGGAAAGAAATATCAAACCTTCACAAGCATACAAAAAAAATAGAGAGACTGGGTAGAAAAAATATATATACCTTGTCAGAGATCTTAGCAGTCTAGTACCTGTAGAGATTAAGACCAGGAGCAAACACGAAGGGTATTCCATTTATAAATGTATAAGAGAAAAACAAGAGCTATTCCATTTATAAATGTATAAGAGAAAAACAAGAGCTGGGGAGGGATAACCCTGAACGTTACAACACTATTAAATAATGTTACTTTACAAATAAGAGCAGATATGTGATTTATGAAAAGAAATGGTGTTGAAATAGCTAGGTGTTAAAAACTAGCCCAGAATAATTTATTATTACATGCTCAGAATAATTACAATTATCTACATCATTAAAAACCCAGTGAAATTCACTCACAGGGTCACTACCTATCCCTAAAAAAATAGGTCATGTGACAGTTTGCAAAAACTAAAGAGTACCACATAACAAAAATGGCACCTGAAAGTGTCTTGACAGAGGAATGACTCATTAACAAGTAGCAAAATCAAAGTCTTGAAAATATTGGAATTTTTCCCCAAGAACCTGTTTTCAGCTGCACACAGTTATTTATGGCTGTCAAGGGTACATCGTTCTGAGGACCAATGTTCCCTCTAAGGTGCTTGGCTGTGCAGCTAAAAAAAATGCCAAACAGCAGTTTCAGAATTCCGAGAAATATTAGAGGGAACGTTGCTGAAGACGTTAAAAATTGATATTTGAAAGCAATGCCAATTACTTGAAGACAGTAATACCATGTTTACAAAGAATATTGTTTACGGAGAAATATTCTCCAAATGGTAGGTTAATAAATAAACAAGCAAAAGAAAACTCATCTTAATTTATGATTGTCCCACTTCTCATTGAATGACGGGCTTATTTAGCTAGATTATTGATAAAAGGTATTTTATTTAATTTTAATATTGATATGTATAAGGTATGAATGTGTGAGACGAAATGGCAAATGATAAAATAAAAGTAATGAAAAGTCAGCTTTGGGACTGTGTAAATGGAAAATTTAATATTGCTATATACTTCAATGTCGATGATACACTGCACTGTTTTTAATCTATAATCAAATATTTAATCAAATATATTTAAAATAATTATGCAATTCTGTGACATTTCTTAAAGAAACTATGATTCATTTTATTTGTCATTTTAAACCCTGTGCAAGTTTAATTTGTCGTTATAATATTTTACTTTTAAACTATTAACTTATGATTATAATGTTTGAAACTATCTACTTTTAGGTTTTTATTAATGATAAACATCTTTGTAGTGTGATAGTTCTGTGTTGAGTTGTTTGTTTGGATGTAAAAAAAAAATTATATAAATGTGCAAATGTTTTATATGGTGCAATAAAGGCAACAAAGACTTCTGCACAGAATTTCTGTTAATAATTCTTCATCAGAATTGTCTTACACAGACTGAACAGATTTCAGATATAATCAAAGTCTTTCATTGTGGGTACGTCAGTAAAGAGTGAAAGAAAACCATTTCAACGAACAGATTTCTGTTAACGTACTCTTCATCAGAACTGCATCATACAAGCTAAACTGTTTTATCTGACAAGCATTTTACATTATCCACGTAAGGTTACTTGAGAAATGTACACAGTAAACTATAATCATATAATCTAAATTGTTTTATCTGGCAAGTATTTTACAATATCGAAGTATTGCGAAACGTACACAGTAAACTGTTAGTGTTATTATACAAGGTAAATTGTATGGTGATTTTTTTTGCAAAGAGAAAATAACTTTGTCTTAGTACTTGCTGATAAAGTAGTTTCTCTGTTTGCACATGGAGCTTGAGGGAGGGCAAGTGAGATGGTGGAGTGTGATATGATAATATGCAAGACAACATTGTGGTGGTGGTGGTTACGACAACAATTTTACGTCTCCTACAACACCGAGCTTCCTGTATATAGCCCAGTGATATACAAGCCCAGACAGACAGGGTACATAACTCTTAATGACGGTTTTAAGCTTAGCACGTATCACCTACTGACCTGGGGCTCGACAAAAGAAATTACGTCACAAGAAACTGACAGAAACTGTGTAAATTAGAATGGATCAAAAAGCGACGAGAGTTAAAAAAAAAAAAAGAAGAGTGAACGAAAAAGAAAAGAAAATAAAACAAGCGGGGCCTATTCTTATTTCATGTCGACAGCTGATACTTTATACATGAATTTGAAATCTAGTTCAACAGCACATAAATACTCACTTTTCTGCTTTCCATTATTAGTATTATTTTTAAAGAGTCAAGTTACCAAGTGATTGAAATTGTCCCATATTTGTGGAGAACAAAGAGGTGATTTGTGGTGTGTGAAGTGTACAAGAGCAAACTGAATTGACCCAGTGCCCGCGAAGAAACACTAACAGACTCTAGGTTAGTCTCGCGTTCCTCCCGCCAAAAAAAACGACCCAATTTTTAATCGTAAAACGATTGCAATCCGACTGGCTTTGGTGATACATTATTGTCTTGCGGGTACTTCATCTATCGACACTTTTTTTTTACCCTGGCGAATTGGACCACCAGCGCTTCGGTTTACAACGATGCTATTGGCAGGGCACACATTTCGTAAACTACTACAAGAATAATACTCTACACCAAGTAAACCACAACTCTCCATCATGAACACCAAGTAAACCACAACTCTCCATCATGAACACCAAGTAAACCACAACTCTCCATCATGAACACCAAGCAAACAACTTTCCATCATGAACACCAAGTAAACCACAACTCTCCATCATGAACACCAAGTAAACCACAACTCTCCATCATGAACACCAAGTAAACCACAACTCTCCATCATGAGCACCAAGTAAACCACAACTCTCCATCATGAACACCAAGTAAACAACTTTCCATCATGAACACCAAGTAAACCACAACTCTCCATCATGAACACCAAGTAAACCACAACTTTCCATCATGAACACCAAGTAAACCACAACTCTCCATCATGAACACCAAGTCTACTTTACTACAAAAACGCGCCACATCGGCCTCCCGATGGCAGCAGATTTTGCTCTCACACTGCATAGATTAGGAAAGAGTTATATAGTTGATTCATTATATAACTCTTAGGCATTTAACTGTCATTGAAAATGAAAGCAAATGAGGAAACAGAAACTAATTTTAGCGGTTTTTTTTTTTTTTTATTGTCCAGATTGTCTTTCCGTCCTTTAAGGGTTTTCGTGGACGGCCGCACTTTCAGAATATACATAGGCACTAGGCCACTAGGGGAAAGATGAAAAACCAGCATGGGTATACTGTGTTGAAAGACATAATCCTCATGCAAACACACTCCATCTCCCCCAAAACCCCGACAAAAAGCTTCAAATTAATATAGTAAAAACAAAAGAACAAAGAGGACCTACAACAGTCGCAGCGAGACGCAATCACAAAGACCCAAAATATCCAACAGCAGCAGCACACCCCTCTAACTACCCTCCCCGAATGCAAGAGAAAGGAGGAAGGCTCCACAGGAATCTACCAACAACCAACATCTAAAGAAGATGAAAAGTTTTCACGTAATTCCTGTGGAGCAGAAGATAACGGTACTACGACAAAGAGGAGATATAACGGACAAACAGAGAAGAGGAGGGGATAGATTTGTAGGGAGTTCCTTAGGGCCTACAATTAGTGTGGGTCGTTCATTCACAATTTAGATTGTGAATAGACTTATAGTATAGTGTGAAGACGGAAGAATAAGATATATGCATAGAGTAGGAGAAAAACTTTTATTAGAGGTTAGGTTAGGAGATGGCATCATTATTATTGTGGCGTTACTTGTACACATTGTAACAGATATGCATTTTATTTATACTGTACCGTGGACTTGGACATTTACCGTTTGACCTGTACCATTTAACTGTTTTCTGCCTTGGTTCCGTCAGTTCAGAGAGAATGCGTTTTATAAAAAATAAACAACGATTATTGTTACAAAGAACCTGTATGTCTCGTTTTGTGAATTTGTACAAATGGCGCTGCGTCAGAAGACGAGGAGACATAACACACCATACATACGTCATCATTTATCATTATCAATCTTGCGTCATCATCGACCGTGACATTTGGCGTCGTCAACAGGATAGACGAAGACGCAACAACAGCGTCCTTAACATTTGGTGCTGCGAGCAGGATACACATTCCTTATAGTCCTTAACATCAATAATATCTAAAGTGGGTCAGTCAAGGTCGACGTAAATAGTTCACTGTATGAGAGATATAGTACTAACTGCTAAGAATGAGTTAATCCAGCGCGGAGAGTTCCAATTAGATTTGGTACGTTTCGATCCCTTGTATCAATACAATATTTTAACTCGATGCAATACTGCTGATTTTATTATGGCGTACTGTTATGCGTGTTGCTTTATCGACAAGTGAGGTTGATGCGAATTTAGAAAGAAGAAAATGATACTCTCGGCCGGACTAGAAAAGAAGAACAAATACCTTTGTCCTTTACAAATAAAGCAAGGTGAAACCGGCATATTTTAAGTCGCAAGCATTAAATTACTGTAGATGTTTCATCAGGCATGAATTAAACTGCAAATAATAATCCATACTAAATTAAAGTGCTTATAAATGGAAAACAAAAGTGGTAGTTTTACGTACACACACTCATTAGTACTACAAATAGCTTCCTAATGCATTTCAACACTTTAAAGTTAAAGAGAAAAATGTAACTTATATGTCTTCTTATATCCTCAGGAAATATATATTTTTCTTACAGAGCTCACTAACATGTACATTCATCATGCGAGTATTTTCTTAAATATAAAAATACCTCACGGAACGGGGGACAACCTGACAACAGGATGTAACTCATGTCACGTGACGCCATTTATCTTTCTAATAACTGACTTCTTCTTCTTTTTTTTTTATAAATAAAATACAAACAACCATAAATTCTGACTAAATAGAATATAACGGTGCCGTAAAGTTCAGTCCGCGAGCGCATGGCAAGGAAAGAGACAGGAAGCACAAACTTGGTTCGACAAAGGTCAGCTGTACTTTAGCGATCAAGTGCACCGTAAAACTGGATACAATGTCGATGCTAAAAGTACTGGGGACCTACAGCAAAACGCCGATCAGGATTTAAAAAATTCACTAGAACGCAGAGTGTGTTCACTCCAATAGTGCACCCTGGTTTGAATGTCAGCATGAAATTTTATTTCCTATGTCTGCTCATTAAAAAAACAGTTTTATCTCCATTCCTATTGTTTGTGTACATGGTGTTACAAGTATTTAAATGCAACAGCGAAACAATTCAAAATTCATTTATTGTACACTAGCGTCTCCATCCATCCTTCCTTCTCCCCCCTCTCTCTTTCTCTCTCAAATGTCTTATGTGTACCTACTTATCTGTGTGTATCCGTTTTTTTTTTCTATCTACCTACCTACCTACCTATCTATCTACGTACCTATCTATCTACCTACATATCTACCTATCTATCTATCTATCGAACACACTAATTAATTCATTTTAGTGCATGGTCTAAATGGTTAAGTAAATGCAAGTCCAAAGAGTTGTGGCCTACCAACAGATTTCCTTACCCAGCCATTTAACGTACCTACTTATGCTCTAGACGTAATGTTTTGAGTAATGGAGTACACATTTCCACAATATTTAATATTATGTGCGTGCGTGCGCATGCGTGTGTCATGTTTTAGGAAGAAAGATTATGTTTCTGTGATACTGGCGTTACTAGCACGCTTATCTCGTCTTTGACTTCAGTAGAAATCTACTTTCAAATCCAACGGAAACCTAAAGAATGAGAGAGAGTAAACGATACCATCCTTGTCTGCGCCATCAGTAGATCTCAGGTTGAGGTGATCCGAATTGAAAATTACGTAAAGAGAGTCATATCTGTTTTTCATGCGTTTTCAAAAGAAGAAAAGATACTGTTCCCCGTTTCGTGTGTTTGGTTTTTTTTTTTGTCTTTTATAAAGAGGAAACCACTATTTAGAGATTTGATGAGTGAAACAAGTGCCAAGGACCGTTCTAGTGTTCGATGATCGAGGTCGACGTTTGTTATGGAGAGGGGAGGAGAGAGGAGGAGGAGGGAGAGAGAGGGAGACTGCCAGAATGATTGCATATGAACTTGTAAACGTGTGCACAGGGAGAGAAACGCGAATATAACTGAGATGCGATCTACAGAGAAGTTAAGTCCCCTGTTGTCCCTATGTGGCATGTAAACTTGTTACTTGTATAAAATGTAGTCATCCGACATTCGATTTAATAAGCCAGCGGACAAGAACACTAAGCCAGGCTCTCTCAATAAACGTTATGGTGAAAGTGTTCTTTTGATTTATTTTAATTTTATTCTTTTACTTACCCCTCAGTCTTATAAAGTATTGATCAAGTTCAAGTTTCATGCTACAATGTAAGAATTGATTATCTGTACGGACGCTCTGCAGATAGACTGAACTTTTTGAAATCCATTTTACTTCTTAATTTTACTTCACTTTTACCAAGAAACATTTTAGGATTAGCATTACGTTTGAAATTGTTACATCTTGATTTATATCAAATTTTATTGACAAATTGAGTGAGATTGTGATTTTATGACTGCATGTATTTGTTGTTATTTTGTGACAGCTAGCGAGCAAGACTTGTGATGTAGTTTTGTTAATAAATTGTTCTTTTTCCTTCTTTTAAACAGGGTGTATGTGGGGGTGGGGGCAAAGCAAGAGGTCCAAGGTTGGGGGGCGATGAGTATATCTATTAAAATCCGACCATGTATTCTTTCTTAATGTTCGTCCACTGGATCTAATTAAGGGATCATAAGAGTAAAGGCCAATATCTGACATTGATCTGTGATTAATAGAGTCACTAATATATCAATCTGTAACACTGTTATTTGCGATATATTTTATGGGCTTGCCCGAGATTTGAACCCTCCTATTCTGATTACTTATTACCTTGAAGCAATATCTGGAGAAATCTATACATATAATAAAATGCTCTGATTGTGAGTTTAAGTAAAAAAATACTGAACAGGCTTTTTGACTGTATACCTTAGTGCCCTAGAATCAAGACAGGCTATAATAGCATCATGCTGTCCCTAAAGGGAGATCGTCAGTAGCCCTAGAATAAAGACAGGCTATATAACATCATGCTATCTCTGAAGGGAGCTCATCAGTAGCCCTAGAATCAAGACAGGCTATATAACATCATGCTATCCCTGAAGGGAGCTCATCAGTAGCCCTAGAATCAAGACAGGCTATATAGCATCATGCTGTCCCTAAAGGGAGCTCGTCAGTAGCCCTAAAACTACAACAATTTTCCATCCAAAGTTCAGGCCTTTGCTAATAAATTGCTATGACCTCCATGCACACAGGACGAAAAAATCTTAATTTTGTTTCTCATTCTGGGTGTTAGATTTAAAATGAGTAAATATTGTATTTTTGTGGGTTTTTATCAATTGTCATTTAAAATGTTGAAGCATTCCGTCTTTAATATCATGTAAACGTTAAGTATTCTGACATTAATTTCATGTAAAAACACTGAAGTATTGCGACCTCTCTCCTATAACTACCACTTGAAATGTGAAGTATTCCGACCTCTCTTCTATAACTACCACTTGAAATGTGAAGTATTGCGATCTCTCTCCTATAACTACCACTTGAAATGTGAAGTATTCCGACCTCTCTTCTATAACTACCACTTGAAATGTGAAGTATTCCGACCTCTCTTCTATAACTACCACTTGAAATGTGAAGTATTCCGATCAGAATGAATAACTACATGCTAAAATGTTACAAGTTACAACTGTTACATGTATTTCCGGCCAATGTTAAATGTTACATATTTTCGACAATGGAATAACTACATATTAAAATGCTACAATTTATGTTATGTATTTTGGCCAGTATGAATGAATCAGTAAAATGTTACAATGTTATACATTCCAGCAAACGTGAATAAATACATGTAAATGTAACAAGAACTGATTACGGCCTATGTTGACAACTACACGATAAACCGTTAAATATTCCGGTCACTGCTAACAACTACACGTTAAAATTGTTGACAAAAAAAAAAGTTAATCAAGAGTTAAGTGAACATTGCAATCTTTTAAACACTTAGATAAATTAAAGTCAAATCACGACTGACAATTAAAAATAAACAACTCTATTGACAGAAAAAGTATTCACTTATATTTTATTGAATCAATCAAATTGTGAACAACGTTCGTAAAATCATCTGAAAAGTTCGAGGCAATCACTTGATATACAAGTGTTAGAGATCGACAAACAAGATTATACAGGATCAAAGGTAAGTAACTTTCAAAGCCACAGTTGTTCAAAGAGCCACGTTAGCTCCCTTTGTACACGTGATCTTGCCGTTGTCACAAATTTAATACACCCAATAAATATATTCAACAGACTCACCCCTTCTTATTACTTTAGGCCCATGGCAAGATATTATTAAAACATATAATCGCAACACTTTTTAAAACAGTATCTATAATTTGTTTTAACAAGAAATGCATTTAATAAAAATGGTCAAACTCTCACATGTTATATTTTGCTCAACAGGAAATGGAATCTTTCAATACATTGGAAATTACAATGTACCCAGAAAAAAAAATCTACAACTGGACACCTTTAATACCAAATAGACTGGAAATATAGAATATATATATTTCTGAGCCCTCTTCACAAGATACTCTTTCCTTCTGCCTCTCTCTCTTTCTCACTTCCTCCCTCTTGCTCGCTCTCATCTATGGACCGACTGACGCAGTATCTATGTTTCAATTTCAATTGTTATATAAATGTCATTGCCCGCTTTCCTAAGAACTTCTTGAAGGATGGAAAATAAATGATTTTATGAAGACAGTAACTCAGGCAACGTCACTCACGCGTGTCATCACTCCAGGCAGGCAAGCAAAAGAGCCAGCTGTCAGGATTATCTGTTAGCTAATGTCGACTTCATTTCTGACTAGAGCTTACTTTGTATTTGTGATGAAGAAAATACTTCTCCTAGTCCACCAGACGCTAAATAAAAACACAGTGTTAACGAAGGAAAAGGGAATAACCAAACACATCTTTTTAAAAAAACAATCTAATTTAGAACATTACAATGGTCTCTGCTCTTGTCATTATCTTTGGACCAGAGGTGTCCTCCAAAAATGGACTCCTCCAAGTCTTGGCGTGACTACACTGAATGCGTACAGAGGCGCACCTTTTTACTGTTAACATTTCCCAGGGCTCACGCGTCCATCACAAGCAATAACACTAACTTTCAGTTCATATATAAATATATAAGCAAGCCGGTTCTTATTTTTTCCACAGTGGCTTTGACAGACGGACGTGTTGCTCACAACTGACTGGATCACGTGATGATTATTTTTGGCCAATAGTATGAGCGGAAAATGGTTCAAGTTTCTTTCCCATAGTTCACATCATGTCAAGGGATGCCCAAGGGTCAAACGAAGAAAGGCACTCAAAAAGGGAAAATTATCAGGGACAATACTGTTTGCTTTCCGAGTGGATTTAGATCAGGAAACACCCCTCCCACCCCAAAAAATTACAAAAAACAATACACCCCCCAAAAAAACAAAAAAATAAATAAATAAACCAACCAAACAAAAATTGCGCTTTGACAACAAGCTTTGCAGGATTTGTAGCTTGTAGCAGTGCATACGCTTCAGATTTAAGTCAGTTTAAAGAGACACTACCTCAAACATGATGGCCTCAGTTTAAGGAGGCATTGCCTTCAAACACGAGGTCTCATTTTAAGGAGGCACTGCCTTCAAACACGAAGTCTCAGTTTAAGGAGGCACTACCTTCAAACACGAAGTCTCAGTTTAAGGAGGCACTACCTTCAAACACAATGTCTCAGTTTAAGGAGGCACTGCCGTCAAACACGATGGTCTCAATTTAAGGAGGAGTCACTACCTTCAAACACGATGGTCTCAGTTTAAAGAGGCACTGCCTTGAAGCACGATGGTCTCAGTTCACGGAGGCACTGCCTTGAAGCACGATGGTCTCAGTTCACGGAGGCACTGCCCTGAAGCACGATGGTCTCAGTTTAAAGAGGCACTGCCTTGAAGCACGATGCCCTCAGTTTAAAGAGGCACTGCCTTGAAGCACGATGGTCTCAGTTCACGGAGGCACTGCCTTGAAGCACGATGGTCTCAGTTCACGGAGGCACTGCCCTGAAGCACGATGGTCTCAGTTTAAAGAGGCACTGCCTTGAAGCACGATGCCCTCAGTTTAAAGAGGCACTGCCTTCAAACACGATGGCCTCGGTCCAAGAGCCGGACACAATACATTTTAAAGTTGTGTACTCCACATGATTAAAACAAGCATTGACTTTATCCAAAGATATGCGAACAAACTACGTGCTTATTACAAGTCTCCAAGAGAGAACAAAAATGTGCAACCGCCAATCTACCTGACAGGCAGCAATCTAAGCAATGGCGAACACTGACCCCTGAATGAAGAAAGCTTACACTTTTAGTGACAGTTTAAAAATCATGACAATGGATCACTTAACAGTCTGCCAACTCCTCCCCCACCAAAAGTCAAATCTTTCTTCGACTCATAATTTCGATGGCTCGACACTTTCGGTCTATGTAATATTAGCACAAACAACATCCGTGTGCACACTTCAGTCGAAATCGATCAAATATATGAGCCACATATTAATCCGTTACAAAGGAAACACTTTCCTTTTTTTTCCTTCAGACTCTTGAAATGCGATCGCCTTCCTGAACAATGCCACGCCCACGACTCGACCCTACTCTTGGGCCGTTAGGGGTCACCATCTGTCGATGCCAAACCTCATTTCTCTCTCCCAGGGCTAGCGGAGCGGACTCAGTGTATGACCTTGGCCTTGGCAGTTTTGACTCTGACCGTGACCTCAAATGCATGGGCAGGGCTGCGCTTGCGATGAACGAAATGGAAGGTTCTTTATGGAATTTTTCTTGGAGGGCAGCTGAGTGAGACTGAGAATGGAGTTTAGAGTTCTGAATCTCCAACTCATCTATATTACAAGACACACAACAAAAGTAAATAAATAAAACCAGAAACATAAAAAGAAGTGATTAAAGCGAATAGTAAATAAACTTTCACCTCTGGTTTCATGTTAACGAATTAATTCAATTGTTTCCTTTCATTTTACTTTTTTTCAGACGACGCTGTATTGCGTGTGGTGGGACTTGTTATGTGAATTTTTGCAGTTTATATTGATTGCATATAGCATACGGTACGCTTCCCAGGACTGGACACTGTCAAGTTTTCGCTATTACTAAATGTGGGAGGGACTAGTTGTGTATGTGGAGTATATAAAACAGGAGTACTAGTTGTGCGTGTGCGGTGTATATAAACAAGAAGACTACTTGTGCATGTGGAGTACATAAACAGTACTAGTGGAGTATTTAAACAGGTGTAGTATATTAGATGTGTATGTGGAGTATACAATGATTACTAGATGTGTATGTGGAGTATTCATACAGGAGTACTAGATGTATATGTGGAGTATACTTACAGGAACACTAGTCAGGCGTGTAGAGATGCCTGCTGGATACGTGTTAGATTTGTTTTATGTATTTAGTTTTGTATGTTCAGTATGCTTAGGAAGCACTAGTTTTGTACGGGACTATGTCTAGGAAGTACTGGTTTTGTACGGGACTATGTTAATATGTAGTAGATATGTAGTAGATTGGTTATGTGTAGCATGTTAGGGAATTCTAAATTTGTATGTACATTATCGTTTGTACATGAGTTTGATTAGGGAGTACTACATTTGTATATATGTTTATACAGGACTATCTGGACACACTAATCTGTTTGAAAAACAAAACTTTGGCACATTTTTCCGCATGCAAAAATTTTACATACTGTATGGCATATGGGACACAGCAAATTCTATGGGGAAGGGGGGTTAGAAGTTGTGACTTCACTTCGTGGCAATGTGTCGAAAGGCGTGGTTTTCGTTACAAAAGCGACCAGAGGACGAGCAGAACTAAGTTACTTTGTACGTACGTTTAGGTAGCAGAGTTTATAAATAGAAAGCATGAACATGTTGAAACCATTCCAAATATTTACCTGTCAGTTGCTTGGACACATAACTGTCGCCAGAACGCTCGAGGGCAAGCGCCAAACGGGAGACAACTCCAGTGCCCCGATATTCTGACACGTGCCACATGCGAGCTAGAGCCCTCTCAGGTTGATGACCCACCTGCAATGACACATTTAAGAGAGAAGGACAAATGTCCGATGCGCAAAACGGAGAAAACAATCAAAATAACTTTCGAAATTTATAATAATTATTACTGTTGTTGTTATTTTATTGAATCAAGACCCACTGAGGCAGCTATATTAGTGATCGATTGTAGTTCTTCACTTGTACTTTGTACGTTTATGATTAATTTATTCTTTCAAAAAGATGGCGCATTAAAATGGAGAGTATGTGAAACAGGCTCATGAAATCAGCTGAATACTATCATTCATGGTCGTCACCACCAATGACAGTAGCTAGATGAACAAATGTCGTGCTGATTCATCAAAAAATCCGACGATAAGGATTTAAAAGCAATCAGTGTTGTTTATTGCAGTTAGGTTTCGCGTTTGTTTCCAACTTTCACTCAACTGTCTACGAGCGCGAACAGTGGGAGTGAAATATTTAGGGAGTGAACTATTTAGGGAGTGAAATAATTAGGGAGTGAAATATTTAGGGAGTGAAATATTTAGGGAGTGAAATATTTAGGGAGTGAAATATTTACTATAATGGAGAGACTTATACTACAAAGGAGAGAACTATATTCTATAAATGACAGATCAAATGCCACTAGTGCGGAGTGTGAAGGTCTGAGTTAATCTTCTGGGTGGATTGGGAGAGATCAGGTGCCATTTGTAGAGAGTGTGAGATTTGAGTTAATCTTCTGGGAGGAAGGAGGAGATACCTAAGTGGACACTATGAGGGTCTGAGTTAATCTTTGGGTGGACTTTCTAGTCAAAACAGGCTGTCCTTAGACTATTGCTATGTATATGTGCGACGTTTAGCCGGAAGATGGGCAAGATGTTAATTCCATGCACGAAAGTGCTGGCGGTATAGTTTATTAATATGCATAATTAGATACTATTACAGTGAATCGAATAGCTGATGGTTTTTAGTAACTTTACTATTCAACACTGCCAATAAATTTTCATGCTATAAATAGCATTAATTAATATCAATTTACAACCTTTATTTAAAGTAAATCTACTCAGTTTACGCTTAGAAAAATCCCATTTTCGCTTCAGCCAGTTATTTAACATACCTTTACTTGTATTATGTTGGCCATAAGAGTTTGATGTAGGAAAGGGAAAAGTGCGATTAAGTTCAAGAATGATAAGCTAAACTTAACTACCTGGATTCTTTTTTTTTTTATTCAAGAAAAGCTTGCTATAATGTATTTTTTGTTTTAAGTACAGAAAAAAAATACTTTCGCACATACCATACATTACATACCATGTCATTAGCATCTTGTAGAGTAAAAATTTGTGATAAGACTTGTAAGCCTACTGGGATAAGATTAAAAAAAAAAATCAAGTAGAAATTCTTTTAAAGTGGAAATAACAGAAGTTTCCTCTACATACACCGACTTGCATTATAGTTGATATCCTTGGGGGGGGTGGTGGTGGTGGTGGTGGTGGAAGAACCAATCGAAAAAAGCTGGCTAATAAGGTGGCCCAAATCCAGAGAAAAATATAATTCTCTACTCAAAAGAGCACTCACAATTATTATATCTATAACTTAGTGATAACGCTAACGTACCGTGAGCATGCAGATATAATAGTTTTTATTTCAGGGGTTCCCTGAAACATGAAAATTATTTCAAGGGTTCCTCCTGGATAAAAAGGTTGAGAAAGGCTGGAATAGAGTACATGCCTCCAATCTTCACTGACCATCTGCTCAGACCACAAACACAAAACCACTTCCATTTGTCACGTTTCACTATCTGCCTGTTCCAGACCATAAACACAAAACCACTTCCATTTGTTATTATTTATCTTATTATTTGTGCTTCACTGTTACTTTCAATCCCTAATATAAGGTCAGGAAAAGTTAACTCCATTTGGGCAGTAATTACGTCATTTCCTCCAAGTGATCACTTAAGCGCTGAACGATAGCACATCACGTGTCCAGGTCATGAAGTTAAAAAAAAAAAATTGCCTGATGTCGTCCAACCTCACAAACTCGGAGATAAAACCCGACTTTACCGATAAGGGTTAATGGTAGAGGCAGAAGTGATGGCCTGTAAAAAGGCGACCAGGTAAACTGACTGCGATTAAATTCGTGCTGCCGATAGCAGCCAGCCATGGCAAACAAGCATCGCCGCTGTTATCGTACACAACTCCAACCCGACAGAAACAAGTCGATCCGTGACGAAAGCTTTATAAGCAGACTAAACAGAGGAAAGTTTAGTTACGGAAATAAGATCTGTCAATTTAAGATAAACTTTGATACGGAAATAGGGTCACCGACTAAAGACAGCTACTGGAACAAAGTTTACCGAATAAACATACAGCTACGAAAACAATGGGTCTGCCGAAAAACAGCTAGGGGAACAGAGTTTGCCCAATAAAGACAGCTATGGAAACAAGAATTGCCGAACAGACACAATTATAGGAAAAGGTTTGCCGAATAAAGACACTTCGTTTTAAAATGAAATCTTTTCAGAAATCTTCCGAGGAATAGACAGCATAAAATTAAGCACTGTATTCAGAATGCCATGGGTGCAGTATGCCATGGGTGGGGGTGGGGGCATGACGTCAGCTTAATGTAAACGTGCAGGGAACGAGTTCGATATCGCTGTTACCTCGCGCACGAAGGAAATTTCGGCAGGTGTAAACTCGTTAAGGGAGATGAGTTGATCCAGTAATCGCTGAGGGTCGATCACGTGATCTAGGGCATGCTGAAGACAGGTGCGTAGAGTCTGCCGTTCTGGTCCCGAAACTGGCGTGTCTGAGTGGAACAAAGATAGGGACAAAAATGCACTTGATAAGACGGATGGCACAAACAACTCTCCTTATAACATGGAGACCTCAATGTCAAGGATACATAAATAAGGATACAAATACATAAATTGATATACAGACCTACATACAAGGAGATGGAGCAATGGATGGATGGATAGATAGATATATAGATAGACAGATGTAGTAGGACTAATCAGCAGACAAGCTAGCTTTATTGTCTGATAAACAGCGATAGAATACACTTTCATACTGACCACTTACGACTTTATTTATATTTAGACTGAGACTTACGAGCAAAGTGCCTGATGTCTTTATCCATGTCCATTAAAGTATTCGTCAGCTCCTCGGCAGCCTTGTTTATATTCCCGCCCCTCATGCGGACCCAGCGTTCCAACACCTGGCGCGTTTTTTCTCCAAGGGTATTGTGGCTGGCCTCAATTTTCTCAAGGTCAGGTGTCGGCAACCCCAATTTTCTGCCTAATTGCATATATTCTGGGCCTCAACGGTAAGAAACGAAGAGTGTTTCGATGTCATAAAATTACCATACAACCTCATGTGGGAAAAGTGAATTTGAAATTTTAAAAAACCCAGTTAATCACCATTACTTTAACACAGAGTATGAGAGACAAAGGATAGAGAACACATTTTTATGAATTTTTTTTTTATAAAAAAAACAGAATCTTCAATCTGCTAATGTTATAAATTCAATATTTCCATAATAAATAATATTATCACTCCTAATTGTATACAGTGTTTAAATAATAATCTCAAAAGGAAATCAACTGAACAATGACTAAATAAATGAGAGCTTGCTGAGCTTATTAAATTAACACAGGGAAAGAGAAAGGTTCGTTCCCTCCCGGGATCCTTTTGTTCCATAATTTCTAATACCTCCAAGGGAGACAAAAAAAACACACAAATATTCGCCGTATTAAACTGATCTGTTTAAAGGCGCAATGCTCGCTAATACAGGTCACTCTATTGGATACAGATTCGCATAAATAATTCAAATTTAAAGAGAATTTATTTTAATCAGACTGACTGTCTGTGGAACTGAAATAATAGCTTAGTCTAAGATTGTAAATCTCTTTAATGGGAGTATGTGATATCAGTTTAAATTGTTTTATTAAATCATAGCTCAGTCTAAGATTGTAATTCTCTTTAATGGGAGTATGTGATATCAGTTTAAATTGTTTAATTAAATCATAATGAAAAGAGTCAAAACTCAAAAGACGTGTTTAATTGTGAAACATACCAACGAGGTCGATTATTTGATCCCGCACTTCGGCTAGCTCCTGGGTGATAATAGCTCGGTGCCCACCGTGCGGGTCTCGAGGTGCTAGTGCCGCCAGCATCTTCTCTATCCTGTTCTGAATGTCTTGACCGGTGTCCGTCAACTTTTGCTGGATAGCCTGCAGTTCGGTTCTGATCGTCGCCCTTAGGCTCAGTCCGTGCCGGTGAAGCAAGGCCCGTAATTCTGCGTGGACATGCTCGTCCCGCCTCTGCAAGAAGTCGTCAGTAGGGACGAGTTACGTGTACGTTTATCTCCTGTCTGTTTGTTTGTGGTAAGTCGTTATTTTGGGTATAAGGATATTTTGCAGTATCCCATCATTGAAAAGCTTCCAAGTCCAAATTCTCATATGAACACTATCCATCTATCCAACCATCCATCCATCCATCCATCCAGAAAAAAGGTCGCACCAGTTTGGCGCACACCCTCAGCCACCCTCCGTCGGTCAGTTCAGATCACATAAGATTTGAATTCGCATTATATATACTGAGAAAGAGGGAGGGAGAGACTATATGAGGGACACTACTGAGAGGCTGGCAGTGTGTGAAAAGAGAGAGAGAGAGAGAGAGAGAGAGAGCGACTGATACAAAGTGAATAAATTAGTTTACCTGCAGCGCGTAGTTTTGATCTACTGCGGCCTTGAACCTCTCCAACAAAACGCTATTTTGATTGGTCAATTCTTCAACCTTCACCTTTAGCTCCTTAAGCTTGCTGGTGGTCGTAGTGTCACGGTTTTGGTTGTGCTGCAACACGCGATCAAGTTTTTCGTGCAGCTGTCAAAGAGAATGGGTAGAGTAATCTCTTAATATTAGTATATTGACGATTTTGGTGCATAGTCAGAGTACTACTTTAATTGACGATTTTGGTGCATGGAGCTATACATAAAAAGTAATATTCAGAGTACTACTTTAATTGACATAACATTTTGCAGATGATCCTAGGCTATTCAGGAAACAATATGACAATATAGCAGCCTTAGACTTTTTTGTTGTTGCCTTTTATCATAACTTACCAAATAAGTGATGTTTATATCAATCTCATCGATGGTGTTTTAAGAAAATTCATCAAATGTTTTAGAAAAAAATATGAGTTAATAAAAAGTTCATCATATGACTGTTTTACATATAACAAAAATCAAAAGAGGGTTCCTAGAATTCAAAAACGTTACCCTAATGACGTACATACTAAATTAATCAAATGACACAATGGAAAGGTCATCAAAATCGTTTGAAATGGTTTATCAAACACTGATCATAGAAAATTTAGCCAGTAATTGGACAGCGTACACTGATGACACTGAAAAGACTTGAACAATTTAAACGATGACCGAAATTAAAACAAAATGCTTATTTATAACAGGCTGAACTAATTAACCAAACTAGTTGATTAGAATTGTGCCAAAATCGTTATAACTTTTTGTTATAAATGCACCATAGCGACGATCACTCATAAAGCTTTATCTAGCCCGGGTCACGTGGCTGTTGTGGGCCACCTATATTCTAATCCAGCAGCTACTTGATAGGGTCACATGACATGGCTTGGGTGCTTTTAGTTGAAAAAGTCGCTAAAAAGTTTGTTCTAAATGATTCACAATTATAGGCTTCCTTTCAATTGGAAGAAAATAATAAAACAACATATAAAATAATTTGAAGAGTTAATAAGAAATGCTGGAAATATAATAAAATCAAGAGGGCGAAATTAAAATATACATAAAAGACTAAAAGTCACTCTGAGCGCATAAGTAAAAATGTGCACAAATAAATAATTGTTGATTTATGAAGAGAAATACATAACGATAATAAGATTATTTATTAGTGACACTCTCATCCTTCTGACAAAACTGATTATAAATACTGACAAAACAAAGATTACAAATATTGACAAGACAGAGATTTAAAATATTGACAAAACAGAGATTTAAAATACTGACTAAACAAAGCTTACAAATACTGACAAAGTAGAGATTAAAAATACTGACAAAACAAAGATTACAAATATTGACAAAACAGCGTTTAAAAATATTGACAAAACAAAGATTTAAAAATATTGACAAAACAGATTTATATTTTGACAAAACAAAGATTTAAAAATATTGACGACAAAACAGACATTTAAAATACTGACAAAACAGACATTTAAAATACTGACAAAACAGAGATTTAAAATACTGACAAAACAGACATTTAAAATACTGACAAAACAGAGATTAAAAATACTGACAAAACAGCGTCTATAAATAATTACAAAATAGAGATTAGAAATACTGACAAATAAGAGATTAAAAGTACTAATCAAAAAGTGATTACAAATACTGACAAAACATTGATTAAAAGTATTGACAAAACACTGATTAAAAAGACGTGTGAACTACTGATTGAAAGATGTTAATAAAAGACTGTTTTTTATTCTACTAACAAAACATTCAACAGAAATATGTTTGAACAACTGACAAATGAATGATTAAAAATATGTGAACAATTGACCTTTTTAAAAAAGTATATTCTATTGATTAATCAATGATTAATAAGCTGAATGAACTACAGAAAATATAGTGATGACAAAGTTGTGAATACTAATGACAAAGAGTGAATGAAGTACTGACAAAAACAGTGATGACAAAGTTGTTACTCTAATGACAAAGAATGAATGAAAACATGAATGAACTACTGACAATACAGTGAGGACAAAATTAATTACTCTAATGACAAAGAATGAATGAAAACATGAATGAACTACTGACAATACAGTGATGACTAAATTGTTATTCTAATGACAAAGAATGAATGAAAATATGAATGAACCACTGACAAAACGTTGAGTAAAAGACGTGTAAATTGCTAATTAAATAGTGACTAAAAAAAAGGTGTATAACAACTGATAGAACAGTATAAAAAATGCGTATTAAACTGATTAAAAAGACCTGTGAATTACTGATAAATCTTCGACCTCAAGGATTTGTAAACTACTGGTAAAACAGTCATAAAAATGTGTGTATTGAAGTGACAAAACACTGATTAAAATGACGTGTAAACTACTGGTAAATTTGTGATAAAGAAAGTGTAAATCACTGATATAGATGTGATTAAAGAACGTATGAAGTGCTGATAGAATAGTCATCTGAAACACGTGTAAACTACTGACACAACTTTGATTAAAGGGAATTTAAACTACTGATTAAACGTTGATTAAAAATGCAGTAATCTACTGATCAAACTTTGATAAAAATGCAGTAAACTACTGATCAAACGTTGATTAAAAAGGTAGTAAACTACTGACACAAAGTTCATTAAAAAGGCGTGAGAAATACTGAGGAAAAAACGGTCATTAAATGTGAAACACTGATAAAATATCATTTAAAAGGCGTGTGAACTACTGATAAAACGTTGATTAAAGGCGTGTGAACGAGTGACAAAACACTGATTAAAAGGCCATGTGAACTTTGACACAACCTTGATTAAAAGGGCACGTGAACTACTGACAAAACTTTAATTAAGAAGGCGTGAGAACTACTGACAAAACTTTAATTAAGAAGGCGTGAGAACTACTGACAAAACTTTAATTAAGACGTGAGAACTACTGACAAAACTTTAATTAAGGCGTGAGAACTACTGACAAAACTTTAATTAAGGCGTGAGAACTATTAACAAAACTTTAAATAAGGTGTGAGAACTACTGACAAAACTTTAATTAAGGCGTGAGAACTACTAACAAAACTTTAATTAAGAAGGCGTGAGAACTACTGACAAAACGTTGGCTAAAAAACGTAGAGCTACCGACTAAACTTTGATTAAATGGCGCGTGATACCGACAAAAAGTTAGTTAAGAATGTGTGTGAACTACTAACAAAACGTAGATGTGTCTTTGTTTTAATACCAAGAGAAAAAAACAACTGACTAGTATAAATGTATTTGAAAAGCCAATATTATATAAATTAATTGGTGAGAAAATATTAAAAATCCAGAGAGAAAATATAACAAAATCTCCCTAGAAAACGTGTTCGCTGTAAAGTATTGATAAAGCTGCAATAGAGGGAGGCGGGAGTAATAAACTGGATCTTGCTACCATCTCATTTACTGGTTACACCGCTTAACTGGTATCAGAGATGATTGGTTGATACTTTTTTTTTTATCGCCGGCATATATTTGCATCAGGCCTAAGGCTATAAGCTAGCACCTCCTTAGAGGCTGCCATATTTCGGACCTGTCGACTAGACCAGTCTGTAATTTGGTAGACTAAGGGCAGCACTGGTAATGTTATGACCAGTCAGAGTGGTTTCGTTTTGGTTCTGCTTGACGGGACATGGCATGGCCAGAGGCCTTTGTAAGGGGCCTGTTCAGCCGTGTCTTGTAGAGATAGATACCCGCAGAGGAAAATGATGTGCATCTTAGTCTATGGCATGTAGGGTAGATCGATAGACAGTTATAGATTTACCCAAGCCTTGATCAGTGTAAGGTGTACTTTGTGTTAAGTGGTTTTGTGTACTCGGCATGTTTACTGAGATTGTTGAGTCTCCACTTCAGTGGTGATGTTGAAGGATGAATACAGTACATTGTGGTAATGATATAATGTGATTCTGTGAAGGATAAATACAGTACATAGTGGTAATGTTATAATGTGATTCTGTGAAGAATAAATACAGTACATAGTGGTAATGATATAATGTTATTCTGTGAAGGATAAATAGTGCATAGTAGTGATGTTATAATGTGATTCTGTGAAGGATAAATACAGTACATAGTGGTAATGTTATAATGTGATTCTGTGAAGGATAAATACAGTACATAGTGGTAATGTTATAATGTGATTCTGTGAAGGATGAATACAGTACATAGTGGTAATGTTATAATGTGATTCTGTGGAGGTGGAGAGAGGACACACACAGAAAGAGTGTTAACAGTGGAGAAAAAAAAGACAAATAAAACAATGAAAGAAAATATGACGTAATAATAAAATTGTTACTAAAAATAGGGAGAGTTTATAAAACTGTTATTCAAAGAATGCTATACTGATTAAACAGTGACAGAAAATATGACGTATTAATTAAACAACGTCTCAAAATGTAACTTAGTGAGAAAACAGTGACAGAAAATATAACATATTGATTAAACAGTGACAGAAAATATAATGTATTGGTAAAACAATGACATAATTTGCGACGTACAGATTCGATGTCCGAATCCCTGGGCGGCGTGTGCATCCGTGATGACTCGCCGGAAGATGACGAGTGTGTCAGAGTGACCATCCCCAAGTCCGGACTGGTCGTGGATGACTCTGATGCCAGTCGCTTATCTTCATACCCGCTCCATCTGTGGAAGGCTTCAACCGCCTGCCCAGTGCTCTCCATGTTCACTGCGGGTTCGTGTGCTTTCTCCAGATCGTCCACCAAGGAACCGTATCCGCTGACGGAGTTGTCTCCCTGTGGGACATTTAGGCGTTGCTTCCCTTCGAGTCGTGCATTCATCGCCACATCTGGAGTGCCTGCGGGCAGAGCGGCACTGTTTCTCAAGGACGCCTGGGCCTCCATGTTGCAGGCATTAAGCATTTCCTTCAGCTGACTATTCTGGAACTGAAGTTCGTCTATCCTGTGGGCAAGGCTTTCGTTCTGGTTGCCTAAGAGACGCTGACTCTCAATGAGGTTCTGGATCATCTGGTCCTTCCTGGCCAGCTCATCCGGAGAGGTAAAGATCGATGCAGGCCTCCGCTCGTACATGGACACCGGCCTCGGGCCTTTCTGGGAGCTGCTTTCATGCTGGTGCTGCTGCTGAAGTCGTTGGTGGCGTGTTACGACTTCTGCCTCCCCTCTGACGGCTCTGGGAACTTCTGGCTGCAGCCGCTGGTATGACCCTGAGCCACTGACATCAATGCTGGAACGAATATGGTTTCTTTCGAAAGGCCGATTTTCCTGGTAGGGTAGTTCCACTCCGCCTGGAGGTATTCGCCGAGAATGTCCACCAGCTACGTAGTTAAAGGCAAGGTCAAGCTGTCTAGCCTTGTCCTCTGTCTGGCGTCTCAGGTGGACCAAGGCCTACAAACAGATTTCTAATGTTAAGTGTGATAAATGTATGAATGATTAAAGGGTCCTTGAATATCAAACATCGGATGGAAAACAAAGCAAAATAAAACAAAAGAATGTAAAAAGAGAAAATTTTGAATTGTGATGTTAAAAGACATATATGTTTTACATAAAATCTATTGTAAAAAATTAATTAATAAAATTAGCACTGTGGGGTGTCACTGATACTAGAAATACAAGAGATTAATCTTATTTCTTAACATTAAAAAATAACCGAAACTATTCTCTAACAAAGAAAAGAATAGAAGAAAAGAAATAAAAAGAAATATCACAGTGTTAATGAGACTTGTCTGGAGCACTCGCCTTCAAAACTAAATATCGAGTGTTAAAGAAACCAACAGTCTGACCTGAAAATTGTCAACGCATTGCTTAGTACGACCCTCAACTTCCGGTGAGCGAGGGTCACGAATGACGTCACTGCTGGTGCGGCTCTTCTGGCGGCTGATCTTGTCGTTCAGACTTTTGGAACGGCGCAGAGTCGGCATTTTAGAACCGGATATCACACCATCCAAACTTGGACCAGGGTGTCACGCGACCGTAATTCGACCCGGATGTCACGGCATTCAGACCTGTTTGACATGAATGGTACAAATACTAAACTGACAGAAGGAAACAAACTTGTGCTCAGATCATTAATAATTCTAATGACACTGAACGTATCATTAATAAATTATAACAATGAATGTGGAATGTGAATGTTTTATTCATACGAATTATTTCTCTTGACAAGGATGACGAGTGCAATTACGTTTTCAACAAATCACTCCTATAAAAAGTCATGAGCTCAAAATAGCAAACGAGTAAAAGATTTGTAATAACAAATGAAAAGTAATCATTCTAGATTTTAAAACACACTCCTATACAAAGGCATTAACTCAGAACAGCAAATGAGTAAAAGATTTGTAATAATAAGTAAAACTAACAATTCTAGATGTTAACAATACACATCTAACTAAATACAGTGAATAATAATTACACATCTAACTAAATACAGTGAATAACAATACACATCTAACTAAATACAGTGAATAATAATTACACATCTGGGATCTTGTACCCTCTCTCATTTAAAACATAATACATACGAGTGCAAGTCCAAATACACTCTCCACCTGCTTGACGTGAAATTATTAAACGGGCAAAAGCTAGTCCTAGAGATTAAAAAATAATCATGAGTGAAACCCTTGGCTTAAACGTTTAATACATGTGCACAGCGAGTTCTCGGCTTATTTGTATGGAACTACAAAGCACGAGATTTTCAAACGTATGATCTGTCTTCAAGTGGTTTAACTTGTCGTTATATATTTTCCTTACGACAACGTTGTTGGACATTTAAAAATAAAATAATGTTCATCATCTGGACAAGACTTGCAGGTCTTACAATCCGTCATGGCTGGAATGTCACTTGGGCGGGCACCTGACAACATTGCAGAGGAGGGCAAGTTTTGAATTGTGTGGAAGTAGCCGAGCGACTGAGGGCCAATTTTGGTTTGAGGGGAAGTAGCGAGGGCAACAATCAATAGTGAGAATCAGACATGTTCCAAGAACATTTCAATTGGGGAAAAGCAAAACAGGCAGTGAATTTACACATATCTGACTAAGCTTTCCTAAAGTTTTAAAAAGAATACTGCTATGTTTGGACGAAAATGTTGATATATGATAGCAATATTCAATAAAACTAGCAACTGTTAAGTATAGTTTTGGGGGTGATGACCCTACAGGAAGCAATTAAGTTTTCGAACCGAAGATAACAAGTGTTTACCAGCAAAGTCATATATATCACTTGTATAACAACAAAGTTAATATAACAACTGTTTATCAACAAAAAAAAATAAATATAACAATTGTTTACCAAAAACATTAAATATAACTATTCACTGTACGTCTAATAACTATTTCAAATATAATAACTAGTTACCATAAAAGTCACATATAGGAACTGTTTACTATTGAAATTAATTTAGAAACTATATACTAATTAAATCAAATGTAAGTAGTTACCTAAGATCTCAAACAAAACACCTTATAACGAATCCAATCTAAGAAATGTCTACCAAAGAATGAAATCGAGCATAACCTATTTACCAGTAAAAAAATAATTTGCCTAAAGAAATCATAGAAAACTAGTTTGGAGAGACATTAAATATAACGTTTTACCAACGAAATCAAACATGAGTAGTTAGCAAGAAACAACATGCAACGCTTTTCCACTGACACCAAATACAACGTTTTATCTGGTCACAATGAATTTACTCTGGATGGTAACCCAGTGTTGACTCCAGCTAACAGAATTGAGTACCAAAGCTAAAACAACAAAAAACGTATTGGAATTTCATGAATGCAGGTGCGTTTGTGAAGAAGGAGAGAAGCCAGGTGGGAGGGGTATCAGATTCGGGTATAACAAAATACGCTTCCAAATGCAATTAAGTTGATTCAAATATTGGCGATATTTGCTTCGATTTAAATTTCCGTTAATTATAAACAGCTGCTATTGTCTAGGCAGAGCAGTCGTGAAATGTATGTACATCATGAAATATTCCTGACCTATATTGACAACACGCGTCAAGATACCACACGCGTGGGGCATTTACTGATTATCAGCATTTTAAAGTGGGCCTACTATACATAGTTTTGTAATCAGTGGATTTGTTCAATTTAACTGAGCGAGAAAAAAAATTTAATTATATCAAAGCAATGAACTGCAAATTTAGTTTTGACTGTAGATTTAAGTGTGTGAGCAAAGTTAGAATGGTTTTGTTCCTATATTTTTAACGACCTTTATTACTTTTTACTGTTTGTAAGGTTTGCTCGAATGTCTGCATACATGTAAGGTTTATTCGATGTCCTTATAGATCTAAGTGATTGTAAGGCTTGTTTGAATGGTTTAAACGTGTGAGAGAGTGTGTGGTCCAGGATTTCTACATGATCAAGAGGCATTTTAACTTACAAGTGAGATAGAAATTCTGAATAGGTAACGATCAGAGACAGGTGAAGATAAATTAATTAACAGTTAATGTCTGAGGCCTGTACAGTTTTCTCTGTTTGCACATTACGAAGACCTGTATGAAGAAGGTTAGGGTTTGAGTAGGATAATCTATCACAATAAGTACAGAGTCCTAAGAATGACATTGGTCATTTTTATAATTATGCATAAGTATGTATAGAATTATCAGAATTACTTTGGACCTTTATAATTAAATTATGCATAAATAAGTATAGAGCACTCAGAATTACTCTGCTCCTTTACAGTTACACTTCAGTAGGTATAGATTTATCAGAATTACTCTGGTCACTACAGTTATATTTCAGTAGGTATAGATTTATCAGAATTACTCTGGTCACTACAGTTATATTTCAGTAGGTATAGATTTATCAGAATTACACTGGTCACTACAGTTATATCTCAGTAGGTATAGATTTATCAGAATTACTCTGGTCACTACAGTTATATTTCAGTAGGTATAGATTTATCAGAATTACACTGGTCACTACAGTTATATTTCAGTAGGTATAGATTTATCAGAATTACACTGGTCACTACAGTTATATTTCAGTAGGTATAGATTTATCAGAATTACACTGGTCACTACAGTTATATTTCAGTAGGTATAGATTTATCAGAATTACACTGGTCACTACAGTTATATTTCAGTAGGTATAGATTTATCAGAATTACACTGGTCACTACAGTTATATTTCAGTAGGTATAGATTTATCAGAATTACTCTGGTCACTACAGTTATATTTCAGTAGGTATAGATTTATCAGAATTACTCTGGTCACTACAGTTATATTTCAGTAGGTATAGATTTATCAGAATTACTCTGGTCACTACAGTTATATTTCAGTAGATATAGATTTATCAGAATTACTCTGGTCACTACAGTTATATTTCAGTAGGTATAGATTT
Source organism: Sinotaia quadrata (assembly GCA_028829895.1). Taxonomy (NCBI): domain Eukaryota; kingdom Metazoa; phylum Mollusca; class Gastropoda; order Architaenioglossa; family Viviparidae; genus Sinotaia; species Sinotaia quadrata. The sequence goes on along the minus strand of CM054183.1, from coordinate 34,053,105 downwards.
ATCAGAATTACTCTGGTCACTACAGTTATATTTCAGTAGGTATAGATTTATCAGAATTACTCTGGTCACTACAGTTATATTTCAGTAGGTATAGATTTATCAGAATTACTCTGGTCACTACAGTTATATTTCAGTAGGTATAGATTTATCAGAATTACTCTGGTCACTACAGTTATATTTCAGTAGGTATAGATTTATCAGAATTACTCTGGTCACTACAGTTATATTTCAGTAGGTATAGATTTATCAGAATTACTCTGGTCACTACAGTTATATTTCAGTAGGTATAGATTTATCAGAATTACACTGGTCACTACAGTTATATTTCAGTAGGTATAGATTTATCAGAATTACTCTGGTCACTACAGTTATATTTCAGTAGGTATAGATTTATCAGAATTACTCTGGTCACTACAGTTATATTTCAGTAGGTATAGATTTATCAGAATTACTCTGGTCACTACAGTTATATTTCAGTAGGTATAGATTTATCAGAATTACTCTGGTCACTACAGTTATATTTCAGTAGGTATAGATTTATCAGAATTACTCTGGTCACTACAGTTATATTTCAGTAGGTATAGATTTATCAGAATTACACTGGTCACTACAGTTATATTTCAGTAGGTATAGATTTATCAGAATTACTCTGGTCACTACAGTTATATTTCAGTAGGTATAGATTTATCAGAATTACTCTGGTCACTACAGTTATATTTCAGTAGGTATAGATTTATCAGAATTACTCTGGTCACTACAGTTATATTTCAGTAGGTATAGATTTATCAGAATTACTCTGGTCACTACAGTTATATTTCAGTAGGTATAGATTTATCAGAATTACTCTGGTCACTACAGTTATATTTCAGTAGGTATAGATTTATCAGAATTACTCTGGTCACTACAGTTATATTTCAGTAGGTATAGATTTATCAGAATTACTCTTGTCACTACAGTTGTACGATTTTGGCGCACTTTACTCATAATAAGTTCAGTAGTTTACAAGTTATTTGACCGCAGAAGAAATGCAATTTGGAATTGGCTATTTCTTTACAGTTATAATAAAGTAGAAGCATTATATTCACACAACGGTAATTCTTAACGTTTTCTCACGCTCAGCTCTGACTTATACAACAATAAATTTTAGCCAACATGACGGTATAATGCATTTGCTTTTGTCTGCAAGCTATAGTTTCATAAGTAGTAGCTCTGTTTTATATATATAAGAAAAACTTCCCCAAGAATTATAGCCTGTCTAAATAAAGAGTATTTATTTTCTAGGTTTCAATTCCAGAAGTACGGCTATCCATGAACATTACTTTTCGTGTTTAATTAAATTTACAGAATCAGAGCTGAAACAAGACAGCGTGTTAGTGTCAAAATGTGCTTTCTATTAGGTAAATTACAAGAACAATGATTTTTGAAATAAATAATATAAATAAATCGGTGAGCTACTAAAACTTTTGTTAATTTATCTTCGCTCTGCGGAAGAAACGTAGATTTCCTCACGGTCTATGTTAACAGAGCTATTTTTTCTTCTATTTTACAAAAATAAAAATAATTTTGCTCTGTTTCTCAATTTCTGAATTGCACAGCCGAGGTCTGGCGAACTGGCTTGAAAGCCCATGACACAGACCACACATTCCTCCTTACCGATAAAAAGGAGCGAGACGAAACTCAAGAAAAGATAAATCAAAACGTTAACCGATAAAATGATTGCCTAAGTTTGCAATCTCTTGACTATTGTTGTTCAACTTCATATCGTTTTTATAGAGTATTTCGAGAACTGCGCCATAAAACAGGACATTATTGCATTACATTATAAGCCTGTCGTGTGCATACTGCCCCAGACTACGAGTTGTATGCTTCCAATAATGCGTATTAAAAAGTGTATTATACCAGGGACGGTGCAAGGGTTAGGCGAGACAAAGTTTTGCATCACTTGCATTCCGTACCATCCATCCGCCTATCTGTCCATCACTTTGTCTACCAACAAGCTTACCTTTTCCCACACATTCATCTGTCTATCCATTCATCTTAGTGTAATTATTATCTGTTAGTTGAGCGTATGTCATGCACTGAGTTGAATCTAAGCAGAGCGAGCATTTAAATAAAGACATAAAAGCAAAAAGGAAATCTCATATGTGGTACAAACGTACAAACTACAAGTAATACAAGTAGTCTATTGTTCTCTTCGACAAACGAAAAACACGAACCCACTATACAATTTTAATATTATTTTCATGGTAAAGAAAAACACGAACCCCCTATACAATTTTAATATTATTTTCATGGTAAAGAAAAACACGAACCCACTATACAATTTTAATATTATTTTCATGGTAAAGAAAAACACGAACCCACTATACAATTTTAATATTATTTTCATGGTAAAAAAATCAACACGAAACCACTATACAGTTTAAAATTATTTTCATGGTAAAGAAAAACACCGAACCCAATATATAATAATAATTTTCAATGTTAAAAAAAACCACCAACCCAATATATAGTTCTAATATTATTTTTCAAGGTTAAAAAAAAAAATCCACTAACAAAATGCCTGCCTTTGACAACAAACATTTAAAAGGAAAAAAACCCACAGTGTCCTGCTTACGACAATAGAGCGAGCAATGTCACCATCATTATTTCTTACACTCCTGGGTTGCCTGAGATGTATAGTTTATCTGTTGTAGAGAATATGTGGTGTGTTGTGTGTGTGTTTGTGTGTGTGATTTCGGCTAGGTCGCGTTGATTAGTGGGTAGGCCACGCAGGAGTTACAGGCTCATTGTCCTGTCAAGTCAAAGATCGCATTTCCTGAAAGCTATTGTCGAAAAGATTGAAAAGAGAGGAAGAAGAAATAAATTATCCTTTCCTAAGGTCAGAAGGAAAGGAAAAAACTGTTTTGAACTTTCCAACTGTCATTTTATACCACACGATAAAACCTATGCCACTGGCTTGGAGAAGTGAATTAGCGACTGGATTAATTAAAGACTAAGAAAGATTAAATAAAGAACTTCTACGATTAAATAAGAGCATCAAAGTCTAAATGAAAAACATCCAAGACTAATTTAAACCAGGACTAAATAAAATGTAGACAAGGTTAACTGAAGAGCAGTCAAAACCAAATAAAGAGACCCTTGACTAAATAAGGAACAACCAGCAACGACCCTATCTAGAACATCTAAGAAGAGTAATTCAAAACAAACCCAAACTAAATGAAGAATAGTACAGACTAAAAGGAAGAACAACCAGGACTATGTGAAGTAGCCAAGACTAAACGAAGAAAAGCCAAGACTAACAAAAATTTAAAACGAAGTCTAGCAATTAAATGCAGCGTTAATTAACTCCACAGCGAAATTCAATGACAACTTAAATGGAAACAATTGATTTCAGCGGCGACCAAACTGCAACGCTAGTGAGCGATGACATTAGAGAGAAAAACAATTTCATTGTACTTCCAGTCTCTCAATCTCACTGGTATGATTGGTGGGAAAGGGGGGGGGGGGGTAAACTATTACGACATACCTCTATAACTATGAATAAACACTCATGGGGGCTTATTTTGCGACTTGACAGGACTGTAAACCTGGCTGTTTGTCCGTGTGCGTCTCGAAATTGAGTAAATATTTATACGGAAGTTCGGGTGTTTTGCAGCACCAAGAACCTTAACTCGTCATTAGATTCAGTCGGAGTCGTGCTCAGATCTCGCAAATCTGCAGTGAAATTGTAAAGGGAAAGTTTCGCAACGCTGTCCGCATGCAATAGGTTTTGTAAATTAGTGAATGCTTACCTTTTCTAAAAGTGGTGACTAGCCGATCGATATTTGAAGAGGGTGGGGAGTAAACGTCCCGCGTCTTGCTTTGTCAATATGCCTGGGCATGCCGTCAATTTGAAAAGCGCTTTGCGGTTATAAAAGCGACATTGAATCAAAGTTCACATCTGTTTACATCAGCAGCGCTAAATATTCGGCTTACTCTTGGATACGTCTGTTTTTTTCTACGGCAAAGGGAACATCGGCCTTGAGCTACTGTTCCCAGCTAGTCCAAAAACTATAGTGACCGTAGATTATGGGCAATGGTTTTATATCTTCTACATTAGCAAAACAACAACAAAACCCTGAGGTAAAATCAAACATACTGCAACTACATAATAGGATCTACTTTGTACCATTACATCAAGCACACTGTAAATGTGTAATGACACCTAAGACGAAAGGCATAACAATTTTCACATTGTTAACACGAAAGGAAAAACAAAAAAAAAACAACAAAAAAAAACTGACTGCAAAACATCGTGGATATAAAGAGTGAAGCAACACTTCTCGTTGCTAATTGTTCAACACACAACCCTCGTCTATAAACAAAAACAAGTACACTGAATGACTGCAAAACGCTGTGGATAATAGAGTGAAACCAACGCTTCGCGATGCTAATTATTTTATCCAACCGTTGGCTGTATATATATTTGTACTAGCATGGATATCCATAAAACTTGCAAACAGTTTTCTTAGCATAGCGAATCCTCTGTATCCACATACATAGGACCGTGTGTGTGTGTGGGGGGAGACTATTTATTACTCTGCCTTATGCTTGGATGCATAGGGGTCACTGCCCTTAAGGTGTCTAGGAAAGCAAAGTTTTATGTAATTTATGACTAAGCTAGGAGGATATTTATCAACAAATTCTGATATATATTTTTTGCTGTTTAAGATTACATTTACTGTTGTATCGCATCTTATATTTCGATAAATAATAATGCCCACAATGCATCAGTTCAAATCCTTAACCACAGAAGATAACTAATATCCACAATGCATCAGTCATATCATTATCTATACCAAAATGCATCAGTCATATCATTATCTATACCACAATGCATCAGTCATATAATTATCTACACCATAATGCATAAGTCATATCATTATCCATACAATATATACTAATTCCCGCAACACATCAGTCATATCGTTATCTACATCGCAATAGGTACATTAATACCCACAATTCAATCATATCATTATTCACACCACGATACACACACACACACACACACACACATACACACAAACACAAATAATCACAAAATCAGTCATGAATTAATTAATACACGCCGAAATAGGTAGGCCTAGGCTATACTAATGCCCAAATACACCAGTTAATAATTAATTCACACCACAATGAGTACACCAATACCGCGATGCATGAATCAGTAATTAAATCACACCAAAAAAAGCTTTACTAATACCCACAAAATACTTCATTAATTCACACCGCAACAGATATGCTAATACCCGCGATGCATCAGTCATTAATTAATTCACACTAAAACAGGTATATTAATTGTTACAACGCATCATCCTTGAAAGCAGCCATAGATATAACTAATACTCGCGATGCGTCAATTCATTAATTAATTCACATCACAACAGGTGTACTAATTCCTACAATGCAACAATTATTAAATAATCCACACCGCCACAGGTTTATTAATACTCGCGATGCGTCAATTCATTAATTAATTCACATCACAACAGGTGTACTAATTCCTACAATGCAACAATTTTTAAATAATCCACACCGCCACAGGTTTAGTAATACCCGCGATGCGTCATCATTGCATTATCCTCAGTGTAAGAGAAATTTCACAGATTTCTAGCAAGACGTATTTCATTAAGTATCTAAAGAACTGCGAAATCCAGGGAGAAAAAGTACTTCCATAATCCTCCACTTGACCACAAAGATATTCCAATATCTACGGGCTTGAGGACAGACCTGCAGGTAATCCATTATCCTCGGGTTCTTGGCGAAGTTTATAAGTGTTTGAGTTTTTAACGTAATCCAGTATTTCCCTTCATGGCATAAGCGCAAAATATCCACAATGTACGCAGCCAGCACGCACAGTAAATGGGGTAGTATTACTTTTTTTAAAAAGTTAATTATCGTTTCACTGAGTGACATTACCATGACACAAATATTGCATCACCCACAGTTTGTGGAATAGGATACCACTTTAAACCGCTTAAGACACTTTAATTAACATTGCTACAGAGAGAAAAATATCGACCACCACATCATCATCATTATTATGTAAGCGATATTACATTGCCTAAGGCAGAAGATAAAAATAGTACTAAATGTAGACCTACTGTTTACCACAATGTACCAAAACTAATTTCAGGGTCATTTGCAGTGGATTGGGGGGGGGGGAATCGTGAGGGGTACGCAGGAGATAGGTCAGTATAATGAGTATTTGAGGGAGAAAACAGTTTCCTTACTCTCCTATACTGAATAACGTAAATGCAAACACTGGAGCGTGAACGCGTACACACTTAAACAAACATATCCATATAATACTCACGCATTCATTGAACATACGCATGCAGATGCCAACACATACGCATGCGTACGAATGTAAGTACTAAAGTAGAGTAGTCCTCAAGTAAATCTAATAGTTCTTTAGTTGTGTACGAACTCTATCTGTAAGACATGCTCCGTTTCAGAGCAAATAAATTAATAGCTATGCAAACATGAAATGCTAAGAAATTAAAAATCTAAATCAAGTAAACAGTTATTCATTAGAGACGCGTTTCTTCAAAGATAACAGGCAATATTATATAATCCATAAAATACTTCTGTGAAGTGCGAATTAAAGATAAAAAACAGTGTGGAGAAAACCCAGAATAAAACACGAAAGAAACTTGCAATTACAAAAAAACCACTATTAGAAAACAATCTGCTATTCATCACGAGATTGCATCTGTCATTGTGTCATCACAAGATTATATCTGACAATGTGTCATAAAGAGATTACAACTGTTGCTATGTCATCGCAAGACTACATCTGTCGATGTGTCATCAAAAGATTGCAGCTTTTTTGTGTCATCGTAAGAATGAAGGCATCGAGATGGCAGACCGAACTTGTGAACTGAAAAGAAGATCAACGAAAACTAACTGGTGAGTTTTCTCCTCTCCGTGTTAAGTTACTGCTGTGTAGTTATAGAAAACAAACAAGTGACCTCTCTCCGTGCTAAGTTACTGCTGTGTAGTTAAAGAAAACAAACAAGTGACCTCTCTCCGTGCTAAGTTACTGCTGTGTAGTTAAAGAAAACAAACAAGTGACCTCTCTCCGTTCTAAGTTACTGCTGTGTAGTTAAAGAAAACAAACAAGTGACCTCTCTCCTGTGTAGTTAAAGAAAACAAACAAGTGACCTCTCTCCGTGCTAAGTTACTCCTGTGTAGTTAAAGAAAACAAACAAGTGACCTCTCTCCGTGCTAAGTTACTACTGTGTAGTTAAAGGAAACTAACTTAATGATAAGTTGATACAGCCTAAGCATAATAGTCCCGAAATTCCTAGCAAGCAGCATCTTTAATTCCAAACGTATTTTGTCAGTCAGAAGCAATTTGTTTACTCTGACTTAATTTTGTTAACTGCAGCCGTTTTTTTAAAACCTAACTCCGTCGTGATTGAGTCTTCTGAAGCCATTGCGCTGTTTGACATAATTTGATTGCGACACTTAGTGCTGTCTGTCGAGAGATGTGTTGTCTAAGCCCACTATGATGTCTGACGTAATTTACCTATGCCGTCTGACGCACATTGTGTATAGTGCAATTGGCTCAGATTCACGAAATGGTAACTGTGACAAAGTTTTTGCTGCATGACATATTTTTTTATGATAACTGATCTGATGAGCCTAACTGACAGGTGAATGAAGGCAAAATGGTCACAGAGTTAGGTGAGGGCTTTAAAGAGGCGACTCAATGTACTTTGTGCACACACGCACACACACAGACACAAACACACACACACACACACACACACACACACAAGTGCTTCAAGCATAGGATATTGCCCCTTCATCAGCTTTATCATTAACTTTAAAAAAAAAACAAAACTGGTTATGAAATGTTTCAGTGTAGCGAATTGTGTTATATGCAAGTCACGCACACGTCGGTTTGTAGGCCTATAGTTTTCTCAGAAATTTTCTTGCCTGTATATAATCATCGCCGGTCGTTCTGCTTGAGCTAAGTATATTTTTCCAGGGATTTCATTGTACACAAATCACAAACGCACATTCGTAAGCGAGGGTAGCTCTCAGCAAGACGTATCGTGCACTCGCGCTTCATGCGTTGACTGACATACTCGACATACATCGTTGTTGTTGCTAATTGAGCACGACGGTTAACCGAAGGAACCCGGAACAGCCACCCCTACCACCCACCCCGCCGTCAAAGTTTAATTAATATGAAGATCACCAACCAAACGATGATATATTTCGGTAAACATAGTAAAACGCTTACACACTGCCCACAGTTTATGCGCTTATAACGAACCCTGCGTGTATGTAAACACTACAGTCTCGACCAGCCACACAAAACACAGTGGGTATAAATGCCCGCAAACTTTACACATCATCTATAGCACATACCTTGAAAGGAGCGTGTCACCGAGCGGCCGAAAACGTTACCAACGCCAGGTCGTTTGAAACTCACTTTCGCAAGCTGTCGGTTCCCCCTTCCAGTACAGAGGAGTATGTGACACGAACGGCTTGTTCCTTTGTTACACTATTATTTCCGTAGTAGTAGCAGTAGTGCGAGCTTGTTTCCCCCACCCACGACGACGACGACGAAAAATGTGTAACGCCACCGTTCGGCAAAGGATGGAACGTTGAAAGAGAGCTGTCACAAATGCACCGATTGACACACGTTATTGGCCGCGCACCGAGCTGTAGTGTGACGAGAGCCAAGACACTTTCCGTTCGTCTCAGACAAGCGATGCAGGGGGACGCCTTTGTTCGGCGCAGAAGTGGGGGTGGAGGGGGGAGTACTCTCTACCCGCTTTGGAAGAGTTCGAAGTGCACTGCAAACTTTGCCTTCTTTCAGGGGCTGAGCTTCTCCCCACCCCACTGACGCAGGCGCTCCCAGTAACGACCGGAAGAGTGACAGCTCCAAAGGCATGTCTATAAATAAACGTGTAGGAAGCCGCGTGGTCTCCGCCTACCTTTGCGATCGTTAAAGATAGTAGTAATGCGTTCAGATTGATGGGTGCCCCGATTACCAAGTATTGCAATCAGGTGTAATTAATATGGTACACTATGGAATTATTATCAACAATGGATAAGTGTCTAGCAGGGATGCAATCAAAATGTTGCTAGAAGATTTTAACGGAGAGAACGAAGTGAAGACGACGGCGATGATGATGTGGCTAATAATTATGATTTTTGTTATGATTTGACTATAACAATTTCATGTTTGTTGTTATGATTTGACTATAACAATTTCATGTTTGTTGTTATGATTTGACTATAACAATTTCATTTTTGTTGTTATGATTTGTCTATAACAACTTCATTTTTGTTGTTATGATTTGTTATTAAAACAATTGCATTTTTGTTGTGAGTTTCAAATTTAACACAATGTTTGTTCCCCCTCCCCCCCCATCCCTAACATACCGTTTTTTACATAGGCCTTCTTGTTTCTGATGATGGTGATTTTTTTTTTAAAATTGATCCACAACGGACACCTTAATATTGAAAATATTTTATTTTATTAATACCATTTTATGGAAGGTCTCTGGCTTTGTGAAAGTGCAGTTTGTGCTGTATGCAATTCACTTAATTTCTGCTAAGGGTTCACCGCACGTACAGAGCAGTGCACTGAGCCCCCCCCCCCAAAAAAAAAAAAAAACAAAAACAAACACACCTACACGACCATTCAATTGAATAAAAATTGACAGCAAGTCATAACATACATAGATTAGCATTGGGACCCCGGGTGCCCTTGCGATTAAGACGGCACTGGGTCCCTAGGATGTCTAAACTCTGATAGAACTACCAAGAAACATTGACCTTTATTCATACACCTTATTTATGAACAAGGATATAGTGCCAGCAAACACACATACAAACACATGTGTAAAGAAGAGGCCAAACTTAATCGTAAGATTTAAACGTAACGTAAGATAAACGTAAAATTACGTAGAGCACGCGCTAGCTGCTGTGCACTTATCCGACCACGACCCGGGAGTAAACATGCGCCACATTTTTCATCTATTAAGAGTTCAAGGTTCACTGCTAAGATAGAAATCAGAAAACACCAGATATGAGGGGCGGTCATCATAGAGAAAGGTTATCGCTGATTTATTATCGGTCACCACGCTGTCTGCTGGCCATCGCCGTGGCTCTGCAGACAGTGGCCGCTAGCCATTGTCGTCTGAATATACCCTGACCACTATACAAGATACTGTAACAGCTGACGATATTTGTTGTCTTCATTTCATGTCTAGAGGAGTTTTTCGATAATATGTAATCACGTACACACTTACCTTGTTTGACACCCGGCTTGCCATTTCATTGTAACAATAGTCTATTGTTTGCCGCTGCACACTTTAGCATTTACTTTTATTATTTTTATTTTGATAAAAATCAATATCCGTTGAGTACTTTTATTTTTATTTTGAGAAAAATCAATATCCGTTGAGTACTTTTATTTTTATTTTGAAAATGTGAATATCTGTAGAGGAGTTCATAAAGAAAACTTACAATGTAACCGTTGGCTTTAAACGTTTCATATTCATGTTAATGGTTAAATCTAGAATGCTTTTTAAAAAATATATTAGACAGTGTTGTTTTATGTGCTTTAATTATTTTGTTGCTGTTTTTTTAAAAAAAAAATATTGCTCTTGTGCGAATTCTGTGGATAATGGAAAGAGAAAGTGTGTTTGTATACGATTGTGTACTATACTCATAATTTGTACTCATGTTGGAGAAGGGGTGGGGCGGGTCACCCGAGGATGATTTCGAATTGTGCTTTTTCTTTTTGTGAGTTTTCTGCTCTTCATGAAGTGTGGAACGTGCATACATGAAAGTAATAAATTTAAATAAACTTAAAACAATCAAACAACTCGATAATAAATAGATGCACGAACTGCACGTCAATGTTACATTCTCGCGTTCTATTCTCGGCATAAACATGACACGAGAAGTGCACGTCAGTGTTACATTCTCGCGTTCTATTCTCGGCATAAACATGACACGAGAATTGCACGTCAGTGTTACATTCTCGCATACAACCGTCATTGCTGTCTGCTTAAGCAAACGTTCCACAAAGTCGTTCCTTACGTCACACTGATTCATTATCCAGGCTTCAAATGGAAGTGTCAAAATAAAAAAAAATGACAGGGCTGATTGGTGAGTGATGATCGATTATGTGTTTCACCCCGCAGACATAAACCAGGACTGAAGAGGAAATATTTTTGTTTTTGCCTTGTTCTTGATTAAAGGAATACAAAAATGTTCTCTCAAGTTACCGTTCTTAATGTATTAGCCAATCGTCGATCTCCATCCATCGACACTGTCAGGTTCAACATGGCTGCCGGAAAGGTCATATAAAGTGTAAGAGTAAACTTATCGACTGATTAATCAAATCCACAGGAAAAAAAATAAAATAAAGAAAAAACCACACACAAATTAAATTAAAGCATACCGCTAAAACTTGTGGACGCAATATAAATACGTTTTGGGAACATATCCAAGTACTGAGTAAGACACGAAAGAAGAGAATAGTTATACTGTATGGTTACTTTCCTTGGTTACAAATTAACCCTTGATACTGACAACTTAATCTATCTACAAATTAACCCCTTATATGGGCGACTTAACCTGACTAAAAATTAACCCCTTATATGGGCGACTTAACCTGGCTACACATTAACCCATTATACTCTGTGATGGTAGAAACTATGCTCTTTGTGTTCTATTATTTTTTCCTAATAATTTAATCTGTGACTGATAGTTACCAGTTACGGCTGACCCCCACATACCCTATTATGCAATCTACAGTACTCACATAGTCTACATGTATTAAAGGAATTAGGTCAAGTTTATTGATCATACATGGGCAGTGGAAATGTACAGAAGGGGGAAGGTGACAGTAAGAGTGGGTGAATGTTGACAGGATACAGCATGCCCTTATATGGACATTTGCATTCTATTCAATGATGCAAGGGAGCTTGTAGTTTGACCCAGAGTCATTTATATATATTTTCCTTAACAGACAGAATGCACTGTGCCAACACCTACAGAAAGGTTGATGAATTTGCATAGATGAGAAGAAGGTTTTGTACGTTTCCGTGAGTGGTAAATATATTGACTTCTCAGAAATTATTGTTATAATATTTTTATTAGAATGTTGTGTGGAATGTTCATATATTTTTTACTAATTATTGTTGTATGAAATTAACACATATCTTTTCCAGAGAAGTTTTATTGTGCTAGTAATAATTCATGCCATATGTATGAAATGGAGATAAGCCTGTACTATGCACTATGCCTTATGTATTGTAAAACCATTTATAGCAAGTAAAGCTAAATGGGAGATTAAGATAATCATTCAATGCGAATTTAATGCAAACCATTTATTGGTTAGCTTCTTTCTATTGAGATTCATATAAATGTAGAAATGGAAATATTATTGTCTCATTTGTAAGTATTTCTCCATGACGAGATTTTATAATGTATAAGTTAGCAAGTAGCTAATGTTTAATGATATGAAATTGTAAGAGTCATCTATTGCTATCACCACAAAGTCTTAATGTTGTTCTTATTTATTGGTTGCTACAGAGAGATACAATTGTCTATTGCAGCTGGCCTTCTTTTGGCTTATCGTCTTGACTTGTTGCTGAGTTGATCCTCATGTTCACTCTGAAACACACCCCTTATTCCTGTCACGAGCTGATGGTCATCGATATGATGTCATCGATAAGGGCGAGAGGTACTGCACGAGTAAATAACGATGACGAGCTCACTTCTATTGACAACAACAAAGTTAAGTCATCTAAACTACACTATCCATAATCAACCAGATGAACATTATTAATAAAAATGAAAAATAACGTTGAGACAGTAAATAGACGGTCTTGGTTGACCTGTGTTTTTGGAAATCAAATTCTATTGTTCTCTTTTTATTATTATTATTATTATATCTTTTTTGTTCTTGTTATCTTAAAACCCACATTTTGGTTAATTTGTTATTGTGACCGAGAAGAGTTGGCTGGGTGTTCTGAGCCAGAAATATGTGGATGTTATATAAGTCATAATTAATCAAAGAGAGATAACGTTGCCAACTCGAGGCACGTCCACTAGTTTGCTATGTTAGATGAATATAGATCCCAAAAGAACAGGTCTGACATAGAGAACACTTTTTCTGTAGATAAAGGCATACACTCGCATTTTCCACACACTGTAAGGGAATTTCAAGTCCATATGAAGATTCAGCGTCTTTGAAGAGCTGCAGAACAGTTGCTGCCCTTTTATTGCCAATTGCACAAGTTATCGTCCTTGGAATTGCCCTGCAAGAGAACAAGTCCTTTAGTAATAAAGAAAGTTGTTCATCAAATTATGGTTGTAATAAATTAAAATAAAGGAATAAACCGTGCAGTGTTGAAAAATTATATGAAAAAAAATATATATATATATATACACAGTAGAACCTTCAAATTCACATGCTCAAAAGTGCATTTCACTTTTAGTAATTTGTGCTCTGATCTATATCCGTGTAGATCAATTTCAGTAAGGGACAATATGAATTTTTACATATCATATGTACTCCTGCACCCACAATTCACGACAGCAAGCATTAGGTTCAAAATGTTTTAGATTGTAAAAGTACAAGCCACACCATGTAAATTATGAATAATTCATTTGTACGATTTCAGAAGATTATTTATTTATTATTATTGGCATTGCTAAACTGTCCAGAAAAGACTGTCTGCTTTGCATTTCATTGTCTTCTTCTTGGAAGTGCTCGCTACACACTACAGTATGTGTTGTCGGATGAAGATTTTTTTCTTTTCAACTTTGTTTTCGTAATTTGTGATCTTAGGGAAATGTAAAAAATTAATATTTGTAGTTTGTCCGCTGTTTGTGCAGCCATATGCGCTGCAGTATTTAACCATATATTTTAATTTTTCAAACCACGAGTTTAACGCAAGACAATATATCGGACAGCGCATGCGTATTGTAGTTCCACGTCGTGACGTCAAATGTTATGTTGCTATGGTGAGAAGTCAGTCTCGCAAATGAAGGAGAGCTCTGATTTCTATACAAAATAAGTGCATTTATACAAATATCTGAAAATTTAAATTTTGTAGTCTTGACTTTAAGAATGGGAGTTATCATTTCTGTGGCTGATCTTGATTCCAATTCACTTGGTGTTGGTATGAACTTTTTCCGGACAGCGACCAGTGGTTTTTGTCTCAGATTTTCAACTGACCGCTGAAAATATTTAACGTACCCCAGACTTGAGCACACGAAGCCAAAATTTATCCTCTAATCCGATTACATATTGACATGCTCGTCCCGCTACTTACCGGGAGTGTTAAAAATAAAAAAGAGGCTCATTATCTTACAGCCATGTTTTCCTGTGTTGTTTCAGATCTGTTTCAAACTTTCGCTGACTTCACAGGCCGAGGAGTAAGCGATTTTCTGATTTCAACTACAACGATTTTTTTTTTTTAAGTTCGTGGACTGTAGCACACGGGACACGCTTTCTAGTTCCATTCAATGGAGAAAAGGCAATAAGCTAGAGAACTGTTAACAATCACATGTATATTTTTTCACCGTGACCGGGAATTAAATTCGACTCACTTGAGAGAATTGTGTTCGAAGGGAAGTAATTTGTCTTGCGTCCACTCATCCATAGCTAGGTCCACCCTCTCATCGTAAGCGTGATTCAATTTCGGTTTCTCCCACCCATAGTGATCTTAGTTGGATGCGCCCCACCCACCAATCCAGTCCAGTAAAGAAAACAGCGTCAGCCATGAACAGCCCTGTCAAATGAACAGTGACACGTCACCGGACTTCCGCTGGGAGTTGGGATATCGGTACTTATGAAACTGCGAGAAAACATTCAGCTTTCACTACGGTAAATGAAAACCACTTCAGGCAGTCCCCAGTCAGCGCGCTCTCCTATTAGCTCATCATAACGTCATTGCTTTCAAAGGCCTAGACGCAAATTGCTCGCAGGGGCCTCGCTGATGGCTAGCGTGCTGGGTGCAGTGACGTAATCAAGGGACGACAAGCCGTAGCCTATCCAGACCTTGCGGCCCCATCACAGCTGTCAAAATATTAGCAAACTTACTTGGAAGACCAGGTGTAAGGGTTTTGAAACAAAAGGCAAACATACCCGACAATTACTATTAAATTTGTAGCCTGGTGAGTGTCGCGGTTAATTCTGTCTTCCGTCAATGATGTAGTGTCGCGGTTAAATATCTGTCTTCCATCAATGATGTGTCGCTGTTAATTCTTTGTGTCTTCCGTCACTGATGTAGAGTCGCGGTTAAATTCATTGTCTTCTGCCAATGATGTAGTGTCCTGGTTCTGTCTTCAGTCACTGATGTAGTGTGCCGGTTAATTCTGTCTTCTGTCACTGATGTAGTGTGCCGGTTAATTCTGTCTTCTGTCACTGATGTAGCGTGCCGGTTAATTCTGTCTTCTGTCATTGATGTAGTGTGCCGGTTAATTCTGTCTTCTGTCACTGATGTAGTGTCCCGGTTAATACGTTGTCTTCTGCCAATGATGTAGTGTCCCGGTTAATTCGTTGTCTTCTGCCAGTGATGTAGAGTCTCAGTTAATTCGTTGTCTTCTGCCAATGATGTAGTGTCCCGGTTAATTCCACGTGTCTTTTCATTGACGTAGAGCCACGTTTATTCGCTTGACCTTACTGATATAGTGTTTCATTTTAAGAAAAGTCTTCTGTGAATGACATAGTGATACAGGCACTACTTTTGTCTCGTGGGACAGTTGTTGTGTCATTTAAATTTATTTTAAAATTTCCTCTTGACTGATGCAGTGGTCGGCTGTCCATGTGACAATTCTATGACTGATGTGTGTTCAAGAAGAAAGCAGAACAACAGTTATCACTTTGTAATTTACTTCCGTCAATCGACAGTTATCATTTTGTAATTTACTTCCATCAATCGACAGTTATCATTTTGCAACTTATTTCCGTCGATCGACAGTTATCATTTTGCAAATTATTTTCCTCAATCGACAGTTATCATTTTGCAAATTATTTCTGTCAATCGACAGTTATCATTTGGCAAATTATTTCCCTCAATCGACAGTTATCATTTTGCAAATTATTTCTGTCAATCGACAGTTATCATTTTGCAAATTATTTCCGACAGTCAACAGTTATCATTTTGCAACTTATTTCCGTCAGTCAACAGACCGTCTCTCTTTATCTGACTTACTGAGATCACTTGCACAACTGTCGACAACTGTGAATGCTTAGATTATAAAAAGCACTAATAAAAAATTTAAAAAATCCACATTATTATTATGATGGAAGATATCTGGGATTTCCATTTTTAACATTAAAATAATCATCTGATTGATTGATTAGTTGATCGATCGAAGCGACTGGCTGAATGATATGCAACGCACACACACCTTATCCTCCCTCCCTCCCCCGGTTCGTGAGTGACTTCGCTGACAACGAAGATTTGCCATGTGATTTTGAGAACTTTGGCTTGAATTTGAAATTTGATCCAGCGGATCAGGTGTGCGGGTACTTGCGCTCAGCTCGAGGGCGTAGGGAACCGTAGTGAAATTAAGGGTTTATTTGTTATAATTTATAAATTTTGTCAGAACATAAAGTAAGTGCGCGCCTTGACTCGCTTTCAGGCACAAATAAACGAACGAACAAACAAACAAACAAACAATAACAAATTATCTTTGGTTAATATATGATGAAGTTCAGTCGCTGTGTATGTATTGGTGTGAGTGTAATGGTGTAGGTGTATGTATTGGTGTGAGTGTAATGGTGTAGGTGTATGTATTGGTGTGAGTGTAATGGTGTAGGTGTATGTATTGGTGTGAGTGTAATGGTGTAGGTGTATGTATTGGTGTGACTGTCAGTAATGGTGTGGATGTGTATATTGGTGTGAGTGCCTTTAATGGTGAGTGTGTAATGTGTCTGTAACGGTGTATTTGTATTGGTGTGAGTGCCTGTAAAAGTGAGTGCATTTAACGGTGTGAGTGTACATATTAATGGGAGTGTCTGTAATTGAGTGAATGCCTATAATGCTGAGAATACGTAAGATGGGTGAAGTGAAGGTTATTATTTCTGACTGAATGGAGCACGCTGTCTACTGAACACGCTCCTGATTAACGATTGGAGCAATCTGTCTGCTGAAAACACTCCCGATGAACGATTGAAGCATGCCAGTCTACTGAATACGCTCATAATTAACTATTGGAGCATGCCGTCTACTGAATACGCTCATAATTCACTATTGGAGCTTGCCGTCTACTGAATACGCTCATAATTAACTATTGGAGCATGCCGTCTACTGAATACGCTCATAATTAACTATTGGAGCATGCCGTCTACTGAATACGCTCATAATTAACTATTGGAGCATGCTGTGCATTGAACACGCTCATAATTAACTATTGGAGCATGCCGTCTACTGGACACGCTCATAATTAACTATTGGAGCCCAGGACTTGGTCTACAGCACTCTGTCGATCTGCGTGAATTGTTGTCGCGCGTGGAATCAATGAACGATGGAAAAGGATATAAAGAACTTAATTCAAGAAGAAATAATCAGTTAATGTTACACTCGCTTCCTTCTCAAAGCCTCGTTCACTATGTTTTATTGTGCAACGGCACTGCTTAACAACAATATTTTTATTAGTATTGTTACTGCAATTATTATTAGTAGTAGTAGTAGTAATACTGTTGTTGATGATTTGCTGGTATTTGTATTGTCTCAATTTTTAAAAATTAATTTTTAATGAAGACACGTGACTGTCATAAATTAAGTTTCTGAGGAAATTTATCTCTGGTGTAAGTTTATTGTATTGTTAAAATAGCTTCACGTATCTGAAAAAGAAAATAATACAAAGTAAATGACAGTTTTAAACCGCCGTCTAGCGGCAGTCAGATGATCCACATTTCGGACACGAGGTTGTCCTGAATGTCAAATAAATTATATTTCTTTATTGCCAACAGCAGCGAGTTAGTGCTCGAAACGGTTTTTAAAAAAAGTATTTAAATTAGATCGAATGATTATCTTTCTTTACTTTTTTTTTAAGGGGAGGCTTGCAGGTTTAAAGTCACGTGATCAGTGCTGAAGTTTAATTCTGGATGACCGGGAACATCCTGCGGCTGAATTGATTTCACTACTTGGCTGCAGATGGTCGCAGACTGTTGCAGCAGATACAGCGAATGTCAGGCCGGACCTTTATGGTGTAAACAACACGTGATCGAATACAACAGGCCGACACGTAAGCCTGTCGCTATAGTGAATTACTTTGTGTTAGAAAAACAACAGGACTACATAAGTTCTCGGAGTAAATAATTCCGCTATGCAGCATGTCGAATTAAGTCTGTATGCGGCTTATTCCCAAATATAACATAAAACCAACAGATCTGTTTATGAAATGTGTAGTTACTGCGTGTCCATAAAACCAACAGGTCTATTTATAAATGTGGTTACTGCGTGTCCATAAAACCAACAGGTCAATTTATGAAATGTGTAGTTACTGCGTGTCCATAAAACCAACAGGTCTATTTATGAAATGTGGTTACTGCGTGTCCATAAAACCAACAGGTCTATTTATGAAATGTGCAGTTACTGCGCGTCCATAAAACCAACAGGTCTATTTATGAAATGTGCAGTTACTGCGTGTCCATAAAACCAACAGGTCTATTTATGAAATGTGCAGTTACTGCGTGTCCATAAAAACCTACAGGTCTATTTATGAAATGTGCAGTTACTGCGTGTCCATAAAACCTACAGGTCTATTTATGAAACGTGGTTACTGCGCTGCATATATCAAAGTTCACCAGAAGCAACACGATTACACAGGTACTAGTTCCGGACTATCTGTACCGCTTGGAGAAAATACCTGAAAGTGCGGCTATTTATGCCTCTCTGTCTATGATTAGTTTTTTTAATTCCATCCTGTGACACTAAATGCAGTTGTCTACATATATCAAGTTAATTAACTATCAGTTAATCAACGGTTGTTTAATTACTTTGCAATAGCAGATTTAATTTTAAAAAATTACTGAATAAGATGCTTTATATATTAAATATATATTAATGAAACCCTATCATCAACTTTTAATCTGAATTTGTATGAATGTTTTTTTTTATTACATCAGTGGTTGCTTGTGTGATAATTGCATCATAATATTTTACTTTATATACTGTAGCATTACTTTCAACACTATTCATAACAAAAATGTATGACAAATTTTCTTGAATAGATAACCCTATTACTCTAGCCAGTACCAGGACAAAAACTGAAGTCTTTATTTTCTGCTGTTAACTTTAGTTGGTAAATCCATTAGAATTTGATTATTATTATGCATCTGCCAAAACTACTTGTGTACAAATGAATAGTTGAAGTAACTTGATCATAAATAAATATTTTACTTTACAGTTTATGGTTTAATAATACTGCATATTACCAAAGTTATAGAATTTTGTTGCACTAATTATACCACACTAGTAAGGTGGCAAAAATTTCCCCCTAGATTTATAGCCATTCTGTACTGTACTTGATTGTTACTTTAGATCATGTGTACACATTATACTAATAATTGTAATATTACTAAGAATAAATGCTTGTATTTTAGCTTTATAAGACTAAGATTAAATTAATATAACATTGGCCATTAACTGTTAAAATTTAAAATTTACATTACTAAATAAATAATATACAATCCCCCCCACCCCCACACATAACACTTATAGTTATACAGGCATTTATTCACAAACATGCAAATATATAGAGAGAGAAATATAAAAGAAACCTACTAGTAGGTAAAGTAATTAAAACTTATATTTATGTTTATTAATAATAATCACTTTGTTAAAAGCAAGACTGTACTGCTATTCTCTTTATTATTCATTGTTAGAAAATAAAATAATTAAAAATTATATACAGAATGATAATCACTTATTTCAAACATAAACTATACTGCCAGTCTCTAAATATTAGTACAGATCATTAATACTATCATTATTAGTAATAACTATCGGTAGTAAATGTAATATATATATATATATAATGACAATTACAAGACTGTACTTAAAAAGCCTTTGTTATTCATATATACCTCATTTTAATAATAGTTAGAAATATATCTATGAGTTAAAATATGGCATATAGTACAGTTACATTATATTATCAGAAAAATAAAACTACCAGAGTTGGTCATCATCAGTCATTCTGGCCCTGGTTTCTTCAACATCATTAGAAATGGTATGTGAACTACTATCAGATGACTTTCACTGTCATCAGTCACTGTTTCCCTGGTATCTTCAACATCATTACAAATGGTATGTGAACTACTATCAGATGAACTTTCACTATCAGTCATTGTTGCCCTGGTATCTTCAATATAATTAGAAATGGTATGTGAACTACTATCAGATGACTTTCACTGTCATCAGTCACTGTTTCCCTGGTATCTTCAACATCATTACAAATGGTATGTGAACTACTATCAGATGAACTTTCACTATCAGTCATTGTTGCCCTGGTATCTTCAATATAATTAGAAATGGTATGTGAACTACTATCAGATGACTTTCACTGTCATCAGTCACTGTTTCCCTGGTATCTTCAACATCATTACAAATGGTATGTGAACTA
The DNA here is from genome assembly GCA_028829895.1 of Sinotaia quadrata. Taxonomy (NCBI): domain Eukaryota; kingdom Metazoa; phylum Mollusca; class Gastropoda; order Architaenioglossa; family Viviparidae; genus Sinotaia; species Sinotaia quadrata. Next base: position 34,032,429 of record CM054183.1, on the reverse strand, counting down.
CTATCAGATGAACTTTCGCTGTCATCAGCACGAATTCGATCAAAGTCATATGGTGTACCAGAGAAAATTACATTGGCGGCCATTTGACTCTCTGACGGACGTCACATCAACTTGTTTTTACCCCAAGGGCTTGGGGATTGTGTATCTTAGTAACCGGGCAAATCTGGTTCACAAACTATATTTGACCTAGATTCCATTTCAACTGGTCTTTAATAAAGGCATGAACCCGGATTCGTCTTTTCGCACACTCAAGTATTTAAGAAAACGAAGAAATTATCGAGATTCATATCTAGTGAAAAAATATTTTCAATGGAATTTGAACCCGAGGTCCTTTGTGTTTACGGAAGTCGTAGTACATCGAGACACACCATTTATACTGTCTTTAACATCACCGCACCCAGGAATGCAAGAATGTATCAGCCGAGAGCACGAGTGTGATATTTGATATCTTTACTTACGTGTGAACGGCGTGCCGTCAAGCACATTTACCTATACGCTTCAGCCTTCCACATCGCTCTAACAACTTGAAATGTTGTCTTCTTGTCATGCTTGGCATAAGCGAATAATTTGTATTTTGCATTGATGATCTAATCCAGGCTTAAGTGTTTTCCGCACTCAATGATAGATCCTTACTGGTACACCAGGTGACGTATCGTGTTCGTCACTCGAACTTGTTTCTCTAGTCAGTGGGTGAGTTTTCGAAATGAGTTTCCAAGCTGTGACCAGCCGGCAACTGTCGGATGTAGTCGTGACAAAAGAATGGCACCGTTTTCTATGTAAGAGAGCGTTACAGAGATTAACGTCTGTCAAGAATACTGCAGTCGATATATGCCTTGGGGGTCGTCTCGACCTTCGCCCCAAAATAAATAAGTAAACTGACTTCTTCTTCTTTACGCTTTACCCCACAGGAATTGCGTGAAAACTTTTAATCTTCTTGATGTTCTCAGTTTTGAGGGGATTCCTGTGGGTTTTGGTAGTAAATTTTAATTGTGGGTATATAATCGTATAATTCAGGAAATAAATATGTGTGAGGAAGAAGGTTTGTGTTGTGGGTGTTTAGGGATGTGTGTTTTAGTTTTCTATTTTTGTAGTCCAGTGCCTGTGGGTTGTAGATTGATTTATTGGTCAAATATGTGATGTTTTCTTCTTTTTTTTAAGTGTAGTTTGTTTTGATTTGTGGGTGTAAAAACGTATAAGTAAAAAATTTGTATGGAAGCTGATTCGTGTATGTGTTCTAGTTTCTATTTTACAGTCAGTGTCTGTGAGTTGTAGTTTGAATGTGTTTGTGTGTGTGTGTGTGTGTGTGTGTGTGTGTGTGTGTGTGTGTGTGTGTGTGGGTGTTTTTAATTTTTTTTTATAGGAGATGAACTGTGTTTGTGTGAATGAGGTACATGATGAGAGCTTGGTTGGTGATGTTTAGTTGGGTATAGTAGTGTTTGTGTGGTGAATGGCAGATGTAGCAGATTTGTTGTTTCTATTATGCATTTTCTTTCTTCTGCGTAATTGTTACATTGTAGTAGAAAGTGTTCAAAACTGACCACTGGTCTATATAAATTATAAGAGCGGTCCAGCAGGACAGCGTCACGTAAACAATGTTAACTAAGATCAAATCACAGCGTCACGTAAACAATGTTAACTAAGATCAAATCACTCAGCGTGACCTGAGCAAAGTTTCACATCTGATTGACTCATGGAAACACATCAGTTTAAAGCCTGTAAGGCACTGGTGGGTAGAGATGAAAATTGGAAAGCCCCTTGTGGGAGAGCTCGAGTGCATCCCAGTCTCCCAGGTTACAGCCATTGTGTCTTTACGTTGGAGTCAGTGTACAAGAAGAAAAATAACTGCCGCTTGTTGCGAGTTGTGCCAGCAAAGTCAGTGAGAGACTACATGTGTCTTGTAACGAATATGATAAACATCACGATCTCCATTTTATAGTGGTGATAACAGTATGATAAACATCACGATCTCCATTTTATAGTGGTGATAACAGTATGATAAACATCACGATCTCCATTCTATAGTGGTGAAAACAGTATGATGGAACATCACGGGTCTCCATTTTTATAGTAGCGACAACAGTATGATAGAACATCACGGGTTTCCATTCTTCAGATGAATCACATGGGACTTTGGTCAGAATTCTAGCATCCAAATGAGAACAGTTGACAATCAGAAGTGTTCTGTAAGTCGAGAAATATTGATCGTTCCATTGCTTTACAGGACAACACACACACACACACACACACACACACACACACACATTCACTCACACATACACACACATTCACTCACACAAACACACACACACACACTTAACTTTATTAACTTTAGCGATTTAAATTCCACACTGTCGTTAACTGCAGCAAAGCAGAAAATAGTTTAAAATTCCATATAACAGTAAGCATTTTGAGAGGCGTTTGCATGGAAATGATTTGCTGTTTAATCTGAGGCTGCATGCACATGGACCTAATCTATTGCAGTCTTAAAGAAGCGAATTATTGGACAAGGGACTCGACTCTTCATAGAGAGTTATTTTTAAATTGGACATTGTTACGTCCCTTGAAAGTTGAGTACGAGTCATCATTTTCTCACGTGATCAGACGTTTGTGTACAATAAATTAATGAACACGAAACATAGATATGCTTAATCACGTTTAGTTTGATCCTATAACATTAGTAGTTTTATCACCAGTTTAGCTGACTGTTGTGGAAAAACATTATATATACCGAAAGTATTAATACGTTTCATTCAGGCCACTGAAATAATTATAATAATAAGAAACAAAACTTGCTACAGCACTAAATCTGTTAGAGGCTCTGTAGCCCTATTTTTATCACATATAAAATGCATAAGATATTTATTTATATAATAATCCACATAAGAGAGTAAACAGATAGCCAGATAAAGACTGTAAATAAGTGGCCAGCAAAGATAGTAAACAGGTATCCAGTAAAGGCTGTAAATAAGTGGCCAGCAAAGATTTTGTAAACAGATGGCCAGCAAAACTGTAAACAGGTAGCCAGTAAAGAGTATAAATAGGCAGCCAGTAAAAAGTATAAATAGGTAGCCAGTAAAGACTGTAAACAGATGGCCAGTAAAGATTGTAAACACGTTTTTAAAGATAGTAAACCGATAGCCAGTAAAGACTGTAAATAATTGGCCAGCAAAGATTGTAAACAGGTGGCCAGCAAAGACTGTAAATTCCCGAACCTCACAACAAATTCTTCTCCACCCCACACCCGAAAAAATAACAATTAAACAACAAAACAAAACAACAAAAAAAACCAGCCAAGACATATATTACTGAGTCAGCAATCTGTCTCCAGAGACAAGAGATACGCCCATGAGGCGGAGCACAGTTGCTGGACACTCCTACATTCGCAAAGTATGATTGATGTTCTGCACTGATTGAAACCAATTGCAGCTTCTCCTTAGGTGTGAGTTTCACCACGTAGGTGTATGGACAAATTGGCACTGTTTATGCGTCACGCTTCTTTCATTTGGTGCTTTTAATTAAATTACAGACGACAAAGTAGGCCCTTGAAAGTCTGCTAGTGTTAATGGTGGTGGGGGGGATCTCCAGCTATATTTTTTTAAAATATTGTATTCATGTTTACAAGATTCAGACTGTTTGATAGGCAATAATTCGGAGTATTATGCAATCACCTTTTAAAGTCCACTTGGTATTCCACTTTTGCAGTCCACTTTTTAGTCCATATGGATATATTTCTTGTTCATTATTAAGCATAGGCCTATTCTTTGTGGTCTACAGTCTACACGAGCAAGTATTTCTTGTTATATTTCATGGCCCACATGGAGGGTACTTGCTAGCTTTTGCTGTTGTTGCTATAAAACCATAATTATATTTTGTAGTTCTCACAGGAAGGTTCTTGACAACAGCAAAGATTTCAAGCCTAGAGCAGAGATACCAGGACTAGAACTAAGATGTCAGGATTTGGCTACATCAAAAATTTCCAAGGCGAAAGCAAAGATCTCAGTAAAGGTTGACGGGCTATAGCAAGGATTTCAAAATTTAGACTACAGTAAAGATTGACGGCTATAGGAAGGATTTCAAGATTTAGACTAAAGTAAAGGTTGACGGGCTATAGCAAGGATTTCAAGATTAGAACTAAATATTGCACGGCTATTTGTGTCACCGCTGTACTCCGGGGTCACTTTTTAATAATGAATTATATAAAATTTTGGTAATTAGTTGTGATACAAGACATCTACAAGTGCCGATGCAGAGCATGGGTCACCGGTTATATATGTATATCTGCAAATGTTACGCCGATATACTGGTACCCCGTCAAATTGACTCACGGCCCCCACTCAGTTATAAGCTGAGAATCGATTTTATGAAATGGATGTACAACAATTATGAATAGACGAACGGAAAACAAGATATAATCATTAGATTATCACTTCAGACTACGATAACAGACTATAGACATTACATTTCACTAACAAAGACGCGAGATTAAAGAGTTAATAACACGAATTTTAATTAAAGAGAAGTTAACAATTTTTAGAAAAATAAGTAATATACATTAGGTCCTAGTTTTCATCATAATGATACACAAAGCAAGTTCAAGCCACACTGTAGTTCCCAATCACAACTTATCTCAATGCGCTGGAGTGACGTACAACACGCTGGTAGACTGCAATAGGACATGACATCACATCAGGAACAGATTCCAAATCCCACATTGAAATCAAAGATAGAGATCAAGATGAAACCAAAAACCCTGAAACACAAGCAATTGCAGATTCTAAGTGTCCTGTCAAGTACTAAGTTTGGCACAGGCCTCTGAAAGAAATAAAGGTCAACATGTTAAAAACAAAATATAACATCCTAACAAAACCTAACCATTCACACAATACAAAGACGCCTTTACCTTATCCAGCCAGGGTTTACTGCTCTGTGTACAACCCAAATAGGGAGGGGCCTAGTCTCAAAACGCTCACCCCAAGAGATGATTAGAAAAAGAGTAAAGGGTAAAATTCTCTATCACTTTTATCTCCCCTTGGAACCATACTTGTCTCTGCTAGACACACTTTCGATCCAGTCAGTTACCTAGAGCAAATACCATTATGACTTTCTTCACACTTTGAATTTGGAGTGGCTGAAGTCCGGTCATGAAAGGTGGCCGTTAGCTAGTGAGTTGACTGACTGATTGAAAGAAACGGACTTAGAAATATTCTGTGCATTTTAGCTATTGATGTGTTATACTTGCGTTTTACGTAGAGATGTATTATGAGAGTAGACTAATATTTCTACAGTTGTGAACTATGATGCTTGTATGTAGTATACTAAACACTTGACATTGTTTCAAGTGAACGTTTCATAAAATTGATATGTTGTATTTATTATGTTTATCAGGCTAATAGATACTGTTGCAGTAAACTGTAGGTTGAAATGTTGTAAGAAAGAACGGAGTTAAGGATGAATAAACTGAAAACTTAGTGTTTGTTCCCTGATTGTACTTTTTAGTGAAGAAGCAGTCTTTTTTGCTTTCACCAGAATCTCTTGGTTTAGTGATTTATAAACTGTTACGACCAAGGTAGACATGATAACTATCTACCCCAGTGTATTAGTGTAAGGACGCACTGCATTCTGTTGATGTATTGAGGCAAAGTATGCTTGACTACATCATGGAATTTCTGGTACAAGGAAATTACTGGAAATTTGCTACATTGTTGTTTGCTTGAGGGAACTAAAAAAAGTGGAGTGCCCAAAATAGTCTCGAGAGAACAGCGGCTCATCAGTGTTCTACAACGTGCAAGATAAACACGTGGAACTGACATTTCTATTGTGACAATGAATTTGTGACTTAGTTACGAAAGTGCGTAAAAGACTATTGCAGCAGTTGTCTGGACAAGGTTATGTACAAGCTCTTATCACTATAATCTCTATAACTTCATTTCTGATAAGAATTACCCTGTGATTTATATTGACATTAATCTGCTGAATTATGTGTTTGGACATAAGGTATAGGTATTGAAATTATTCAAACGTGGTTAATGGAAATATTGATGTCAAGTAATCATTTCATCATTGTTGTTATATGTATATTTGATTGTTGATTTAATAATTTTATTGTTAAATTTATTGAACTTCTTACATATATTGATAACCATATGTTGGAAAGACAGTGGGTGGATGGGGGCTCGCTAAAGAAGGATTTATCTTCACCTTTAGTAAGACGTTTTCCACCTACGGAAACACTGTGTGACATTAAATGTTTGTCTTTAATGTTGTGGAAGAGAGTAAACTTTTACAGCGCCGGCATATCCGCCAAGTAAGAGAATCAAGTGGTGTCTTATGGAGTACTATTAATAACATAAATTAAGATTCTCATCACTTGTAATTAGTTATGGATGAATAATAATTAATAATTAATAATAATAATAATAATAATAATAATAATAATCAATCAATGATGTTTCAATAGAAAATGGATATAAGTATCTTGGGATACTACAACATCAAGAAAATATGCAGAGAGAAGTGAAGTCCAAAGTTAAGAGAGAATATGAAAAACGTGTTAGACAAGTCCTGAAATCCAAGCTAAATGGGGCGAACAAAATACAAGCCCTTAATGCATACGCAATACCTGTAGTAAGCTACACTGGAGGTATCATAGATTGGACAGCAAATGAAATAAATGAACTGGACAGGAAAACAAGAAAACTACTCACAATACATAAAGCCTTACACCCAAAAGCAGACGTAGACAGACTCTATGTATCTCGAAAAATGGGAGGCCGAGGTCTCAAGAAAATTAAACATGTCATTGAAGGAGAAGTCATTGGCCTTGTGGACTACATCTGGAATAACAATAAAGATGATCCACTGATAGAATTAGTAAAAAGGAGTGGACTATTCCAACCACCAGAAACAGACAAAGAAACAGGGAAGAAAACAACGAAGCAAGAACTAGCACATACCTGGAGACAGAAACCTCTACATGGCCAATATGTACGACAAGCAGACGAAATATCAACAAAGCAATCAACGTACAAATGGTTGAAAGAGGCAGGATTGAAAGCAGAAACAGAAGCACTCATAACAGCTGCACAAGATCAAGCACTCAACACCAAAGCACACAAAACGAAAATCATGAAAATTTCAAATGATTCCAAATGTAGACTTTGCAAATCCATGGATGAGACAACAGAACACATACTATCTGGATGTCAGGTTCTGGCTGGAACAGAATACACCAAACGACACAATGAAGTGGCAAAACACATACATAGAAATCTGTGTGAGAACTATGGCATAAAAACCCCAGAAAGAACATGGATGCATCAACCAGAAGCAGTCATCGAAACAGAAGAAGTCAAAATACTGTGGGACTTCGAGATAAGAACAGACCGGGTGATTCCTGCAAGACGACCAGACATTGTAGTTCTCAATAAGACCAACAGAACAGTAACAATTATTGATGTCGCTGTTCCAAGTGATAGAAACATAAAAACAAAAGAAAGAGAAAAAATAGAAAAATACCAAGACCTCAGATTAGAAATCCAGAGACTGTGGAATGTAAAAGCAGAAGTGATACCAATAGTGATAGGAGCCTTGGGGAACATAACATCAGAATTGGAAGGCTACCTGAATAAACTCCCTGGAAACCACAGAATCGCTCCACTACTCAAAGCAGCGCTCCTCGGAAGTGCCCACATCCTCCGTAAAACTTTGGATCTCCCAGAATCTTGGTAAGATTCCGAGACCTAGGATCACAGCCGACAGTCAAACAGAAGTCGTGGAAAGAGACTGAATAATAATAATAATAATAATAATAATAATAATAATAATAATAGATACACCCAAAAGCAGACGTAGACAGACTCTATGTATCTCGAAAAATGGGAGGCCGAGGTCTGAAGAAAATTAAACATGTCATTGAAGGAGAAGTCATTGGCCTTGTGGACTACATCTGGAATAACAATAAAGATGATCCACTGATAGAATTAGTAAAAAGGAGTGGACTATTCCAACCACCAGAAACAGACAAAGAAACATGGAAGAAAACAACGAAGCAAGAACTAGCACATACCTGGAGCCAGAAACCTCTACATGGCCAATATGTACGACAAGCAGACGAAATATCAACAAAGCAATCAACGTACAAATGGTTGAAAGAGGCAGGATTGAAAGCAGAAACAGAAGCACTCATAACAGCTGCACAAGATCAAGCACTCAACACCAAAGCACACAAAACGAAAATCATGAAAATTTCAAATGATTCCAAATGTAGACTTTGCAAATCCATGGATGAGACAACAGAACACATACTATCTGGATGTCAGGTTCTGGCTGGAACAGAATACACCAAAAGACACAATGAAGTGGCAAAACACATACATAGAAATCTGTGTGAGAACTATGGCATAAAAACCCCAGAAAGAACATGGATGCATCAACCAGAAGCAGTCATCGAAACAGAAGAAGTCAAAATACTGTGGGACTTCGAGATAAGAACAGACCGGGTGATTCCTGCAAGACGACCAGACATTGTAGTTCTCAATAAGACCAACAGAACAGTAACAATTATTGATGTCGCTGTTCCAAGTGATAGAAACATAAAAACAAAAGAAAGAGAAAAAATAGAAAAATACCAAGACCTCAGATTAGAAATCCAGAGACTGTGGAATGTAAAAGCAGAAGTGATACCAATAGTGATAGGAGCCTTGGGGAACATAACATCAGAATTGGAAGGCTACCTGAATAAACTCCCTGGAAACCACAGAATCGCTCCACTACTCAAAGCAGCGCTCCTCGGAAGTGCCCACATCCTCCGTAAAACTTTGGATCTCCCAGAATCTTGGTAAGATTCCGAGACCTAGGATCTCAGCCGACAGTCAAACAGAAGTCGTGGAAAGAGACTGAATAATAATAATAATAACTAGGTGGCGTTGGCGTCGCAACTTCTCGTATATCACCGCACAGAACCCGACAATACTTCCAGTACGTCGCCACTCAGAACCCAACAATGATTCTAAAACATCACCACTCAGAACCAGCCAATACTTCTAAGTACATCACCACTAACAATCTGACACTACTTCTAGTACATCAGAACTCGACAATACTTTTAGTACGTCATCATTCAGAGAATCCGACGATACCTCTAATGCACCACCACTCAGAACCCAACAATATTTCTAGTCCACTCAGAACCCAACAATATTTCTACTACACTCAGAACCCAACAATATTTCTAGTCCACTCAGAACCCAACAATATTTCTAGTCCACTCAGAACCCAACAATATTTCTAGTCCACTCAGAACCCAACAATATTTCTAGTCCACTCAGAACCCAACAATATTTCTATCCACTCAGAACCCAACAATATTTCTAGTCCACTCAGAACCCAACAATATTTCTAGTCCACTCAGAACCCAACAATATTTCTAGTCCACTCAGAACCCAACAATATTTCTATCCACTCAGAACCCAACAATATTTCTATCCACTCAGAACCCAACAATATTTCTATCCACTCAGAACCCAACAATATTTCTATCCACTCAGAACCCAACAATATTTCTATCCACTCAGAACCCAACAATATTTCTAGTCCACTCAGAACCCAACAATATTTCTAGTCCACTCAGAACCCAACAATATTTCTAGTCCACTCAGAACCCAACAATATTTCTAGTCCACTCAGAACCCAACAATATTTCTAGTCCACTCAGAACCCAACAATATTTCTAGTCCACTCAGACAACATTGAACTAAAAAAAGTATTACGTATGGAGTAGTATATTAGTATATTACATTAAAATCTCTTTGAAGGAACATTTTACAAATCTTGCGTTCCTATCCATGGACGTACTTGGCACCAAGTATTCCCACAACCCATGGGAAATTTTCTAAGCGCGCAATGTCAGATTTAAGTCTTCTCTGACTGAAGAAGCTTCTTCCTTACGATGATGACAGCTTCCGGCCGATTTCGCCGCCTAACCCAAAGTGCGCCACTGGAAGGATGTTTCAGAGATGTGGATGAACAGAATGTAGTGGAGCATGGTTGATAGAAAATTGAATTGGTGATGATAGTGAGTGAAGACGCTGTGCTACATCCCAACATTTTTACGGTGCTATCTTAGCCGCACGCGATTAGTGATTGAACACAAGAATCTAAGAATGGGCTATTTGCTTTCAGTGCAACATTTTCAATCGGGTTTATTTTCTTGCATAATTAATGAGCAATAGATAACATTTCAAATATAATTTATTTTTTAAGTCTCAATTAATAATTTGTTTATTGAAAACTTGTTTTGCCAATTTTATTCGTAAGAAATTGAATTAGTATTCAAGTAATCTTATGATCATGGTTAAAGCAATAAATCGGAGCTTAATATTAACAATCTGTCAAATACAAACTAACAAAGATAAATGTGATTTATTAAACATAGGCATAACTGTTTTTAATTGTCATTTGAAATAGCTATCGATGTATCTGTATACAAAATAAAATATTTTATTTAGTCCGAATTATTTCTGCCACATATGGTCCTAGTCTTAAGCAACACACAACATAACATCCTAACACTGCTCGAAATACTAATTACTTAATGTCTATTAAAACTGAAACATCTACCGTGTATACGACAAATTAGTCACACTGACTCTATAAAACCGATTAAACTGAAACAGCATATAAATACCTGACTAATTACTTACTGTCTCTATAAAAACTGAAACACCCACTGAATACTGTCTCAATAAAAAGTTAAACATCAATTTTATCGCTGACTAATTACTCTCTTTATAAATACTGAAACACCAAATGCATACCTGTATAGTGATTTACTGTCTCCATAAAAACTGAAACACATATCGTATATATGACTAATTATCATGGCTTATCTGATAACAGAGCCATAGACAAAATAATGTGTCTCTTACTGGACGTATTAATTTGTTCCAGGTCAAAAGGTTGTCCATTAAAAGGTATGTTTTGGTACGAAAAAAACAAATCGGTGTATTTGTTGTTGGGATCCATCCATCCATCCTAATCGAATATCTATCTATCTATCTATCTATCTATCTATCTATCTATCTATCTATCTATCTATCTATCTATCTATCTATCTATCTATCTATCTATCTATCTATCTATCTATCTATCTATCTATCTATCTATCTATCTATCTATCTATCTATCTATCCATCCATCCATCCATTCATCCATCCATCTATCTATGTATCTGAAATAAATCGTGAATGTTCCCCATTTTCGAACAGTCTCTGCAGATGGTCGAGCAAATTGTGAAAACTATTAGAGGTCAGTCTGACTGGCTCCTTTTGCTGAGTCATCATCTTCTTAAAGCCACAAGGAAGATTAAACAATGATTTTTCATAACATTTCAGCCAATACATTTGGTTTTTCTATGGACAATCCTGAAGAAAAGTGCCTCACAGTTTAGGGTGGGTGGGTGTTAAACCTATTCTAACACCACTACTGTCTGAGTATTAAGATGTGCTACTACCGTTCCTTCTGACGTCATAAATACTTCTCTTTCAAGCGGACTTTTTTCACATCGCTTTATAAAGCAACTATTATATACTCCCTTTTTAGACTTAGTGACTTGAAAAAATACCGCCCTGTCTCTAATTAACATATTTGTCAAAAGTTGTGGAAAATTGTTTTGTCTCTGTTAGCATATATCCTTAAGCCACCTTATATTTCCCGGCGATTTCCACTTTACTTATTGCCTTAAAAATCAGCACTAATGAGGCCTTTCTTGAAGCTGTAAATTTCCACTTTACTTATTGCCCTAAAAATCAGCACTAATGAGGCCTTTCTTGAAGCTGTAAATTTCCACTTCACTTATTGCCCTAAAAATCAGCACTAATGAGGCCTTTCTTGAAGCTGTAAATTTCCTTCTCTGTGCTTTGATGATGGACAGATTTTATTTCCTACACTCGTCATCATAATTCTCAGCCTTCTTCATTTTTGGATTTTGATATATTTTGCTCCATCATCTCAAGCATGCATTGGCATCCATGGCAACGCTTTTTCTTGATTCCGATGATATCTGCATGAAAGACAACAATCATTCCAACCCAGTTAATATCTCTTATGGTATCACTAAGGGAATTGCTATTGGACCACTTCATCTTATTCTTTATAAATAGCCAAATTCCAGTGGTATAATTTGCCATTGTATGTCCCACTAGTTGTTCATGATAATTAAATATAGTTGTCCATAAGTGAATTCGCTTCCACCAGAGTGTAGAGAAAAGTGTTTCTGTTTGCTACACTTACTTCTACTACCACTACTACCAGGGCTAAGTACTGTCGTTCAGTAGTTAGCAATTATTAAAGTCTGAAAAATACCGACCCTGGCATATCAGGCTCTACTATGAGAAAATCTCTGAATCTGCTAAGGAAACACTGGAACCTAAAACATTATTTGCCACTGCTATGGAAACATCTGGCAGCACTAAGAAAAAGCTACCTGGCACGACTATGAAAGCACTCCCTCAAATTGTACATTCATATAATAGTTCCCCCACCCCGCACCCCGAGAAAGACTCTTTTTAAAATCTGCACATTTAAAATTACCATTGCTCTAGCTCGATAACAGTACTTAGCTAATCCTTATGATTTATGCATACTCACTCTCTCGCATATCCCCTTAACAGTTTTCTTCATCTGTTTGTTCAGATTTGTCCGACTCCTTCTTCAGACTTTTCTCCAAGTGTTTGTTCAGAATTGCTGGATATAAACAGCTGCTTTTGGCCGTTATGTACTTAGTGAAAGGTGTTCTCGTGTGAGACTGATGACGTACAGAAATGCCTTATCCGATTACATTCTAGAAGAGTATTTAATACGGTACTGTACTGTTGATTGCACATCACCCGACTTCAACAGCCTTCTTGAGGATCACAAGATGGCAGTCAGATTTTTACTGCTATTTGGTGAGGAAATAATTTGATCAAATTTATTCTTTCAAAAATTATATTATTTGAATAGTTCTCTAAATTATATTATTTGAATAATTCTCTGATTTTTCTTAGGTAAGCGCTTACTAAGTGTAAAGCAGTATCTTACCCCTTTCATTACAAGGAATTGTTTTATCAAATACTCTCAAAGTGCTTTACAAGTAACAGAAAGGCCTATTCTCAATGTCATGCACAGACTCATTGTTTGATTGATGTCTACTTACCGTCTACTTCAAATGTTGTTGATTTCGCGGATGGTATGCACAAAATTCCAGTTATTTGACTTTCGCAATACCTCTTGCAGCTCCCACATAATTATGTAACGAAGAAAACGTGTTACTTGTATAATATTTAGCTCTACGTGGCGTTCAGCTTATCAAAGAAATGTTACTTAATTATTATATCGTACGGAACTAAGAGATACAGTAATCATGATGTTTATAGCTCTGTTAGTTATTACCATATCAGCATAAAAATTAAAATAAATACCTATATAAAAGAAGCCAGCTCTAAAACAAAACATCTATACATTTATTTTTCAGTGAACATTTATTTATTCCTTTATCATTTTTACTTTGGTTGTTGAGTTTTTTCATGTGAACTCAGTGCGTTCAAAGCAATCAAGGCATAAGTTAGGGCTGGCAAATTTGTATGACGCAGTTTCGCGTGAGCAATTTGAAGGTTATTGTTCAAAGTCAAATAGGTAAAGATATCTGTCTCAGGCATTTGTTAACCTAGGTCAGTAGTGTATGCAGTTGTTGACCGACATCATTAATGTATGCCTATAGATCTCTGTGTCTGGTCAAAGGTCATGACGCCCAGAGATCGATTTTTCGCAGCGTGTTGAAATTGAAGCGAGTTCGGTGCTGTGTAAACAATGTAAGCGACAGACCGGATTGAAGTGATCTAGATGACTTACGACAACCATTGACTTAACACGTCAATCATTACTCGTAAGACGCTGATTTGTTCTGTACGACTTACAGAAAATCTGACTGAAACTAGTTACGAATGGCTTGGATCATTTTCTCATAGATGGTTTATAAAATTGACTGGATCCAAAGGTTATCTATCTCTGTAAGAAATTTATTTAAAATCTGATGAATTTTAAAGGATATTTGAAATTGATGGATTTTGTGGATACTTATGACATTTACGGATTTGTTGTGTTCAAGATGATGTATGGCATCGACTGGTACTCAATGCCACTCGAAATTCCCTGGATGTGATATGTTCTAGACTAGATGAACGAACTTTAGTGGATGTAATTTGCTCTAAATGATGACTGAAATTGATTAAATATGACTTCTTATAGATTGCGTGTGAAATTGACTGGCAGTGATTGGTTCTAAACGACTCATAAAGTTAACTGGATAGAACGTGTTCTATTTGAATGTGTTCTGTTGTGATGACGCATGAAATTTGACTTCATGTGGCTTGTTCTAGATCAGTGGTTCCCAAACCTGTGGCCCTCGGTCCGAGGCTACGTTATCCAGTGTGTATGTTGTTGGAAAAGTGGTCCTTGGGTGTAAAATACTTGCGAACCACTATTCTAGAAGTCTAGATGGCGTGAAATTGACTAGACGTGACGTGTTCTCCATGACTCGTGAAATTGACTGGACGTAACTTGTAGTGGCGTATGAAACTGGCCTGATGTGACGTACTTCAGAGGACGTCTGCTTTCTTCTAGGAGTACTAATCCATTATGTATTAGTTTTCAAGAAAATCTGACTTTATACCACATTTGTTTATCAAATAAAAAAAATCAAACTCACTTGCCTTATTTATACTAATCAACAATGAAAACTCTTGCTCTAACTAATTTACTGATAAGTGGACAAGAACGAAAAGAAACAGAAAATAACATTTTACCTTAATTAAAACAATGTTCTAGTGTGCTAGATGAGCACGTGAAGAATTGACAACCCTATTGTGAACAATAAACTTGTTACATTGTTACAAAAACACAGAAAGACTATTGTAGTAGCATCATTGACAAGGTTAAGTACAAATTATTATCGCTTATCTCTCAATAACTCCATTTCTGTTCTATAATAAGAAGGATCATGTGATTTATATTGATACAAAACTGTGAATTATGTTTTAGGATATGACTGTATAAGCATTGAAATTATTCTAACATGATTTTATGCTAATATTGATGTCAAATAATCTTTTCATTGTATTTGCTATATATATATATTTGATTGTTGATTTAATAAATTTATTGACCTTCTTACTCTTATTGGTAACCGTATGTTGGAGAGATAGTGGGTGGATGGGAGCTCGCTAAATATAGATTAAAGACGGATTTATCTTTATCTTTGGTAAGAAGTTTTCCACCTACATAAATATTGTGTGATAGTAAATGTTTGTCCTTAATGTTGTGGAAGAGAGAAAATGTTTACAACAACCACATATTTGTCAAGCGAGGGAGACGAGTGGTGCCCTCTAGAGGATTACTAATAGAAAATTAAGATTTTCATCACTTGTAATTAGTTATGGATGATTAATAATAATAATAATAATAATAATAATAATAATATCCAATAACTAGGGTGGCGTTGTACCAAATAATGTATACATAATTGTGTTTTTGTATTCGTGTGTGCATCTGTGTAAGTGTGCACAGATCATATGATATATGGAAAGGAAATATTAATACTTTCAATTATATATATTACACCTCGAAAATATTGTTTTAATAATTTTGATTTGTACAGTTTTATTTTAAGTGCAATTTTTATTTCATGCTTGTTTGGGGTTTGGACTGTAGGTGAGTTGTTAGATAATTTATAAAATAAAATGCAATTCATTTTGGAGCGATGGGTATTTGAGTGTTTTCTAGACATATTAAACTGAGATTGATATAGCTCCGCACTGCACGCCATTTTATTTAATTCCCTTTGTGACCAGGGGCCACGTTGTCGCTGACGCTTGCTCTTCACAATGCGTATCAGAACCTGCACTGTGGGGACCGACAGGTCATAGTTCAGCTGTTTGAGTGGAAATGGGATGACGTTGGAGAAGAATGCGTGGACTTTCTTGGACCACAAGGGTTTTGTGCCGTGCAGGTAAGCCTAGTTTGAGAGTGTGGACTTTCTTGGACCACAAGGTTTTGTGCCATGCAGGTAAGCCTAGTTTGAGAGTGTGGACTTTCTTGGACCACAAGGTTTTGTGCCATGCAGGTAAGCCTAGTTTGAGAGTGTGGACTTTCTTGGACCACAAGGGTTTTGTGCCGTGAAGTAGGTATAATTAATGAATGGACCTTATAGGTCGCAAGGGTTCTGCGTTGCGCTGTAGATAAAATTTGAATAAATTAATTTTCTTAGGCCATGACGATTGGGCGCCGTGGGCCACAACAATTCCAGACTGTGGTATGCTTTAAAAGAGCGACACAATATCTGAATGTTTCCAAGTTTACGGGCGAAACAGTTTCTTTGCCGTTTAGTCAGACATAATGAAATAGTTTGTTAGAGTTTTCTTGGAGGAGGGGGTGGGGTGGGGTTGCTCAGTGGAAAATCTTGATTTTGGCTTTTCAGAGTTCGCTCACATTTACTTACTGATAGTTATAATTTAAGTGTATTTGAATTTCTTTTTTTAATTCCACACTTGTTAAGTGTATTTGAATTTCTTTTTTTAATTCCACACTTGTTAAGTGTATTTGAATTTCTTTTTTTAATTCCACACTTGTTAAGTGTATTTGAATTTCTTTTTTTAATTCCACACTTGTTAAGTGTATTTGAATTTCTTTTTTTAATTCCACACTTGTTAAGTGTATTTGAATTTCTTTTTTTAATTCCACACTTGTTAAGTGTATTTGAATTTCTTTTTTTAATTCCACACTTGTTAAGTGTATTTGAATTTCTTTTTTTAATTCCACACTTGTTAAGTGTATTTGAATTTCTTTTTTTAATTCCACACTTGTTAAGTGTATTTGAATTTCTTTTTTTAATTCCACACTTGTTAAGTGTATTTGAATTTCTTTTTTTAATTCCACACTTGTTAAGTGTATTTGAATTTCTTTTTTTAATTCCACACTTGTTAAGTGTATTTGAATTTCTTTTTTTAATTCCACACTTGTTAAGTGTATTTGAATTTCTTTTTTTAATTCCACACTTGTTAAGTGTATTTGAATTTCTTTTTTTAATTCCACACTTGTTAAGTGTATTTGAATTTCTTTTTTTAATTCCACACTTGTTAAGTGTATTTGAATTTCTTTTTTTAATTCCACACTTGTTAAGTGTATTTGAATTTCTTTTTTTAATTCCACACTTGTTAAGTGTATTTGAATTTCTTTTTTTAATTCCACACTTGTTAAGTGTATTTGAATTTCTTTTTTTAATTCCTCACTTGTTAAGTGTATTTGAATTTCTTTTTTTAATTCCACACTTGTTAAGTGTATTTGAATTTCTTTTTTTAATTCCTCACTTTGATGGTAGGCATACTTTCATGTGGATAAAAAAATTTTGTTGAGAAATTATTTGTGCTTGGTAAATAGGCACACTTTATAAAGTAGTGAGAGTCAGATAATATTAAACCAACTGGGAATTCAGCGCTATATAGGTAGGCGATATAACTTTCAGCAAATTACTCGCCCCACCCCAACCTGTTAAAAATAAATACAACTGCCGGAATTATTTCTTTAAATACCAAAGCTGATAGACGAGCAAGATAATGAGCATATTTTGACAGCACAAAAAGATTTTAGCAATATTAATTTTTAACCATACAAAGTTCTCTTTAGCGATTTACTGCCTGTGTTGTTGTTATTGCTATTGTTTTCTATGCCTTAACAATGTCACAGTCTAAGACTCTAAGTGAAACAAAATCTGTTTCTCATAGGTCTCGCCCCCAACTGAGCACCCGATTATTACGTCACCTCTTAATCCGTGGTGGCAGAGTTACCGGCCCTCAAGCTACGTCATCAACAATCGTTTCGGAAGTCAGGCGGATTTCAAGCGAATGCTGCGAAGATGTATTAGGGCCGAAGTTAGGTCTGTGAGGTTTATTTATGCTGTGTGCTCTCGTGTTTGTGTGCGCGCGCATGTATTAGGGCCGAAGTTAGGTCTGTGAGGTTTATTTATGCTGTGTGCTCTCGTGATTGTGTGCGCGCGCGCATGTATTAGGGCCGAAGTTAGGTCTGTGAGGTTTATTTATGCTGTGTGCTCGCGTGATTGTGTGCGCGCGCGCATGTTACGTTTGTTTTTGAGTATATGTAAACGTATGTATGAATATGTGTTTTGCATGTGTATTGTATGAGTTTCTGTGTATAGTAGTGTTTGTTTTTTCCAAGTACAGTTATACTAGTGTGTATATTTGTGTTTGTTTTTGCAAGTACATTTATGTTCTGTGTATAGTCGTAATTGTTTATGCAAGTATATTTAAGATTGTGTGTATATTTAAAAGTACATTGTGTTTGTGTGCAAAAGTATATGTGTCTAGGCTTGCTTGTTTTTGTGAGTGAACGATTGTGTGTTTTTCTGCTGTTTGTGCATGTTTGTTTGTTTTATTTTTTGTGTGTATATGTTTGTACACGTGATCTGTATATATATTTGATAAGTAATCTACTTGGCTAACAAATTGTTATTCTTTCAAAGTTGATGGAATATATTTCAAATGAACTACCACAATGCGTCCATTTCAAACGATCATTTTAAAGTTACTGGCTTCTCCCATGATTAAATGACCTGTCATTGATTATGACATCATAATGCTCATTCTCTATCACAGCGTCATCGTTGACGTCGTGTTGAGCAACATCTCGGACCTGCCATCACAAGGGAAGGCAGTAGCCTACCTCGACACACTTGTGGAACTTGGGGTCACCGGATTCAGTGTGGTTGGTGCCAAAGCCTTGAAGCCCGAAGACCTGGCTGCTGTAGAGTCTAAAGTTAAGGATCTTCCAACTGGCGGACGTCCGCTTTTCCTGGCTGACTACGAGAACATCGGTGATGTGTCCACCCACGTGATGGATTACGCCAACGTTGGCTACGTCACCGAGTACCGTTTTGGACGGAGAGTAGCTGAGAGCATTTCCGACTTCACGAAGCTGGGGAACATCGCTGGTTTGGCCGATTCCGACCACGCCGTAGTGTTTGTGGACAACCAGGTGACGCAGCGTACTGGCGACCAGTCAACGCTCAGCTTCCGGCAGCCAATCGCGCACAAGTTGGCGACGTCCTTCACCTTGGCGTACGGTTACGGCACTGCTCGTGTGATGAGCAGCTACCGATTCGGCAGTGTTGATGACGGACCTCCTAGCTACTCGAACAATTCCATTGCGGTATAAATATTGCTTCTTTTCTGTTGATGATAGTTTGTGTAGAAGCACATGCATTTAAGATCTTTCCTTTCTTTGTCTGTCTGAATATATATACACACACCATCAGTTGTTGATGACTTGTTTAGTTGATGAAATTTTATCTTTCAACAAAACGTGTGACCTAGTTTCAAGTAGTGTACCGATGCCGTTGAGGCCTTGGATTGCCTTACTGGAGAAATTTTTTCTCAAAAGAAAACGACACAACAGTCTTCAGTTGCAATAGATTGGTGCTTTGCTTGTGTGTGTGTGTGTGTGTGTGAGAGAGAGAGAGAGGGAGAGAGAGAGAGAGAGAGAGAGAGAGAGAGAGAGAGAGATTGTATATATCTAAACGTAAGGCGAGAAGTCACAAGCCACATATCAAATATATTGTAACATTACTCCCTCACCTCGGAAATGAAACCGTGAAAAGTTGCATTTGATAGTTGAGTGCACTGCAATACAGTTTTATAGTTTGTCCATTGTTCTTTGAATTTGATACAAACATTGTTATACAAATTATTACACTCATTTGATACAAACAACGATAAACTACTCCTATGTAAGCAGAACGAACCGGTCTGCAGTGTCTCTAATTGGCCTCCAAACCGTCGCACTGCAGCTAACATTTCAACTCTCCTCCAATATCTCTGGCTGTCCTCCAATATTCCTGCCTGACCTCCAATACCTCTGGCTGTCCTCCAATACATCTGACTGTCCTCCAGTATCGCTTGCTCTCCTCCAAACCTCTGGCTGTCCTCCAATACCTCTGGCTGTACTCCAGCATCTCTATCTCTCCTCCTTATATATGTTGTCTTCCAGTATCTGTCCTCGAAAATCTCTCTCTCTGTGTCTTCTTCCATTTCTTTTTCTCTTCCTCGAACACCTCTTTCTCTCCTCTTATATATCTGTCTCCAAGTCCTCTAACATATCTTTTGTCCTCCAACATCTCGAACAGTCTCCATTGTATGAAACTTATAAATATAAATTTGTAACTAACATTTATTATTATTAGAACTTTCTTTGCTGCTGTGGTGAGTCCAATAGTCTTTGTTAGCAACACCTCTGAATTAAAAGTTTTATAAAGAAAAAAAAATTGACAGTTAACGCATCATGACGCGTTGTTCCTTATTAGAGCGTTGACGTCGATGTTAACGGCAACTGCCTTGGAGGATGGGTGTGCGAACACAGATGGAGCACTATTTCCGGTCTCGTACCATTCAGAAGCGCTGTGGCCGGAAATGATGTCAACAGTTTTGTTGCCACGACTGATTTTGTTGCGTTCTCGCGCGGTCAAGTCGGATTCTTTGCCATGACAGGCGCACCATCTTTCTCCGGGTGGGTCGACACAGGTATGACTAATATAATTCGTTTGGTGGTGGTTACACTATCATTTTAACGTCACCACTGGAGCTTGCGTTGATCATCGTTGATAAAAAAAACGTTATCTGATATGGAGTGCTCCAGTGGGACCCCGCAGCCTCACATTGCGTCTCGAGATGGAGGACGGGAGGGCTGGCGGAAGGGCACGAAAAGGTCATACCCTCAAACGGCCTCCGTCTCTGAGTGGGTCTACACAGGAATAGCTAATATGATTTTTTTTTCTGGGTGTGTCAACAAATCGTATATAATTTTTTCTTAGTGGGTCGATATAGGCATGACTAGAATAAATGTAATTTTCTCTTGGTGGATCGACATATGATTTATGTCATTTTCTTGAGCAGGTCGATAGGTACCATTCTGGTAATTTTGTCGGGGAAGACCTACGCTTGTATGGATCAACACACATTCATTTCGTGCCCATCATTCTGCTTATAATTTTTCTCAAAACCCCACCCTTCTATTTAATAATACACATCTACAAACAGAACAGGGATAATTATAATCCTATTGTCCTAAGTGAACATTTATGCATTTCGAATGTGCAAGTCCGATTATATTATTAATTAAGATTAACAGAAGTTATCTCCTTTGTGCCCTAGGTCTTGCTCCTGGAGTGCACTGTGACGTGTTGAGTAAGTGCGCGCTCAAGATTGAGGTCAATGCTCGAGGCAGGGCGTTTGTCAACCTAAGGAGTGACGTCAACCCCATCGTTGCCGTCATTTCCAGTAAGTAAACAATTGATTTTCATATTTATTTTTTTTAAATGATAATTCTCCTCACTCGACACCTAACCACCCACATATTTAATCACTTGACGAGTAATAGATTGTGTTTTTAGTTTAACTGATATAATATATCATATTCTGCAACTGGCTTGTACCGATCAAAGTACAATTCATTGTAAATCTCTAATTGACTGATCAAGTTCCACAATACAATTCCTGTTTGGTCCCATTCAAAACATAATCCTGTTAATGTATGACCAAAATATAATACTCTTAGGTTCCCATTAAAATACAATAATATTAGATCATGAACAAAATACAATCATATTATGTTCCCACCAATAAAATCCTATAATGCAATCCTATTAGGTATCTTCCAAAATATAATCCTTTTAGAGACCAATCAAAATAAAATTCAATTAGGTCCTGACCAAATACAATTCTATTAAATTATGAGCAAAATACAACCTATTAGGTCTCGACCAATATACAATCACATTATATTCCCACCAAAATAAAGTCCTATTAGGTCCCGATCTAAATAAAGAAGGTCCTGATCAAAATATAGTCTTGACCAAAATAGGCTCCGACCAAAATACGATATCTGTGTATACTACAGACCTGCAGTGTCTCAGCCAAATGTTAATCATTTCATTGTATTTCTTACATGTATATTTTGATTGTTGATTTAAAAAAATATTGTTTAATTTGCTGACCTTCTTACACATATTTATAACCATATCTTGGAGAGATAGTGGTTGGATGGGGGTTCGCTAAATATAGATTAAAAGATGGATTTATCTTCTCCTTTGGTAAGAAGTTTTCCATCAATGGAAATATTGTGTGACGGTAAAAGTTTATGTTGTAGAAGATAGAAAATGTTTACAGTGTCTGCATATCCGCCAAGTGAGAGAGACCTGTGGTGTCTTCTGGAGTATTATTAATAACATAATTAAGATTCTCATCACTTGTAATTAGTCATGAATGATTAATCAATAATAATAATCATAACCATTAACTAGGTGGCGTTAGAGTCACATAAAGAATACATAGTTCTTAATTAACCAGTAATGCATAATACACGCACCATAATACACAGTTCTTAACTATACAGTAATAAATAAAACGCGCAACATAAAGTAGACGTTGAGTGCGCGTGCATTTTAAATGTAACATGAAACGCTATACTAACCTGACTCAGCAGTAATTGATAACTGAGTAGATTACCTATGACATTTTCGTGTAAACATATTCATGTCACGCGATCGGGCCTCGTGACGTCACTTTGTTTTTCTTAATTCAGATATCACAAAGCCGACAATAACTTTAACCACGACCTCGACAACAATGGGCGCACCTGCGGTGTTTGAGACTACCACCACCAAAACAGAGCCGACGACTATAAATGATGCTATCTCTTTTGACGCGTTTTCAACTAGAGGTGAGCCTGAAACCACTACGGTACCCGCAACTACCGTAATCTTTTATGACGAGTTTTCAACTAGAAGCGAGCCGGACACCACCACTGAGCCCATAACTACCGTGCCGGACTCCACCACTGAGCCCATAACTACCGTGATCTTTTATGACGAGTTTTCAACTAGAAGCGAGCCGGACACCACCACTGAACCCATAACTACCGTGATATTTTATGATGAGTTTTCAACTAGAAGCGAGCCGGACACCACCACTGAGCCCATAACTACCGTGATCTTTTATGACGAATTTTCAACTAGAAGCGAGCCGGACACCACCACTGAGGCCATAACTACCGTGCTGGACACCACTACTGAGCCCATAACTACCGTGATCTTTTATGACGAGTTTTCAACTAGAGCCGAGCCCGACACAACTGCTGAATCTACAACTAAAGTCGAGACACCAGCTACCACCACTACGACAACCACCACCACAGTGCCTACAACAATTTCAACTACAGCCGAGCCCCAAACAACCACTGAATCTACAACAGCTACCACTACTACCACAACCACCACCACACTGCCTACAACAACAGTCCAGACAGGTCGTTACTAATTTACACTTTGGGAATATTCAGGTCTTGTAACCTAAAATACTAGTACTATAATTAATGTCCTGTTCTCTCAAATATTAGTGCTATGATTCCCTTCCTGTACTCTCAAATAATAGTCTATAATTAACTTCCTGTACTCTCATATATTAGTCTATAATTCACTTCCTGTACTCTCAAAAATTAGTCTATAATTCACTTCCTGTACTCTCAAATATTAGTCTATAATTAACTTTCTGTACTCTCATATATTAGTCTATAATTCGTGCTATAATTCACTTCCTGTACTCTAAAATATTAGTCTATAATTACTTCCTGTACTCTCAAATATTGGTACATAATTCACTTCCTGTACTCTCAAATATTGGTACATAATTCACTTCCTGTACTCTCAAATATTAGTACTATAATTCACTTCCTGTATTCTCAAATATTAGTGGTATCATTCACTTACTGTACTCTCAAAAGCAAGTGCTATAATTAACTTCCTGTTTACACATATTCCTTGTGCAAGCTTGGACTTTGTTTCCGCCTAAGGTAATTTTTCTTTTAAAAAAAAATTATAAAAGCAATTGTATGCATACACCACACACACACACACACACACACACACACACACATATATATACGCACAATACGTGCAACCCGAGAGAGAGAGAGAGAGAGAGAGAGAGAGAGAGAGAGAGAGGAATAAATTGTCTGGTTAATAAAAAATATGGAGTTTGAGAGTTTGGGACTTAAAATTAGTTTAGGTCTTCTAAAGATTCATATTATTATTATATTCAGTTTAGATGTGGCATTCTAAATAGCTATATTAACCAGTTTAGTTACAATTTATTTGCTTTGATCAAAATTGTTTATGAAATATTTGTATATTAGGTAGTAGCTTTTGCAAAACACAAGTAGTTCACAACTGTATATTGACCGGTATACAGTGCACAACACGTGTAACTTAGCCCCAGAAATATGCTGGTATCTTTTCCAAAATACATGTAATGTATTTCTACACACATGCTGGTATCTATTGCTATTGCAAGATAAACAATTTCTGGAGAAATTGAGCTTTTTAAAAAACTGAAAATGAACACAAACAATTTATTAAACAGAACTTTAATTTCTACGATTTCTGTTGTGAAAACAGTGTTTACCAAACAAGCAGTTCATTAGTGACACTAGTAGCAATAGTAATTCTAGGAACAGTACTGATAGCGACGTCATGTTTTTAGGAAACTACCGGAGAACAGTCATTCTTCTGGAGAAGGTGACCTACGTCGGGCAATATGTTTTCTTCCGCGGAGGCATTGACCACTCCCGCCGTCAGGGTGAGTAGGTTGCCACTTTGTTATCTCGCACGGCTTATTCACACTCGTCATCTCTTGACATCAGTAGTTATCACTGAACATATCATCTTTGTTTCAGCGTTGTGTTGTCGCCACGCCGTTATGAGGTATTGCATTTTAAAGGATACTTTAGGTCTTGTACACGTGCTTGATGAGAAATGACGGTCACCAGTAACTATGAGATATTAAGGATGTAAAACCAAACAAGTCATGAGTATTATTCAGTTACCATTTCTTGAGATGTCGCGTTGTGTTGGAGTAAGTTAGTGTGCAGCCCGTTTCCGTAACATGTTAATTGATTGTGTACATATTTATACGTAAATAATAATGTCCTTAACTGTTAATTGCCTATTTACATATTTATTACGTAAATTATAATGTCCGTAACTGTTAATTGCCTATGTATATATATATATATGTATTACGTAACAGCTAATGTATGTAGATGTCAATTGCCTATATAAATATTTATTACGTAAATGCTTGTGTCTGTAACTGTTGATTGCCTATTTGTAAATGATAATGTCCGTAACTGTTAATTGCCAATATACAAATTTATTGCGCAACAGCTAATATCCGTAACTGTTAATTGCCTATATACATATTTATTACGTGAATGCTTATGTCTGTAACTATAATTGCCTATATACATGTTTATTACATAAATGCTTATGTCTGTAACTATAATTGCCTATATACATATTTATTACGTAAATGCTTATGTCTGTAACTATAATTGCCTATATACATGTTTATTACATAACAGATAATATCTTTAACTGTTAATTGCCTTTATGCCCGTAAATGTTGTAATTAAGTGTAAATTATGCAAAATATTAAATCTATAACTGTTGTATCCAAAATGTTAATATTTATTATTCTTATAAGATATTTACGTAAACTGTAATTACGTATCCTCATGGTCACTCCATGTCCTTCTAACAAAATCACAAAAATAGTTTCCTGCGCGTCTTCAAGTTGACCATATTTATTTACCTCGTGTCTTATAAAACGCTGTTGTCAGTTAAAAAAAGCAAACAAACAATTAAAAGTCAACATTTCATTTAAATGCCTTTCAAATATTGTTCTGACAGGTTGCACTGGAGACGCAGCGACTAGCGCATGCGCAATCCCTATGAGCTTGCGTAGCGTGGGAACTCGCGCCGATCTTTTTGGAGCCTACGACGCGTGGCGTGTGGGTGACCGGTACTTTGACTGGTACGGCAAGGAAGCTGGACAGGGCAGTTTCAATGGTTGGCAGCCAGATGGGACCCCAGGGGTGTGGACAACAAACGATAAGACCAATGCTGCGTACAATCCATTGAACACGTTAGTTAAACCGTTTTCACGTTCCATTAAACTTTAACGAATCATTGTCATTCACAGTTACAAAAAATAATTGTCAATATCAGATCGTGTGTGTCCTGACAAATTTAGCGTACATTAGACCATACTTTCATTTTCATTCACGGTTTGTCAAAGAATGCCATTTAGCAAAGCTCTTTAGAATAGTATAGCGTTAACTTCTCGTTATTTTAAAACGCTTTCTAAACTATGCCAGCGTCATTCTACACCTGTCTTGATTAGAGTGAGGTAAACTGTTCATTATTATCACTCTTATTTACCAAACTATGCCAGTGTCACTCTCTATTAGTCTTGATTGCAGCGACGTGAACTACTCATCATCTATCACTTTTTGATGTCAATGTCATTCTCTACCTAGCTTTCACTGCTCATTGTTTACAATACACAGTGATTTCATTGTACTAATCCTAAATGTATTACTTGCGTTACCAGTCATATTTTTGTCGTACAGGTATGGCGCACACTACTGGATGGTTGATATGGATATGGATTGTTCCAAGACAGACAACGGTTTCTTTGAGTTGAAGGCCATTCTTTCCGGTGGGTGGGAGTCATACATTCAGTCCCAGCAGTGCAAAGGGACCGGTGCAACTGCCACGCCCAACTTTACTTCTTCGAATCACGTGGCTGCTTGCGGCAAACTCAACGTCTTCCAATGGAACCAGTCCACCTGCAGGATTGAGACCTTGTAGAGACGTCAGGTAAAGGCGAGTAGAGATAACGTGGACACTGAAAACTGTTCGTCAGGCAGAAAGACTTTTGCATCCACCCGCAAATAACACCGCGAATGTAAAACTGCAAAGAAAGGATTGAAACCCAACACACCCTTGATTCTCTTACTGGTTAAGCAGAAAATGGGAAACCAATATGTATAACTATAAACATTGCCTTTTTAAAAATTAAAGTAACTGGCGAACTTGTTGAAAATAAAAATCTTAAGAAAGAGTCTGCTACGCATTCTTCCTTTTCAATTTTGAGTGTTTCGTTTAGTAAATGCAGTTTTCGTTTGTTAGTTTTTTTGTTTAAATTTTAGAGTTCAGTTTTAATTAAATATGTCAGCCGCCTCCGCCTCCTATTCCTTCTGTTTTTTAATTTTATCTCTCTCTTTATATCATTCTCTCCCTCTCTTTGTCGTCTCTCCGTGTTTGTTCCTTACACTTCCTCTCAATGTATTTTCTTTACACTTCTCTATCTGTATCTAGCAAATTTGCATTAGGATTGTCTCCAGACTGTGGGCTAAAGCAATTAGTATTTAGCTTTAGCCCACAGTATTAGTATTTAGGTCTCAGCACGGAAACAAATTATTTCTTCGAAAAAACATAAAAGCGAATACACTCAAATTAGCAACAGGAAAGGGCTCATCATCCATTTCTCTGAACCTTGTGAAAGATTTCATGAACTTTTTCTTATGTACATTGTATGAGCATGTTATGTATCAGTTATGTGGTGTTTTGTTATTAACGTGTGATGTACTAGTTATGTGGTGTTTTGTTATTAACGTGTGATGTACTAGTTATGTGGTGTTTTGTTATTAACGTGTGATGTACTAGTTATGTGTTTTTTTTGTTATTAACGTGTGATGTACTAGTTATGTGGTGTTTTGTTATTAACGTGTGATGTACTAGTTATGTGGTGTTTTGTTATTAACGTGTGATGTACTAGTTATGTGGTGTTTTGTTATTAACGTGTGATGTACTAGTTATGTGGTGTTTTGTTATTTTCTTTTTGTCATATATATGATATACTTGTTGTGTTTTGCTATTCATTATGGGCTACTAATATACTGCATAATATTATTTTTGCGTGACGGATAGTTATGTTATGTGATGTTATTCACATGTAGTGGTCAAAGTTTAAGAAAGCGGGATAGATGAATTAGGGTCAAAGGACATGGGCAGAGAGAGAAATGGATGGAGAGATTGAGTAAGAGACATATGGAGAGAAATAAAGACAGAGAAAACCAAACAAGAGATGAACAGTGAAATAAACATATATATATATATATATACAGAAAAAACGAAAAAGAATTGGGCAAAGAGATAGAGAGATTATATAAATATAAAGAGATAGGCAGAAAAAGATACAACTTATAGACACTGAGATAAAAATAGATTGTATAGAGAGTTGGACAGAGACAAGGCACAAAGAGGTGGAGAAAGAGATAGATTAACTATCGGTATAAACAGCAAAGAAGTGGACAACGGAACGAAAAATAAAAAGGAATGCACACTGACAAAAATAGTAATTCTTCCACCATACACACACACACACACACACACACACACACACACACACACACACACACACACACACACATGAACACACAACAATCTTGTAAATAAAAATAATTGTATAAAATTGGACTATAAAAGTGAATGGAAGAAACTTATATATAATCTTTATTCATTCTATGTGCGTGGATTTCTACCCTTTTTTTTTTTTACAGCAAAGAAACGCCAAGTGAATAGGTATATAATTGTAATTTATATCCAACACACGTTGGAAGTGTTTCTCTCAATTTACATGGTCTGACTTATGGAAAGAAATAAAATGCTTTTTCAGAAATGTAACTTGTTAGACACTTAATGCTTTTAATGCGAGAGAATAAACTTATTTCCACAAACTACCAGTCAGTATTAGTTACTAATATTACGTCACATCTTATTGTGCACAAGGTGGCCTACTAGTTACCGAAATGTACTGTGAATGGTGAAAAGTCATGTTTTAATTTTAATTAAATTAGCTTTTATTTTAAGTGCAATACCTGCAAACTATACTAAACAAAAACTATCAATATTGACAAAAATACTGTACAACGAAGCGTTTAAAATAGTTTTAAAATATGTTGTTTAAGTTTTATGACGATTATTTCAAACGGATTTACAAGTTACGATTATTATTAGTTTTTAAAACAGCAGGTGTACCCCACTGTAAAGCAAAGTTTCGGAAATTGTTTTTGACAACGGCTTAATTCAGAAATTATTTGAGTTTTCTTTTTAGCAGTTTCATATTCGTGCACTAAGTAGTTGGGATAGGGCTGTATAAACATTAAACTAATAGAAGTAAAAATGCAAAGTTCATGCTATTTCTACACTCTCTCAAGACTTCAGGTAGATTCCATGTTGTCATAGTTACAGTGTCTCATTAATGCAGGCAGATTCATGTTGTCATAGCTACAGTGTCTCAGTGCTGCGGGTAGATTCATGTTGTCATAGCTACAGTGTCTCAGTGCTGGGGTAGATTCATGTTGTCATAGCTACAGTGTCTCAGTGCTGCAGGTAGATTGTGTTGTCATAGCTATAGTGTCTCAGTGCTGCGGGTAGATTCCACACTCCATGTTCACAAAATCTCTATCAGGCAGACAGGCTGATTATAGCGGAAAACGTTCAGCTTACCGCAAGCAGCCACGTGACTTGTGGAATTGAAATTTGGTGTACCGGTAGCTCCAGATCCATGGCACGGCTGGGACTGAATGTCTGGCTCCCAGACGCCGGCTTGAAAGGCTTTAAGCTCAAAGAAACCGTTATCTGTCCTGGAGCAATCCATATCCAAGTCAACCATCCAGAAGTGCGGGCCATACCTGTCAGTACAGGTAGACAATGACGGTAACAACTTTGGTGAATGCTGATTTAACATTTGCAAATATAACGACATGTTGTTTCAGACAGTGAAGGTTCGATGAATGATAACTAATGATTAAAATGATTATGCATAAGGAATAACCATGGCGATATTGTAAGCAGCAAATGACAGTTAATATGGCGTTGTGGCACCCGGTAGACAACGGCAATGACGATTGTGGTAAAGAGTGAATGACCAGTATTGAATGGTGTTCTTCTGACAAGACAAGCAAAGAATGGTAAGCCATAAATGATAATAACTACTCCAACTGTAGGAACCACTACAATTTTAAATTCTACTATTATTAAAACGAAAACAGCATCTACTACTGTTGCTACTAATATTGCATCAAGTACTAATAAAACTGCTCTGAGTACTACTACCTTAACAGTATCTGCTACTAAAATTGCAACAACTAATATCATGACACTATGACTATAGCTGCTGCTATGATTACTACTTCTACTACTGTTGCTGATAACCAGGTGAATCATGTAAATGCTCATTAAGTGTCTGTAATTTGTTCGATTATTATTTGTAATTTCTGAATCCCTGATTTCTGATTTTCTTATATTCTTTGTAGTAAATTGAACATTGAAATATTGATTTCCTATAGATCATAGATTAGCATAACTCTGCAATTTTTGTCTAAGAGATCTGTAATCTCCAACCTATGTTAATTTCGTTTGCCTTGTGAATATTGTAAATATGAAATTTTATTAATTGTTACCTTAGTCATTAAATAAATTTATTGAAGTTTCATCTTCCCACTTTCGTTAATTCCTTGGAGAGGGAGTGTGCAGGCAGAGGGATGGGGGCAGCCAAATGACGTAATAAACAGTGTAAAAGACGGTCGTGCACACTTTTAAGAAAAGATCCCTTTGTGCTGGAAATGGAGGTATGTGTGGGGCGGAAGTAAACGTACTTAATTACTGATAAGATTTAGATCGGCTAGTGCCTTAACTTCGGACAAGTAACACCTGGGTAGGGGAGATAATCAAGGAGATTATTTATCCCGGGCTTGACTTAGTCTCTCCATACAGCAAAAGACGAAGACCCCGTCGAATTTGGTTGATTATTAATATTCTGGGGAAGAATGATTAATAAATCTGCATGCAATTTAATATTAATTAATATATAATATTTATTACATAACCAAGAACGTCACACAGAGCAACAATGCAGCCATTTCCAGTAACGTCCTTATACTAGAAATTCTACCATCTAGTCAAGCATTCCTGGACAGCATACATTAATAGAGTGCAGTTATGCTTACATTCACTGCGGTAGATACTTCTCGCGTCTACCACCGAACTGGGAAATTCTAGAAATTCCAGAGATTCTATTTCAATTTACATTTTTTTTTATTTCTGCCATCTGCCTGGCCACCAATCCCCTCTACAAACAAAATGATAACTATTTGATTTCAGCATGCACAAGATGATAACTATTGGGTTTCAGCATGCACAAGATGATAACTATCGGGTTTCAGCATGCACAAGATGATAACTATCGGGTTTCAGCATGCACAAGATGATAACTATCGGGTTTCAGCATGCACAAGATGATAACTATCGGGTTTCAGCATGCACAAGATGATAACTATCGGGTTTCAGCATGCACAAGATGATAACTATCGGGTTTCAGCATGCACAAGATGATAACTATCGGGTTTCAGCATGCACCAGATGATAACTATCGGGTTTCAGCATGCACAAGATGATAACTATCGGGTTTCAGCATGCACAAGATGATAACTATCGGGTTTCAGCATGCACAAGATGATAACTATCGGGTTTCAGCATGCACAAGATGATAACTATCGGGTTTCAGCATGCACAAGATGATAACTATCGGGTTTCAGCATGCACAAGATGATACAATCATTTGTCTTGTACAAGGACACTGACGTTTCATGAAAACAATAGGATGGTATTAAAGCCTTATAAACAACATCACTAATAAGTGATAAGCCTTATAGAGAAACAACAGGATTAAATGATATGTCTCATAAAGAAACAATAGAATACTATGAAGTGTCTAATAAAGAAACAACAGGATTAACATTATGCTGATGATGGTTAAATAGTTTCCACCGTCAACCATTTCAAAATTACAAAGAGCTAAAAGCGTACTTGTTTAAAGAGTTGTACATAGGGTGGGTCCAACTATTGGTTGTCCAAACGGCCGGGGTCCCTTCCGGCTGCAACCAGATATAGCTCCCCTGTCCAGCCTCCATGCCATACCAGTCAAGGAAGAAGTCACCCTTTCGCCACGCGTTATAGGCTCCGAAAAAATTAATGTCAGAACCCAGTGAGCGTGAACGTATAGGGATTGCGCATGCGCTTGTCTCTGCAGTATTTGTGCATCCTGGCAGAACAATAATGTAAGCAGATTTCGTTTAATGCTTAATATTAATCAGCATTATAGCACAGAAAATATCAAATTCTCATTAAAACTGAAATAAACTATTATAAATATAACTGTTAAAAGTTGAATGTAAATGGAATTTTATATTTGCATCTATTATTAAGGACAACACGTCAAAAATCTTTTGTAACACGGCTCTTCCGAAATATTTCTTGAAAATCTTTTGAAAAATTGACTGAAAATACAAAACAAACAAAATAGGATGAATAAAGGGGAATAACCGGCTACTGGCAATGCCTATATTACAACTAACATTCTCGCTGATGAAGCAATTCTTTAGCAATGTGGGATTTTTTTTTTCTCTTTCCTTTTCTACTCTATAGTAGTAGAAATATTTCTGAGATATTGTGGATGTCTTGGCAAATTAACAAGCCTGACTCGAACAGTATTTATTACATCTATTTCGAGTCTGTGTTGAAGGACTACATGCTTGAACGTTAACCGGTAAATTAATGCTAAATGGAAACAATTTTATTATTATAAGAGGTATGGCTCCAACGCCTGTGGTAAGCACCACATTCCTCTCAAACGGTTACGATTACTAAAAGCGTCACCACGAGGGTCTCAAATGTGAATCAGGAACTCTTGATGTTGACATACGTTTCTCGTGTCCGCCCTGACGTGAGTCGTAAAGAGTAACATAACAAATGATTTTCTACAAAACTTGCTAATAATGTATTATCTATAAAATCTGCAAGCGTTCAGCTCTCCGTGCATTACTTAATATTTACATAAACAACACTTTCATGACACAGGCGGTACCTACGTATTTACGCATGCAGTCAGGAAAAAAGATCGACTAGTAAACTGGACAGAAAACTCCCAAAACTTTGTCCAGATCTGTTTTACCAGTTTCTACTCTGAACGGTTAATAATTAATGCTGAAATCAAATCAAATTCTGCAACAGAATTCAAGGTCAAATTACGCCCACTGAAGATATCATTACTGGCAGCTGTTGACAAAAGGTGGTGACAGTTTAGTTTCTGATTAATGATGACAGTTATGTCAACTAGATGACGGCTGATGACAGAACTAAGTAGGAATTAAAGGAAGGCCTACTCACCTTTTCGGCGGGTCTGGTCGATGCCTCCTCTAAAGAAAACGTTATTTCCGGGAATGGTCCTCTTCTCGAGGAACACTACAGTTCTCTGGTAGTTTTCTGTAAATTTAACAATAACACTACAGTTCTCTGGTAGTTTTCTGTAAATTTAACAATAACACTACAGTTCTCTGGTAGTTTTCTGTAAATTTAACAATAACACTACAGTTCTCTGGTAGTTTTCTGTAAATTTAACAATAACACTACAGTTCTCTGGTAGTTTTCTGTAAATTTAACAATAACACTACAGTTCTCTGGTAGTTTTCTGTAAATTTAAAAATAACACTACAGTTCTCTGGTAGTTTTCTGTAACTTTAACAATAACACTACAGTTCTCTTGTAGTTTTCTGTAACTTTAACAATAACACTACAGTTCTCTGGTAGTTTTCTGTAAATTTAACAATAACACTACTACAACTGATACTTTCTACTTTTATTACTGCTATTTCAACTAACATTGTTACTACGACTACCACAACTACTGATTCTTATTACTACTACTATCAATACTATTACTTCTACTCCTGTGGTTCATACTTCTTACTACTACTAACACTATCATTAGTATTACTGCCACTTCTTCTTACAACTGCGACTACTATTACCACCACTACTACTTATTATTATTACTACTACCATTACTACTGCTACTAATATTTCTTGCTACTACAACTACCACTACTACTATTGAAATTACTACTACTACTTTCAACTCTACGTGTTACTATTACTGCCACTACATAACTACTTCTGTTGCTACTAATATAGCAATCAGTACTACTATTACTGCCACTACATATACTACTACTGTTGCTACTAATAGAGCTATCAGTACTACTATTACTGCCAGTACATATACTACTACTGTTGCTACTAATAGAGCTATCAGTACTACTATTACTGCCACTACATAAACTACTGCTGTTGCTACTAATAGAACTATCAGTACTACTATTACTGCCAGTACATATACTACTACTGTTGCTATTAATAGCCATTTTCATTGGAATCTAACCCTTGTGTTTGCACACTGTTGTGGCCGGAACATCACCCAAGTTTCAACATGCATACGAAGCTGCTATAAATAGTTAAGTAGAACAAAAATGGGTGTCCAAAATTTTATGCGTTTCTGACCTTTCTGACGTTTCTCCGCTCGAATCTCGCCAGCATAACACAGAGCAAGCAACGACGTCAATGCGACCCCTGTGGACAAAATGCACATATATCGCATATATAAGCAATATACTCATACATGTTAGAAAAGAAAACAAAAAAAAACTCGAAAAAACAATTCTAAGCATTTTATCATAGGCTGCCTTTCGCTAAATAGCCTTCACTAAGACTACAAGTTATTAAGAACAACTACAGATGAACAATGAAGTATACTTTTGAGTTAGTTATTTTTTTTATAAATGTTTTATTTAATTAATTTTACTGTACCTGTGCTTCATCTATTTGTACATAATTATTTATTGTCCGTTTATCTATTTTAAGCATTTAATTTTAAGCATTTGTAACTAAATTGAACAATTTGAAAATTATACTAAATGAAAATACACAAAGAGAAATTTTACAAAAACTAAGTCATGCAAAAGAATAAACCCAATATTCTGAGGATGTCTACGACTAAAACTAACAAAATTACATTACAATTTAAGTTGGGTTTGTGTATGTCTGTCAATCAGTGTAGTGTATTAGCGCGCATAAATATCTCTAGCATTAAAATCAGAAAACTGTTATAAGCAGAAAACCTTGTCAAAGAAAATATATAACTGATATTTATGATACTCGAGAAATTAATTTTATTGCTGAGTTTGAAAAGTGAGAAAAGAAAAGAGGGTCTAAAATATTAAATTCTTACCAAGTAGATACAGAAATCTGAATCCCATTATCTGTCGCTACTATTTTACTGGCTGGGTAAAACAGTCTGCCTGAAGATAAGTAACAAGAATACATCCTCCTTTTAAATAGCAATCGAAAATGAAATTAGGCAGATGACAGATGACAGATATTTGTTTAATGGAAAAATATTATTTTACAAAAAAAATTCAGAAATTAAACGACAAATGCGCAGTAAGCACAGGACAAAACAATAGTTGAATAATTTATGCACAGCATGTTTTCTGATATATTAGAAATTATTTGTTTTTAGAAAACAATATGAAAGAAAATGCGTCTTGCTCATCAACAAGAATAATCATATCGATTTGGTGTCGATGCTCGTTCAAACTGCGCGTTTGTGAGTTTATTTTATGTCTTTTACAAAACCATTGGTTTGTTATGAATTGTGCTAGATTACAAGAACCCTAGGTGCCTAAATTATAAGAACCCTAGGGGCCTTCATAGTGAGCATTTAGAGCTTATAAGAGAATTAACAAATATAAATACCTATTGCAATTATTATTATTGATGTAAATATTGTTCAGTAATGTAAGTTTTATTTCATTTTTTTAATATATGTGAGTAATGAAGGAAAGGAATGAGAGTTACGTGTTTATTAAAACAATTAGAATCTGACTTGGTAAGGATGAGTCAAAACAAGAAATCAAAGATGAAGTTGGTAAAACAAAACCAACACGCATATGAAATATAGAAAACAAGACTGTTATTAACTTTTTTTTTCTTTACAAAATAAAATAAACGCCGCGATATGGGGATAGGGTCGACAACTCGTTACATTACACAGCATGAACTCTCTCAAACAGAAGTGAAGTCAGAAGCTCCATGCAAACGTGGCAAACTCCGTATGTGTTCACTGACAAATCGATCGTGAAAACAAACCAAGCTCTCTGTGTGAATAGATACAAAACATCATCGTAAGTGTGTATTTTATTACGATCTTGCTTGATCTTCCCAATAGTGTCACTGTCTAGTATATTACAGTTATTATCACAAGACAGGTAGAGTGTACATGACTAGTTATTATCACAAGACAGGTAGAGTGTACATGACTAGTTATTATCACAAGACAGGTAGAGTGTACATGACTAGTTATTATCACAAGACAGGTAGAGTGTACATGACTAGTTATTATCAACATGACAGGTAGAGAGAACATGACTAATTATTATTAACATGACAGTGTACATGACTAGTTATTATCAGCATGACAGATAGAGTGAACATGACTAACTATAATTATCAGCATGACAGGTAGTGTGAACATGACTAGTTATAAGCAAAACAGGTTGAGTGTACATGACTAGTCATTGACATCAACCATAACCTAATACTGTTGTTGCCTTTTCTAGCTGGTCAATTTGAATTTACGTCCTTTATTCATTATTACGAATCGCCATTTAAGTAACATCTCGCCTAATAAATCTCTAAAACCAAATAAACTTTATAGCTCCAGTCAAGAAATCTCACTCAGTTTTGCTCACAACTAGTCATGTGCACTCTACCTAATAAATCTCTATAACCAAATAAACTTTATAGCTCCAGTCTAGAAATCTCGCTCATGCCTCAGTGCCACTTACAAGAAGAATAACAGTATTTGCAATGAGCGTTATTGGATCCAAACCATTTATGTGAATTTATGCGCTATTATCTATCCAAACAACTTATGTGAATTTAAGCGCTATCATCTATTGTTACATACCAGTGTTTATTTAGAGACCCTATCTCAGCATGAGGATTTAAAGATTATTAATTTCCAGCATTCACCTATGCTGACGACAGACTGGTTGCTAGATTCACCCTTCAGTCTCCTTAATTAACTCCCTTGGTTTAGATATTATTTGTATTGACAGGTAAGACTGTGTTATAATGCACGAACAAGGGACGTTATCCAATTACAACTAATTACGCATTCAAACATTCACGTTAGCTCAGCCCCCAACCGAGTTCTCTTTCGGTCTCCCCTTGCTAAATTAGTCAACTTCTGTTAATTGGATAACAAAAATAAGAATTTAATAAATTTAACAAATTAAAATGGTAATTCCATACATCAAAATTCAAATACGAAGGTCATTAGGACTACATATTCTGTCTTCAGAGTTTGTATGGATCATCGTAACACACAGTTCAGATTTGAGAGATTACCAAATGCCCACTTATCTGTTTATCCTTCTCATCAGTCATGGCAGCTCATGCCCCAACAGTTCATCATTGGTTGACTAGCAGACTGTCTCATAACACGTCTCTTGAATAGCATCGATTTGATCTCCAACTCAATAGTCGTAAGATGCCCAGCATTAACTGGATTACCACAAGCCCTGTGCAAGCTGCAGGACACGATCGCAAAATGCAAGATCCGAAACTTAGAAAGCAAAAAAAAAAAATTTTTTAAATCCCGCTCTGACACAATAATGTTAATTTCTACGAGCAGCAATTCTATTATTTGCTGACCTGTACATGTGGCAACAGACAATAGGGTAGCCTATTTACAATTTGACCTTTTGTTCATATTTTTACAATGAAAGATAAAATATGGGAAATGAAAGACATAATTTAAATCACACATGCGTGTTACAATTATAATAAAGCATATTACATGCAAGTGGATTAAAATCATTACAAACGAAAATACTCCAATGCACACAGTGTTTTACAATTGTCAATTTAGTTAAGATAAAATAATGTTGCACAATCTTTACACAATTCAGCAATTATTTAGAGTTGCAAATACATGTTAATTTGGTCACTCTATTCTTGGGCCATGTGTCAAGAAAAATAGCAACCAGTTCAATTCAATCACAAATAAATATGTTAAAAGTCACATGGCGATGCTCTTAATAAAATACAGTTTACAATATTAAGAAATTGATGTGTTACTTGACTGAACATTAATGGGTTTATTATCCTTAATTCACGGAATATGGCGGCCTGTCTGGAAATATGTCTTCGGTATCTCTTAGGAGCAGTTCCCTCGTGAATAACCCATACATTTTTTTTTGCTGACTCTCTCCATAGGATGCTGGAAGCCTTTGATCTGGGATATTATCTGCTTTGGTGGTCCTCTGGAGAGTCTTCCTCTCCTCACTTGTATCTGGAGAGGGGCTGCTTGGAGGTGGAATTGAACATCTTGCCTGTAGTGGTTGGAAGGCGGGTGCAGGAGATTGGTGGTGGTAGACTCTTGAAGCAGTTGTCGTGTGGAGCAGTGGCTAGCTGAAGAGCGCTGGAGGGATTTTTTTAAAGGTAAAGCCTGCTTCTTATTGGGGAAGGGGGTTTGGTTGTGGGTGAGTGTGGATTGTAATCGATTGAGAGTTTGCTGAGTGATATCTGTTTGATATGTTTCGGTTTTTAATTCGTGTTTTCCTGTCTGTTTCTGTGACTGAATTTGTTCTTGTGTGAAGGTGTGATTGTTATTATTAATTTTTAATATATAGGTAGGTGTGGGTGGATAAATGTATAGAAGAAAACAAAAAAATTATAAATGTGATATAGATAGTGTGTGTGTGTGTGTGTGTGTGTGCGTGTGTGTGTGTGTGTGTGTGTGTGTGTGTGTAGATGGGTATAAATAAGAATGACGTATATATTTGTGGATGAGTTTAAACAGCACAGAGTGACACAAACATGAGCAGAAAAAAGCACGCTTCGGTGAGCACATGAGTAGATGAGTAGACACTGGCTGAGAAGTTAAAGCGGAGGTGCGATTTCAATTGTTTTGATAAATCCAGAACAAGAGAATTATTACCATAAACAAACTTGAAAATAGCGAAAAGTAATGATTCTAATTTTATTTTTTTAAATAGTTTTTCAGGAATTAATAAAGAGATCAATTTCACTTAGACAATCACCATACAAGATGCAAGTGAACGCTTATAAATACGTCATCAGCATTAAAACAAAATAGCTACACAAAACATATTAGTGAGTAAACGACATTTCTTAATGTAAAATTTTAAAAGGAACATCATACACGTCAACAGGCCATACAAAAGTTACCTCTCCTGACGCGTTCTTTGAGAACTAGGTCTTGGTACTATTTTTAGACTTGACCATACAACACCGGAATAGTTCTCTACATACTGCCCTGTATTTGGATCCTGTGGAGTAATAGAAGAAGAAATGGAAAGATGCGTTTATGAAAGTTGTAAGCTGGCTGCAAGTTGTCAAAAATTTAAAAGTATTGTGGTATTGGCCGCCAAGACGTACTTCAGGGACAATACGCCCGGCATTGAGCGATACAAAGGCTGAAGTGTAACACACTATGAATACAAGAGAAAGAGCCACAAGGGTGCGTGTCAAAGACTCATCTCGAGCATTCATGGGGGAAGCGGCTGTAGTTGAATGCTCGCGCCAAATCCTGAACTTGCGCAAATAAATTGACGTAATAACGGTGCTAAGTGTAACAACACTGATGCATAAGATCGGAAATATCGTCCCGAAAACAGTTCCTTGCAAAGTGTCCACAAGATATTTCATCTTCAGGTACTCTTCGCTCGGATAGATAATGTTCACTGTGCTGTTCGTCCTTGGGTCATACATGCAGGTAATATTCCACTGCATGACAGATACATAATGCAGACCAAGAATAAGCAAGAATAACAACAAGAAAATTACAATCATTGTTCTTGTCTTCAGAAATCTTCTCGAGTAGAGTGGACTGACGACACAGAAGCACCTCTCGAGAGCGATGATGGTGGTGGTGAATGCAGACACCCAGCACAGGCCGGTCAGGAACAGAAGTCGTGACCGAATGTAAAACTGAAGAGCCACGCCCTGACTCTCAGACGTCGTAAGCTGCGCATGGAATGTATCGGAATTCAATAAATAGTTTTGAGAAATATCCAAAAGATCAACGCAGGATCGCCAGAACAGACAGAGATTGATCCTTTCCTTAAGGCCTTGTTTGTAGAACACCGCCATGTTGATGACGTTGGTCGGGGCGCTAATGAGAAAGAAAAGTGGCAATATGACCCCCGTAACAGCCAGTCCAAACATAATCTCGACATTACGACTAATCGGGTCATCCGGACTTTCCCAAGAGACGTTAAAGTTTATCCCAATACATCCTTCAGGAACTGCCGAATAGCTATTTGTAAAACTATTTTCTATAATGGTTGAAGTTCGATAACTCATGCCATGTCTGACTAAATTTGACTCAGTTGTTTCAGGTGTATCTTTTGTTATTGATACAACTGACGCCATTGACCGATTTTGAAGAAGTCAACATCAAATGGATTTTGTTTCTTCTTTAAGTTTTTCTGATGATGTCCTGAAGAAAATAATTATTTTTTCTTCAACTATAAATTGAGAGTTCAAAATATTTTACTAAATATTACTTGAGTCTATTTTGTTTGTTTTGAGAATGATTTTTTAATAAAAATATGTTTTTAAATGTTTTTGTATAAAGTAACAAGTACATACGTCTGTATTTGTATTAATTTCTTGATTATAAATCTTTAATTTAAATAATTTCTTTTCCTCCCTCCCACTCTCTCTCTCTCTCTGTCTCCATCCATCCATCTATCTATCTATCTATCTATCTATCTATCTATCTATCTATCTATCTATCTATCTATCTATCTATCTATCTATCTATCTATCTATCTATCTATCTATCTATCTATCTATCTATCTATCTATCTATCTCTTTCTTTCTACCTCTCTCTCTATCTACTTCTTTCTCTCTATATCTATCTATCTATCTATCTATCTATCTACTTTCTATCTATCTATCTATCTATCTCTCTATCTATTTATCTATCTATCTATCTGTCTATCTACTTCTTTCTCTCTCTCTCTCTCTCTGTCTCTGTATATGTCGATGTATATACCTGCCGGCTTACGACTCGTGAACTCTTCTGTCTATATGATTTGTATATATATATATATATTTGTCCTTCCTTTTAATACTCGAAGTAACACTTTGCCAAAATGCCCACTTCTTTTACTGAGAGAAAACGCATCACATTTAGACTTCCAATGCTCGCACAATCACGCCTTGTCTCCCTTACCGTTACACAGACTTCTCGCTCTCTTACAACAGTTTACTATAATCATCAGTGAAGGCCTCAATTTATAGACGGTTAAACCACTCTTTTGCTTTTATTGACATCCGATATTTCATATATTACCAAAATAAAAATATTCCTGCGTAAATTATAATTTTTATTTCAGAAATATTTCTTATTCTTTTCTTTCTGATTTTCACTGGTTTCATTTTATTACATTGTAAAATGAATCAGTCTACTGTATTTGAAATTTCAGAAATCACTGGAAACGTATTAACTTATTATCTTCTTACTATTTTCCCCTCTCTCATTTAATTTTGAAAGTTATTTCCTGGTTAAACTGGCGGTAGTCTATTATAATCTAATTCCAGTCATTGTCAATATTTGCTGAAGCTGTTTAGGATTGACATTTCTTGTTTCATGCAAGGGAGACTATCTCGGGATAAATGAAAAAATGCGCAAATTATTACAAGAATTCCCTACATATATTAATCAGAATTTATATGCGTGTATGTGTGAGTAGCGTTAAAGTGTTTGTAAAATATATTTTCTGTGTATATATGTTTGTAAATAAAAATATATGTGCATGCGTGTATGTTGTGTACTTGCATTCGTGCATAAATCAAGTGTGCGTT
The DNA here is from genome assembly GCA_028829895.1 of Sinotaia quadrata. Classification (NCBI taxonomy): domain Eukaryota; kingdom Metazoa; phylum Mollusca; class Gastropoda; order Architaenioglossa; family Viviparidae; genus Sinotaia; species Sinotaia quadrata. Next base: position 33,990,628 of record CM054183.1, on the reverse strand, counting down.
TACGAACGCGTGAGTGTGTGTATACTTAAATGTGTTTTTAAAATTATTTTGCTTTCGTAAGTATATTCATAATTTTGTTAATAGTTATTGAACACGGCGAGCGCCAGAAATAAATCATTATTATATTCTTACTATATATTATCTTATAATATTATCTGTAATTTCCTCTCCTAACACTTTTAGATGCCTTTATGAAAATTGTTAAGTACTCGCTTTGATCGATGAGGGCACAAAGTTTATAAGTAATTAAGAGAACATTTTCTTCAGTCATTACTGTACGCTGAATGAAAGTTACATGTATTTGTTTTGTTCTCTTACATATACTTCTACCGGCAACAATGATTTTATCGGCAAAAGTAAGCATATTTGTGTTGCTTTCAAGAATTCTCAAAATAAAAAAAAATAATACAAAAGTTTTAAGTTACAGTATAATACTAGTATTTCTTATCTTCTACAGATCACTGTTCTCAACGTCAACTTTATTGATATTAGCTTTGTAAACCAAACGATCAGCGGCACTTTTTATTTGTTTGTTTAATATTATTTCTTCAAAGACTCAATCAGGAGTTAAAATTTAAAAGAATGCACAAAATGGCGTTTTCGTACCTTGATATTAATGTACCATTTCTTGGGTTCCTCCTTCAGATTCCTCGATGTCGACATATTGTTAAGTACGATGAATAATTAACTAAAAGTAAATAAATAAACGTAAACATTTAGCTAAATATGAACATTACTTAAATAAAAGCGAATAAATTAAAGTTCGTTGTTAATTACGATGATTAAGTAAGTAAACGTAATTAATAAATGTAAACATTTTCTTAAGTACGATGATTAATGAACTAAAACAGAATAAATAATTTCAATTCATAGCTAAGTGTGGTGTAAACAGAAAAATATCGTGTGTTTTTTTCAAGTTAATGTTTCATTTGATGTTTTAAGTTGAAGGCTTTCCCTATAAACATGGAGTTCAACAAGCACACAATTTTATTTGGAAACATAAGACTACAGCAGGAGTCGAGATCTAGATGAGGTGTCATAAAGTCGCCAGTGTAAACGTGGAGTTCAACAAGCACACAATTTTCTTTGGAAACCTAAGACTACAGCAGGAGTCGAGATCAAGATGAGGTGTCATAAAGTCGCCAGTGTAGAGGGATGACGACGGCTAAGTTGTGGACGTACGTCAAGTAGTCTCTCTGTATCGTTGTTCACTATGACATTGATTTCTCGAGACACAATTTCCATTTCTAATATAACCTCACTCTACCGTTGTTCACTATGACATTGATTTCTCGAGACACAATTTCCATTTCTAATATAGCCTCACTCTACCATTGTTCACTGTGACATTGATTTCTCGAGACACAATTTCCATTTCTAATATAGCCTTACTCTACAATTGTTCACTGTGATATTGATTTCTAAAGATATAATTTCTATTTCTAATATATTCCCAGTACCATTGTTCACTATAACACTAATTTCTCAAAACACAATATCCATTCACTGAAATTACTCCATACATTACTTACTGCAGTTCTATGACACTCCATAAATAACTTACTGCAGTTCTATGACACTCCATAAATAACTTACTGCATTTCAGTGAGACGCAAGTTATTGTCATACATTAATTTTCTGCATTCCAATGACATTTACTCCATGAATAACTTTCTGCATTTCAATGACATTACTCCATGAGTAACTTTCTGCATTTCAATAACACTTACTCCATGCATAACTTTCTGCATTTTAATGACACTTACTCCATTACTGCAGATCAATCACTCTTACACCATGCATAACTTTCTGATTTTTAATGACACTTACTCCATGCATAACTTACCTCAGTTCGATGACACTTTTTCATAACTTATCTCTGTTCTATCACACTTGTTCTAGTCATAACTTACTGCAGTACTATCCGCTTCGCTAAATTCAGTTAGGAAACTGTTATGTTTGACAAGTGATACACAGAGGAAAGAAGGAATGGCTTCTACGAGGAGAGAGGTAGTGTTAACTGGACACTCCATACCATATAAGGGCATTTGCATTCCTTTAGTGAGGTAGGCGAAATCGGGGGCGTAAATCAGGGGTAAAGTATTACCATTCATGCCACGCCGTGCCAAAGGGAGAGAATGAAACACGTGAATCAGTAAGCTATCAAAGAAATCTAGAATTTTACAGAGAATGGAACGCATGCTTATATTGACTATGCAGAAATGATTGGTTATCTAGAATTTTTAGAGATTTTGTATTTCTTAATTTTAATTATTTGTATGTGTAACACTAATGTATATACTCCTTTTTCAGAGATGTATTATGTGGCTATAGCCATTGTTCTATTTGTTCCTGAGATGTATTATGTGGCTATAGCCATTATTCTATTTGTTCCTGAGATGTATTATGTGGCTATAGCCATTGTTCTATTTGTTCCTAAGATGTATTATGTGGCTATAGCCATTGTTCTATTTGTTCCTGAGATGTATTATGTGGCTATAGCCATTGTTCTATTTGTTCCTGAGATGTATTATGTGGCTATAGCCATTGTTCTATTTGTTCCTGAGATGTATTATGTGGCTATAGCCATTGTTCTATTTGTATACATATGATGAAGACATTTGAAGAGTTCACGTGTTGTGGATGTTATTTCCTTTATACAATGTGATCATCTATTTTTTGAACAGAAACTCTAAATGAGATTAATGGCACTTTTATTCACCTGTAGATGAATGGTATTATAAATGATGGGGCTATAATTTATGATGGCAGACAAATATTGTAATTGTAAGTTAAGGAGTATGTAAACGTTTGTTGATGTTTGGAGTAGTGTTATTGTTCGGGCCATGCTGTAACTCTTGCTGTTGCCAGTCACATTTTACTTATCATTACTACTAGACTACAAAGAAAATATTGTTTTGTCTAGCTGGGATTTGTCTTTGATCCTAGACCTTGATACTGGTCCAGAAATCCGTCTGCCAATGCAAAGGTTCACGAGTCAACGAGGAAGCCCAAGACCGTTGATCGTCCAAAGGGAGACTGTGAAATTCAAGGAGTAGAGTGAACAGACAAGCCATGTACGGAGTGGAGTGTAGCAAACAGGCATGTAAGGAGTGGAGTGTAGCAAACAGGCATGTAAGGAGTGGAGTGTAGCAAACAGGCATGTACGGAGTGGAGTGAACAAACAGGCCAAGTAAGGAGTGGAGTGTAGCAAACAGGCAGACTGTGTAGGTAGTGAGTGAGTGGAGTGAAGAAGCAGTCTAAGTAGGTAGTGGAGTGGGCAAGCAGCTAGTAACCAAGCCAACGTGATTTGAACTTAAAGCCGTCAGCATGCACGGCTACTTCCCTTACCTCACTACCACCACGTTCCCCACAGGATTCAAACATCTATGCAAAAAATTAAGCACAGAGATAAGTAGACTTACTAACTAATGTCAACAAGAAATTAAGCACAGAGATAAGTAGACTTACATACTAACTAATGTCAACAAGAAATTAAGCACAGAGATAAGTAGACTTACATACTAACTAATGTCAACAAGAAATTAAGCACAGAGATAAGTAAGCATACAACTTGCAACAAATCAATAGTAAATACTTTGAGTGCAGCTTACATCATGTGAGTAGTAATGTTTTCCAAACAGCATATTTCAGATCAGTTATAATACATGTCGTGTGGCTTAGGTCTCGTGGATAGTAATACTTTGCATATAACTTTCGCCAAATGAGTTAGTAGGCCGAAATCTTTGCACACAGCTTACAACACCTGAGTAGTGGTCTTTTGCAATTCATTATATTTTCTCCCTATAAAGAAAGAATTCATTTCTATGTAAGCCTTACTACCACCATACAATAGCATCACTCATCTCAAAATTTCATGTCGCATGGGCGTTAGGATCTGTGTTGTTCCTTGACGAAAAACATATTTTCTGGGGAAAAAAAATATTTTAACTTATTTTGACCAATTTATTTTTGCTTTGTGACATTGTACATGGCTGCCCATATATCACTGAATAAAGCAGGCTTGAGGCTTGTCATTCATTAAATATTTTTTAAATATGACTTTATGACTTAGAGAGCTCTTGTTTATTTAGTAGGTTTATTCATGTTTACATAAACACGAAGTAAACATACGGATGTAGTAATTGATTCAAATTGCAAACGAAAGATCGACAAAGATAATATTTTACAGTACGATACCTTCTTTCAATAGGTTTTTGTGTCTCGCTCATTGAAGGAATTCAAGTTAGATAATGGCTTACAACACTACACGTAGAACACACACACACACACACACACACACACACACACACACACATGCACGCACGCGCGCGCACGCACACACACACACACACACACCATTTCAGGGTGTCCATAAAGTATCTTTACAATTTCAAATATTTATTACAAAGACACTTGATGAGATATTTTCATCAAATTTGTTCTATGTACTTAATGAGTATCAAAATTTCTAACCAACCATCATTTTCCAGCAAGATGGTGGACCACCACATTGGAGATTGCATGTTCGTGGGTTCCTAAATGAAACATTTCCAGAAGGGTGGATTGGAAGAGGTGGCCCAATTCCCTGCCACCTCATTCACCAGATATCACTCCCCTCGACTTCTTTCTATGGGGTTATGTTAAAGATACTGTGTATCGAACAAAGGTATGAAACACCACAAATCTAAAGCAGAGGATCACTGATGCCATTGCCACTGTTGATGAGGGTATGCTATTGCCACTGTTGATGAGGGTAGGCTACAGCGAACATGGCAAGAAATCGAGTACCGTCTTGATGTGCTTCGTGCAACTAATGGTGCCCATATAGAGGTGTATTAAATGATTTTTAAAAAAAACCCTTAATAATATATACTGTACATCTCATTTTGTTATAATTTCCACATATCTCATTATCTATCTTTTCATTTGCCTTTGTAATAATTTTTTGAAATTGTAAAGAGACTTTATGGACACCCTGTTTGTTATATCGCAGGATTTCTCAACCGGGAGTCCGCGAGAGGTACGCCTGGGGTTCTCCATGAATGTGATTTTAAAAAATAAGCATTGTAGATCTAGATGCAGGGGTTCCCTCAGATTTAAAGATTATTTTAAGGGTTCCATCAGGGTAAAAGGTTGAGAAAGGCGGCTCTATACAACTATAAAGCAGTCTTTGACTGTAAAGATGTTTGCCTATATATATACCTATATACAACTATAATTCAGTCTTTGATTGTAAAGATGTTTATTTAAACTAAACGAACACCATACCTGTATACAACAACACAATTTATTCACTTAAATTTCCGAAGATACATAAAATGATGAAGGGTACTGAAAGAAAATTATTATGTGCATTTGAAAGTAAAGTATACATAAACAGCAATGTGGATCACAAAACAGTGTTGTTCAATAGAAAATGCAAATTAAAGTATGCTAGGTATGAATGAAAGAGCAATTTTTGTTCAACTCCTCCATTTTAAAGTTTATTAATAACAACAACTAAGTTGACTACAAGAACATGATAATAATAACAACAACTAAGTTGACTACAAGAACATGATAATAATAACAACAACTAAGTTGACTACAAGAACATGATAATAATAACAACAACTAAGTTGACTACAAGAACATGATAATAATAACAACAACTAAGTTGACTACAAGAACATGATAATAATAACAACAACTAAGTTGACTACAAGAACATGATAATAATAACAACTAAGTTGACTACAGGAACATTACAATATCCAGCAATGGTGAATAAATAATTCCTTGTACATGCATCAACACGGCCTTACAACTTTACTAGAATGACTTTATACATGCATGTAGTCATCTTAGTAAAGCAAGGCCTTACAACTTTACTAGAATGACTTTATACATGCATGTAGTCATCTTAGTAAAGCAAGGCCTTACAATGATACTAGAATGACTTTATACATGCATGTAGTCATCTTAGTAAAGCAAGGCCTTACAATGATACTAGAATGACTTTATACATGCATGTAGTCATCTTAGTAAAGCAAGGCCTTACAATGATACTAGAATGACTTTATACATGCATGTAGTCATCTAAGATCTTAGTAAAGCAAGGCCTTACGTAGGAAACAGTCCTGACGAAACTTTCCAGACGAAAGGCAAAAATTTTATAACTGTTTCAGCAAATTTTAATTTGTAATAATATTAAATATTATTGCAGACGTGGTCATACAATTTCAATAATTTATCGCACACTTAGTTTATAACAAACAATCTACAAACCCTATTTATATCAATTTTACTATTAATTAGTATTCTAGTTTAATAATAGATTAGATTTCCATTTAAGAAGAATTTTGCATAAATTGTACACCCAACAAGATCCTTCACAGATTGCAGACGGTAATTAATTTGTACTGTTCTGTCTCTTGCTTCAGGAATGGAACATCTTACATCTGCCTCAAGTTCTTTCGGTCTCTCTCTGTCACGTGATCCTTGGTCTCCGCAGTTGTGAACTGAGAAATTCAGACATCTCCACCATGTATAGCGACATCAATGTTGACCAAAACGGTTATCCATGTAGACACCACTTAATTATTTAACTATTATGTCCATAACAAAGTAAATTATAAAAAAATAAAATCCTCATCTCCTTACAGCCACATGAGATATCGGCACTGAGAAGAAATACCAATAAAACCCGTCCAGTTCAGTGTCTACATCAGGGGTCACCAACCTTTTTGATACTGAGATCTACTTCATGGGTACTGAGTCATACGAAGGGCTACCAATTTGATACACTCTTCTAGTTTGTCTTTATACATTATTAATAATGTGAAGACTTAGAAAAGGCCTGTGGGCGACTCATGTGGTCTTTGCGGGCGACCAGATGCCCGCGAGCACCGTGTTGGTGACCCATGGTCTACATAATATCTCTCATGAAAGAAAGAGGAGACAACTGCATGTGCATGCTAACAATACTCACTACTCGCTCAGTGCCTACAGAGGACTAACAACAGAAAGAGGAGACAACTACATGTGCTTGCTAACAATACTCGCTCAGTGCGGACATAACTAGCAGCGCAAAGAACTCTGCTTCCAAATTAAGGTTTTAATACCGATATAAAATGCATATAAATTCGACGTCAAACGTTTATGTTCACTTAACCTGTCGTCATTTCTGTAACAGACTGCACGGCTGTACAGGAGTCCTTGAACCTTACCAAGGTACTCTCGCGAACCTCATTTTTCACACGAGATTTCCTCACAAAGCACGCGCGCTTCTCAGGCTTGAGAAGCTTCAATAGGGTTGACCTGTACACGGAGCTCAAGATGACGTAAGCGATGAAATCGGTGGAGAAGCTGAAGATGAAGCAAGAGACTCCGACGCTCTGAAAAAAAAGATAGGTGTCGCGCTCTCTAGTGTTGTAACCATACACTTCCGGTATGATTTTGCTGACCAAAGAGTTCGTGTTCAGGGGGAGACTCAGAAGGACGAAGGCGAAGGTAGATACTAGAATGGTTGTAGAAGTCTGTCTCTCCTGACTGAAATAAAGAGGGGCAGGAACCCGCATTAACAGAATCATCTAAAATTAAAAATAAAAAAAAACTATTGAGAGGCTAACAGTTATTTTAAAACATGGAATAACATTAACTTAATGGTTATCTAAGTACGAATTCGCATAGACAATAAACAACAAAACCCATTAGAATATTAAATAAAAATAATAAACAAATTAAAATAATAAAATTAATGTAAATCAGACTATATCTTTGAAAGAGGAGGGGTGAATTTAGTTGCTATTGTTGGCGCTGTTGTTTTCGAACTTGCTGGCCACTGATTGAATTTTGATGATAAGTTCGCCTCAGACCATTGGTGACAGCTGAGGAACTGTCAAAAACTGTCCGTCTTCAATTTTGTCTTTTTCTCTGATGGGCATACTGTTTCTGTCTCAGATTCGTTTTTCCTGAATGGTGGTGCCGTAGTTGGTGTGTTCAGTTTGATTAGTTTTCTCTTTTCTGATAGTCGTATTGGTTTTTTGTGTTGGCGATTACATGTTTTATTCTCCCCCATGGGTGTATTTGGTTTCACATTTCTGTGCCGCTTGTATCTCTCTCTCTCTCTCTGTTGTTGTGATTGTAGGTGTCTGAAAAGATTTCTCTGGGTTTAGATATTGTTGTCTGAGAAGAGTTGGCTGTTGTTTTAGGTGGAATTTTGCAAATTATTTGTATGTTAATTTCATTCTCGCACGTGCTGGTGGGGTTTGTTTGGGTCCCTTGTTCTGCTGCTGCTAGCTTGTCGGACCCTTGGGAGTTTTCTTGGAGGATATTTCTCCCATGTATTACATGCTTTAGAGATGAGTTGTCTTTCCGAATAAAGACAGAGAATGTCTTCTCTAGATTTTGATTGTTGAAATTTAATTTCAGGCTCTCTGGTAAGAGCCATATATCATTTGGTTCACCATCAGTACTGAATCCAACTTTCTGATTTTGCAGTGGTGTGCAATATCTCGCATACATTTCAACGGAAATTTCTAGTCTTTTGTGGTAAACACACAATTTTATTTTGTTATTATCAAAATATTAATGTTATTTTCTTCTCTGATTGGATCGGTGAATTTCTGTCAACACCTCCTGTACAGGTTAAAATTACGATACCTCACTACTATCAGAAATTATATATATCGATGTGATATTACACGCATTTTTCTCTCTCCGACATTCTGAACAGCATTTTATTGTTCCGACGAACGCCAGTGTTCGAAGATGTTCTGCGGGAAAAACGTCGCTAACGGTTTCGTCAATAAAGGACAAAAACGTGCTGCTATTTGTAACGCATTCGTAAAAAAATCTTTAAGTAAAACATTAAAAATATTCACTTACTTTGATCGTCTTCCAGCATCTTCACTTGACGTCACTGTTTTGCGATGGTGACGTATGTGGCGCCGAAGGGCGATAACCAAGAAAATATTTATCAGAAGGCCGAGCATTAGCATGGAGTATACAAACACTGAAATAGCCACTACCCCCCAAACTTCAATGACGCCAGGATTCGAAAGGTAAATTGTGCTTTTTCGAAATGACCACCGGGTTTGACAGCTGCCAGAGTAATTGCTTCTCTGAGGCGTAACGTCTAAAGATACGCTTAAAGTATGTATTTCATAAAATTCGTACGTTAGACAGACGTACATGTTGCAGACAAACTGCGAAATGCACAGTATGAGAATGAACAGCGATGGAGATCGTACAATTCGAAACTGCTTTGCTTGCAAGGGAAAAGCAATGACTAAAAATCTCTCCAAGGAAACGAGACAACTCAGGCAGTACATAAATCGTCCCAGACACGATAAAAAATAAGACTTCATGATGAGAGTGTAGAAAATGTAAATATACGACGTGGGCTCCATCGTCGCGAACAGATTGTACGTCGGCTCGATGAGCCCAACCGACAAATACACTATTTTCGCGAGGCTCAGTGCCTTCAGGTAGGAGGTTGCAGATGACTGCGTTTTCTTTTGAGTGAAGACTACCACGTTCAGAATGTTCAGGGCTAATGCTACGACTTCTTGAAATCTTCTCGTTTTGTCCAGGTGGTAAGATGCTATAGTTAAGATCTCGGGACCTAGCAGTCCACCGACCTGCGCAAAGCCAGAGACAGTTGAAGTATCTACGGTAGAGGTCACTGAACTCAAATCTTCTTTGACATATGTAGAAAACAAAATAGGGTTAGTCATGTTTTTTGTCACACGCACAAAATAAACTGCAATTTAAAAAAGCTATAAAGAAAACAGCAACATTGAAGTATAGATAACATGTCAAGTATATATATATATATCACAATTCTGCAGAAAACTATGATGTTACAGTATCAATATTGTCACACATAACCAGTAAATGTTACCAGTTAGATGTTACCTTTAATTTCTTTTTACAATCCCCTCCGTTTTTGTGAAAAATAACTTTACAAAATATTACAAACGGGATCTTCAGTAACTGGTAGAAAATTCATGAGAAAATATTTCTTCATGTATAGAACGTTGTGGCAGAAATTTCCGAAACAACGCGTTTCTTCCCTATGGCGTCCTGTCTAAACTGCTTTTTATACAGTACTGCGTGAAATCTTGAATATTTCCCCTTCACATTGTAACTCACTAATTAACTCCTACATCCAAGGGGTAAATATTTGCGACAAGTCGGGATTTACAAGAAAAAAGCAAAACTCGAAAACTTTGCCAGTGCCAGATTTTCTTTTTTTATGTTTCGTCAATAAAGGACAAAAAGAAGCAATATTATATAAAAAGTAATAGTTTATAAAATTAATACTGACGTGCTATTTGTACTAAAAACTAACCACACAGATGTATTGTTAAGCTGCCTGGCACAAAAACTGTTTAACGAGTTTTCTTTGTCTATTGTTCATATTAACAAATCGAGTAAATGTTAGCACAAATATTGATTTTGTTAATTAGTAAGAAACGAGCGAATTAATGTGTTCACTCTTGCTTGGAATCTCACCTGCAGCAGCTCTGAGTACAGAAAGTATTGGCATTGTTGAATCAAAGCGACTTGAAATAATATTGATGTTTTTATAATAGGAGAAAAATCATTAGGTGGTGGTGGTGTGTGTGTGTGAGTGTTTGGGGGGAGGGGAAGTAGAAAGACTTTTTGAAAATTCTGGATTTGATTATTTGTTTAATACTCTTAACTAAAAATTGCATATACAGTTACGTACACGCCCGTGACACTTTTCTAAGTGGTAAAGAATATACAGTTACGTACACGCCCGTGACACTTTTAAAACATAACATTTTATTAATTATTTTTGAAAAGAAATACAAACGAAGATAATGACAGCATTCATTATGGATTAGCAAAATGAGAGGATGTGCAATATTATGTGCATTAATAATTAAATATTATTATTTGTATTTTTTAAAATTTTGCTAACAATTCTTATAAATTTTAGTTTGAACTCAGTATTTGTTCTGTTGGAATACAATTGATTGTTGATATTTTTTGTTGTTCTTTTCTCTCTAAATATATCTTCCTTTTTTATTATTTTGTTATTTGTCTCTTTTATCCACACATTTTTATAATTCTCATTTCGTCATAATAGTTTTGCATAATATTTTCTTTAAAAATCAATCAATCTACTATGGTTTTGCTCTAGTGTCACGTGATTAACACTCCACAATTACTTCTAATTATTAACACACACACACACACACACACACACACACACACATACATACACACACACACACACACACACACACACACACACACACACACACACACACACACACACACACACACACACACACACACACACACACACACACTTTTGCTTGTCAGTTTCTTTAGTTTTCCCCCATGAGGATATGGTTTGCCTCTAATAATTCACATGTTTTTCTCGTCTAGTAGTTTGTATAACTGACGATTTTCTCGTCCTGCACATTGTAACAATTGGACCGTTGGGCAAATTATGCTCCCTGTTTTTTAATTATTTTTATTCTTCTTAATAAAACATAAATGTATAGTGTACCGGTTGTTGTGACCGACGAGTGACTGATTATATAATCCACCGTACCCATATATGCAACACACAGTAAAGGATTTAGGTCAAGTTCATTGATGAACACTGTGGACATGGAGATGTATGGGGGAGGGGGAGGTGATAGTAAGAGTGGGTGAATGTTGACAGGATGCGGGACGCCCTTATAGGTACATTTGCGTTCGATCAATGACGTGAGAGAACTTGCAGTTTTACCCAGAGTCGTTCATATATATATATATATATATATATATGTATGTATTCTCATGCACTGTTCCTGTATCATTCATAAAGGGTTGAAATCTGCATAGATGAGTAAAGGTTTTGTACATTACAGAGAGTGGTAAATATATTGACTTCTCAGAATTTATTGTTATATATTATTGATAGAATGTTGTGTAGACTTGGCGTAGTACCGCGCGTTTGCTCCCATTTGATTAGGTTTGTGTGCAAACATAACAGAATTGTGTGCAGAGGTTGTGCACCTATCTAACGCTGTCATTTGTGTTGTTACAGTGATTGTGTGAACCGCAAGCAACTCATAATGACTTGGTCGATATGTATAGTAATGGTAATACCCTTGCAAAATCTGCTCCGTCTTTAATGTTGCGGAAGAGAGAAAATGTTTATAGAGCCCACATATCCGCCAAGTGAGAAAGACGAGTGGTGTCTGCTGGAGGATAATTAATAAAATAAATTAAGATTCTCATCACTTGTAATTAGTTATGTGGATTAATTAATTAATAATAATAATAATCATTAACTAGGTGGCGTTGGCGTCACAGACAGTGCATACTTAAATCCTTTTTATCGAGTAAGATAGTACTGTTTTATGCTTACCACACTTTATTTTAGCTACATCTTTGTGATTCATTCAACATGTGTGTGTGTGCGCGCGCGTATGTTTCTTGATTAAATACAATTATTTGTTAGATATTGTCATTTGGCATGTGGATTGCATTGCCTCAGTTTTCTTGTTTCAGTAGCTTCTACGACTTGAATGAATCGAGGCTTACGACTACCAAAGGAATTGATATGTTTGAAACTCTGAAGGTGTGTGTACAGAAAAACAAAATAGACTGGGTAAAATTAGATAGAGTATGCAATGACAATGCTCCGGCTTTGACGGGTAAGAAATTTGGATGTCTGGCATTATTGGAAAAGTTTCTTGACCGCACTCTATCGAAATATCACTGTATCATTCACCGGGAAGCACTGTGTGGAAAGACATTAAATCTGAAACATATCACGGATGTTGTTCTGAAATGTGTAAACAAAATTCGAAGCAAGGCGCTGAACAGGCGTGAGTTCAGAAAGTTTATCAGAGCGTGAGTTCAGACAGTTTATCAGAGCGTGAGTTCAAACAGTTTATCAGAGCGTGAGTTCAGACAGTTTATCAGAGCGTGAGTTCAAACAGTTTATCAGAGCGTGAGTTCAGACAGTTTATCAGAGCGTGAGTTCACACTTTTTATCAGAGCGTGAGTTCAGAAAGTTTATCAGAGCGTGAGTTCAGACAGTTTATCAGAGCGTGAGTTCACACTTTTTATCAGAGCGTGAGTTCAGAAAGTTTATCAGAGCGTGAGTTCAGAAAGTTTATCAGACCTGAACGAGGAATACGGCGAGCTACTGTTACACTGCAAAGTCAGATGGCTGTCTAAAGGGAAAGTACTGTCACGTTTCTGGGCACTAAAAATTAGTGTCTATCTGTTATTGTCTGGAACAGATGAATTGCCTACAGAACGGGAATGTCTGCAGCACGATGATTGGCTTAATGACCTGGCAGTTTTGGTGGACATCAGGTCTCATTTAAACTCTTTAAATGCGAGGCTTCATGGAAAAGACAAACTGTTGACAAAATGTGTGTGATTTCTGCATTTAAAATGAAACTGCACCTGTTTATCAGACAGCTAACAGAAGGGACTTTAGAGGCATTTCCAAACAATTTGAAATGTTTCATTTGCACAGAGGTATATTTGTCGTGTTGGTTCGACTTATAGATGCCAGCAGTTATTTTTCGCAATGACAATTATAAAAAAAAACAAACTTCCACACTCACTGGCAGTAACCTAGTTGCGCTTGTGACTTTGGGCACGACAGCTTTTTGCCTTGACATTGATAAACTGGCATCTGAACTTTAGTAACTGGTTGTGAAGAACAGTTACAATAATAAACTAATTATATTAATCGCAGTTTACGAAACGTATTTACAATTGTTAAAGAAAGTTAAGTATGATATTACTATTATTTATAAACATTAATAGACATTTATAATTTCATAATGTTTTGGCCTGTTTAAGTGCCGAAAATAGTAGATTTGGCTCTCTACTTGAAAAGCTTGGAAACCACTGGTACAGAGTATAAACAACACAAAACATGCTTTTTATACCCATTCTTTTGCAGCACTACTAGCACACATACGAATCATGACTGAGACGAAAATGGCATATACAATTACAAATAGTTGAATAGCGCTTTTTAAAGTGTTTTTGTATTCGTCTTTTTGCCCATTGGTAAAGGGGGCGGGGGAGGGGTTTTGATCCTTTCAGCTTGTCTTTTTGTATTTTTTGCGTCTTTCAGTCAGGTTGTCATACTATTTGTACACGTCTGGTTTTTCCGTGCGGGGGTGGGGTGGGGTGGGGCTCTAGTTGTTTTTAGTCAGGGGAACGAGATCTGTTATAAGTAGTGGGATACTTGTGGGTGAGTAATGTGTAGAGGCTGTATGATTTTTGAATATATTCGTTGTACTATAGTGTGTTGTAGTTTGTGCCTGTTTGCAGCCCAAGGTTTCCCTCTTACATTATTATTAGATGTTATGTGTTTTGTTTACTTTGAGAATGTTGTTTGTTATGTGTTTTGTTTACTTTGATAATGTTGTTTGTTATGTGTTTTGTTTACTTTGACAATGTTGTTTGTTATGTGTTTTGTTTACTTTGACAATGTTGTTTGTTATGTGTTTTGTTTACTTTGACAATGTTGTTTGTTATGTGTTTTGTTTACTTTGACAATGTTGTTTGTTATGTGTTTTGTTTACTTTGACAATGTTGTTTGTTATGTTTTTGTTTACTTTGACAATGTTATTTGTTATGTGTTTTGTTTACTTTCACAATGTTGTTTGTTATGTGTTTTGTTTACTTTGAGAATGTTGTTTGTTATGTGTTTTGTTTACTTTGAGAATGTTGTTTGTTATGTGTTTTGTTTACTTTGAGAAAGTTGTTTGTTATGTGTTTTGTTTACTTTAAGAAAGTTGTTTGTTATGTGTTTTGTTTACTTTGAGAAAGTTGTTTGTTATGTGTTTTATGTAGGTGACATTATGGTCAAAAGTGATTCCTAAGAACTTGCTGGAGTTTGTGCAGGTGACGCTTCTTCCTTTGAATGTAAGGGTTGGGGGGGATTCTTCTGTGTCTCGTTGAGAAGTCTATGGCTGTTGTCTTGTGCGATATCAGTTTGAATCTCATAAGTCAGTCCACGTTGCTAATTGTCTTAGTGTCTTCTGGGTGCGTTTCAATAACTGTTCGATCTTGTGCGCATATTAGTGCTGAGTCATCTGCGAATATGGGATGTGTCTTGTTAGTGTTTGCTTGTGTCACCACCACCCATGAAGGGACGGGGTTTGAACAAAGCCAGTGAACAGTAGGGAACGTCGCTATAGAGTACCGCTATCGTCTACGTCACGCCTCCGCTGTCACAACTTTATTTCTGCCATTAGTAGTTTGTTAGCACTACGTAGGACCTGCTTGTTGTTCGTCAGTGTCCAGCATGCATACACCATGGATGTTTGTCTGGCTCTTTTATTATGCTGGCAAGGGTTAAGTGTACTGACGTGTTTGTATGCGAGGTTGTCTGTGGAGTGGAGAGTGTCAACAATACAGGACAGTACAATGCAGACACCACACTCATCTTTTCAAAACAATAGTTGACAAGTTACTATTTTCTGATGAATATGATTAATTTTATTGTTCTATAGGTTACTTACTTACACTTACTCTTAGCTAAATTTATTTGCACTGAGGTTTTTAATAATAGATTAAATCTTTGATTACTCAGTTTTATTTTCGTACTCTTCAAAAATAAAGGTGTGTCTAATGAAAAGTTGATACAAATGCGGTGCAGGAATGAAAATGGAAAAACAACTGAAGTAGGGTTGCAGTTCAAAATTAGTCACTGTCATCTCTGTCTCTCATGGGGTTGCTTGTACTTGGGCCCCCCCCCCTCTCCTGACCCAGTTTGAGTGTCAAATGATCAGTTCTCTGCTTGATCCAAAAGATTGACCGCCTGTCCATAGGTTGGGTCAAGCAGGTTCTCAGAATATCTTAAATCAGCAACAAATATTAAAATTTTAATATTTAACAAACTAGTGAATCCGTTAATTAGTACATATAAATACGAAGGTTACTCAGACAATCTATTCTGTCTGTGAATGTTTATATGGATCACACAAGTATAACAAGTATAACATATCAATAGCAAAAGTGCATGAAATATTTCTAAGTCCATTCTTTTTCAATCAGTTAGTTAACTCACCATTAAGCTAACGGTTGCCTTTCATGAACAGGCTTCTTACCACACCAAATTCAAGTGATAGACAATAAAATTCTCTACAGCAGATAAACTTTTGATCTCAGCCCATTGGATGGTCTCATAAATCTTAACCTTTGGATAATAAAACTATTCATCCAGTTGGAACTGGTTTGCATTGCATCAGCAATTTCTAGTATATTCTCATCTCGAGTGTTTACTCCAACTCTGACACTTACAAAAATACCATCGTGCCCAAAGGTCAGACCACTTCGAAAATTTATATACAATTAAATTTAGAAATAGGTATAGGCAAATTTACTCTGCCACAGATACCATTACAATTTAATATGATTTGTATATAATACAAAGGGTCATTAAAATTTTATATTTGTATGAATTAAAAAAAACATGCCCAAGTATAAAGTAAGTTCCTTGGGATTAAATTCGTCTGCATAAAAGTTTTTCTTAGTGTTTGGTTGGTTTTTTTTTTGTGTGTGGAATTTTTATTTTTGTTTTTATGTTGTTAGATATTTCAGCACAATAGCGTGACTATAGCCTACAAGTACCGGAGCACGGCACTGTTAGAGCCAATTGCGGCCTAGATCTGTACTCATAAAGCCCATCCACATGCGTACAGCCGATATGGAATGCCTAATGCATTGCATTGCCAAAAGAAGTATTAGGCCAGGTCAGCATTTACTCTAAAATCTAAATCAATTTTTCTGTTCTCATTTGACTCTTGGGAGAAATGTTCACTCATCTTTTGTGCCTGCAACTCGACATCTCACACTAAAACTTCACTCTTACGGAAACCCAAGTTTGAAGATTATGGACAGGAAAACTGCACGTGCTACAAACCAAACACCATGGTCCCACAGGCCACCATTCACAATCACCACTCTTCAACTTTCTTGTCAACTACCCTCCACTGTGTCTATCTACAAATTCTAGATCAACAACCCATTCAACAATGGCACACCTCATTCCAGGCAGCGAAATTGGCCGAGGCCAGTAGCTGCTATCACCCTAAATTCACCATCATTACAGTAGATATTTTCCAAGTCTACCCTCGATTCAATGGTAGTTCAGCAATCATCGATGGGTGAAGCTACCCGCATCAAACTCCAACCCTTTTTCTTTCTTTTGCCAAATGCTGGCATAGAATGGCGGCAAGTCCAGCCAAATATAATGATCCAGTTTTCTGTAGATCAAATTGAATTCATTAGTATCCCCTATAACACCTTAGATATATTTTAAAGTGCAAGGTTCAACAAAATCTATCAATAGAGTCTTTGTAACACACTCTTTAAGGGAGTGAATTCGTCTTCGATTAAGACTCTCCCTAAACATTTTTTTTATTAAAAATAATACGTGACCTGAAACCAGAACAGTTAAATTGCGAGAGCAGCTCTTGAATAGGCCACGCTTCGGTCAACGATTGCAAAGTGTTTCGTGTACTTCAATGCGAATTTGTTTCCAAATTTATTAACATATATGGCTTAATTGCTGGTTAATTCATTTTTGTTCCAATTATCACTGTTTATCTTTAGTGGTAGTATTATTTTTATTAATTAAAAGCTAATGACCTATATCGTTTTTAAACAAAAAATAGTGTACTTTAACGGTTGCTAAGAGTGTCGTTACGAAAATAGACACCTGAAGTAGAGCCACTCGCGAGTCCAGTTTCTTGTTAGCAGGAATGTGCTAATACAAATAAGTAAGTACAGGCCTATCTATAACTTAAGTATATTAAAATAATCTAGCTTTAAACAATGAATGTGTGAAAAATATTCCAACTGATACACTGCGTAAAATTTGTGTGCTAAAATTCAAACACGTGTATCAGGTCGATCCGACATTTTTTATTTCGCGCACAATTAGACTCCAGTAATAGAGTAGTAGCGTTACGGTGCATATCATCATATATTATGGTGTGTGTGTGTGTGTGTGTGTGTGTGTGTGAAGTTGTATATAATTGAATACAAGAATTCTGTTAAGCTCTTAGCTAAATACACATACGGGCTTTAAGAAATTAATTAACATTTAAAATTATTAACATTTAAAATACTTGGTATAACACAAGGAAAATTATATCTTCATACTAATCCATATTACATTCGTAGCAATTAGTAGATACAAATGAATAGAGTCCTAAGTAACATCACTAAATACTACTATACACAGAAGTAATGATGACGTCATTAGTTTTCATTTACAAATAACACAATGAATATTACATAATTTAATTCTTGAATGAGACCCAGTCATTCAGTAGAAGAAAAAAGAAAAGATTTGCTTTGCTGTTATTCACATAATTTTATCATGAATATTATCCCCCCCCCTTACCCCCCCCCCCCCGTTTTAGCATGAAAGGAGCAGTAGTATATTTCATCACCAGTTTTTATTAACTTTGTTACCTATGAAAAGCAGGTTAAATTGTCACATTTCAAGTACATGTATTCTGCAGATTGCATGAAAAGAACAAAGCTGAAAAGATAGAGAAAGATAACAAATTGCAAACACACACACACACACACACTCACAGAGGATTCTAAAATATTTGTTGTTTAAATTTATGACATGGATTCCTACAATTTACGAGGCCCATAATGCTGCCTTGCTTGCACAGCCCTTGCTTATGGATATGGGGTCAAACCATGCAATGTAATTTTGAAAATGGAGACTGTCTTCTTAAGTGTTAACATGCTCCTTTACACTTTTCTTTCATTTGAATTGTACTTTTAAAATTTCACATGTTGACCTCAAAATGATAGATATTTTTCTGCTTTCAGATGGCTGCCAATTTCATCCAGATAAATGTTCACCTAGACTCGAGGTTTTTATCACAGAAAAAAATGGAATACTATTTTTTAATTTAAAGCTTGTATATCTGAAAGAGCAGCATGGCATCAAAGGAAGGTAAATGTACTGTGTTGGCTCAGAGTACACATGAATATACTCAGAGAGTACATGAAAACACTCAGAAATTACATTAATATATATAGAGAGTACATATGATTATGAATATACTCAAAATACATGAATATATTCAGAGTACACATAAGAAAATACATTAATATATAGAGACATGAATATACTCAGAAAGTCATGATATATTCAGAGAGTATACATGAATATACTCAGAGAGTGCATTAATATACTCAGATTACGTGAATATATTCAGAGAATACATGTGAATAATTATGTGTGTTCACTACTGATCACTTTCATTATTATTATTTGTCCACAGAACAGAAGTAAAATAATTTTAATTGCTCTTTGTTATGCTTATTAGATGTTTCCTAAAACAGCATTAAAATATTCTTAAATTAAGTGTACTATTAATTCATTATACAGCTGTAAAATAATGTAATTATATTATGATCACTATGGTATCTCTAAAAATTAAGAAAATACCATAAAGTTAATTAATCTTTTTTATGCTTGCTATGTGTTGCACAATATAACAGTAATTAACATGCTGCTGTAATGTATGTAAATACTAGTTCTTTTGTATAAATACCAGTACTGTTGTAATGTATAAATACTAGTTCATTTGTATGAATACTGGTGCTGTTGTAATGTATAAATAGTTAGTATAGTGATGTTGATATACTGGTGTTGTTGCAATCTTTTACAGGTTTAGTAGAGGTATCATTTGATTCAGAAGTTTCCTTTACAACTGGATACATACCACTCGACCAGTTACAAAAACAATTAAAGGTAAATTATTGTTTAATGTATGTATTTCTTTTTAATTTTTCATTGATGGTTTTCTTTAGCCATCATAATAATGTAATAAAATAATTGAAAAACAGTTTGATGGGAAGAGCTTCAAAATTAATTTTACATATTAAAGTATTGTTACAAAGAACATTTACAAATATATCTTGTGAAAGAAACAAATCTTGCGATTTTTAAATTGTAATAATTGAGTCAATTTATTAGCGGTTTATATCACTAAGACCTCTTGCCACCGGTGGTTATTTTCCTGTTTTCTCCTCAGACATTAGTTTATTGGGTACAACTGACTTTCTGCTTTCTCTGTCTGAGCCATTTGCTTTAGGAATACAGCAACTGTGTTGGAGCAGTCTCAAAATATATAGCTGTTTACTTTAGGAATACAGCAACTGTGTTGGAGCAGTCTCAAAATATATAGCCATTTACTTTAGGAATACAGCAGCTGTGTTGGAGCAGTCTCAAAATATATAGCCGTTTACTTTAGGAATACAGCAGCTGTGTCGGAGCAGTCTTAAAATATATAGCCGTTTACTTTAGAACTATAGTTATGTGTTGGAACAGTTTAAGAATTTATAGCTGCTTACTTAGGAATAGAGTGGCTGTGTTCAAGCACTTAAAAAATTCAGTCACTTTAGGATTATAGAGACTCTTGTTCCATCTCAAAATATATAGCCATTTACTTCAGGAATATAGCAACTGTGTTCAGATAATCCCAAAATATATAGCCCTTTACTTTAGGAATGTAATGACTATTGGAACAGTCGTAAAGTATGTAACTGTTTAGGAATATAGTGACTCGTGGAACAGTCTCATAACATATTAAATACAATGCATATTGATTCATTTCTATATATTTTTTTATTAGCATAATGTGGTATGTTATATATTTGTTGTTGTCTTTTAGTGTTTAGAGTAAATATTTCAATACATTTTCATAATTTTATGTCATACCACTTTAATATTGCTTTAATAGAGATATTTGGGTGTTGCTATCATGCGTAAATAATTAATTTGTATTATTATTATTACTTTCTTTTTTTCTTTTTCTTTTTTAAAAAGATTATGGTTCCAAATCATATAAAGATTTTAATTATTACAGGTAAATTAACTTCTAAAGTTTAAATAAACAAAGCAAGATACAAATCAGTAAACAAATTACTAAAATAAAATAAAAATAGGGAAATAAGTAAACTATATTGAGCTTATAAGTACAACAAATAAAACATCAAATTAATTATAATGGCAATTTGTGCAAAACAAATTCAAGCTTCAAATTAAATTATATTTGGTAATTTATGCACAATAAATGAAAGCATAGAGCTAAGTTATATTAACTGCATCTACACAATTTAATTTTTTTTTTATGATGTAGTCTGACATGAATGTAATTCTTTAAATATTTAGACATTAGCTGCAGACAACAAAGAGATCCATTCCATTAAGTTTGACTACAATGGCTACTGCACTGATGCTGTGCTCCGACTCATTGCAGGTACTTTGTTGAAAGTAAGTAATGTTATTATTTATTATGTTAGGAACTTTACAACTAATACCACTTCACACCCATTCCTGACACTGTACATATTTAATATGCTGTTCACTTATGGTTTAATCATAATTCTTAATTCTAACATTTCTTTTTGACTCTATGGCCATTGCTTGATCAAACCAAATAAAGTTTTTGAGTAAAGCATGATTTACAGTTGCGTTCTTTCCCTCTTAAAAATTTAGAGCCCAACAGCAAAATTATCAACTTTGGCCGAGATCAACTTCACGGGATGCAGCCTGGTGACGGATGTTGGCCTCAGCTGGCTTGCTCAACACCTGCAGGAGAAATCTGGATTGTTGGTAAGTTTTGTTTGTTTGTGTTTATGTATATTGACTGAAGTTTTCTTTGTTCATGTTTGTGTATAGTGACAAGTTTCTTTATGTTTGTTGAAGTTTGTTTATGTTTATGTATAATGACTGAAATAGTAGTGTTTAAAAATTACAAAATTATGTTTGGGGTTTTTTTTGTCTGCTATAATTTGTTATAGTTATCATTATAATTATATAATCAAATATTAACTTCTTTGTAAAGTTAATTTAATACAGCTATCCAACATTTCCACTTTGCTTCAGGCATCTAGCCCAGTTCTCTCTGCCTCTCTCTACTCCTGTCAAATCCACTCCCTTTTGCTCCACTTGCTTAACCCTAACACACTCCTTTTTGCTCCACTTGCTTAGCTGTAACACAGTTCCTTTTGCTCCAGTCTGTTTAACCTTCATGCAGTTCCTTTTGCTCTAGTCTGTTTAACCCTAACGCAGTTCCTTTTTTGGACCAGTCTGTTTAACCCTAATGCAGTTCCTTTTGCTCTAGTATGTTTAACCTAACACATTCCAACCATTCTACTTTTCCTATTGCTCCACTCTGCCTAAAACCATGTCACTGTCCAACCATTCCAATGTCAGGTTTGCTACACTCTGTTTAATTCTCTAATTGTTGAACCATCCCAGTCTCATTTGCTCCATTCTGTTTTAACCCTGCCACAGCACAACCACACACTCCCTTTTACTCTCTATCCCTTAATCTTGCTATAGCTCACCAACCAACCACTCCCTTTTACTCTCTATCCCTTAATCTTGCTTTAGCCAACCAACCCACTGCAAGGCTGAGACTAAGTTGGTGAGGATTATATCAGAAGGCATGCTTGTTTTTTTTGTTGTTTAAATAAAGAAAAAGTATAAACATATATGTAATGAAAGACTGAAGCATTAATAATTCAAATCACAACAAACTATACCAACTGAATGCAATACACTGAAGTCAAAACAAGTCCTTAGTAGCAGAGAGAGTGTAGCTTTGGGACCAAAATGCTGAGGATTAAAGCAGATGGGCATTTCAAAATCCAAGAACAGTATATACATTAAAAATAAATAATGGTTTCCAGTGTGTCAGAATCAGATTATCTCATATGCATGGTCAAAAACTCCATAGCTGACAAATAGTGATGTGTCATTTTGAAATGTCCCTTTAGTATTCAGAAATATAAACTCCATTCTGCTATTTTTTCACTTTTAATATAAATAATTTCAATAATTTATGACTGACCAGATATGGAGTTAATAAATAAAATCATGTTGACCGAACTGTAGAAAAGTCATTCCTTTGTTTAGATAAGCATTGACTAAAGTCACAACCTTTCAATTTTTGTATGCCTTATTGAAAATTTATTTTAAAAATCTCACTGAATGAAAAAATATATATATTACTTACTTTTCTTAGATCAGTGGTTGTTTTTTTTATGACATTGCAAAAGTGGAGTGATAATGTTCTGTGATGCTGCAATAATGCATAAATTACTTGCCAATTTTAATTGATAAAATATTCATAACACTGCTGTTATCGCCTGCAACCATTGTGATTTTCTCATCCTATCTTTGAAAGATGGGAACTAACATTTATTGTAGTAAGCTATTACTTACGCTAAGTGTACAGTGCTATTCAACAACATCAGTATATATACTGAGCAAACACCACCATTAGTAAAAGTGTGAATGAAATCTGCATATGTGTTTGATTTAAAAGAAATAAAGTAAAATAAATTACCTTTAGCAGTTGGACTGAAGTTATAATTAGTGTATGCAAAAGAAACATCAAATTAAATAGAATGCTTTATTTGATATTACTGGTATCTTGTTTGATAGTTATTTACACATCGAGGAGGGTAGGTTACTCAGAATAAATGTTTTCTTTTTTGTTGCTTTTTGTTTTCTCCAGATCAAACTGGATGGATGTTCCAAAGTGACAGATGCTGGACTGGCTGGACTAAAAATAGCTTTCCCAACTTCGAGCATCAGTGCCATGGCAACTTCTGTTGTACATCTTCAACACCATGCGCAGACTAAAGGATGTCCACTTCTCAGTGTCCCCACAAGTAAATATTAATATGACGAGTGAGATGAGAATGAAAGAAAGAATCCAAGATTTTCTGCATATCTGTGAATGTGGTTTTTTTTTTGTTTCTTTTCTTCTATAATTCACATAGCAAAATAAAGACATGATAGTTCAAAGAGATATATGTAGTGAATAAACTAATGTGGAATGGGGCAGTGTGTACAGGCATTTAACAGAGAAAGATTATAAACATGTTCTTGACATCAAGTGAAATATAATACTCTTTTGTTCAGATTTTGACCATGAAGAGAGACGGAAGGCCCAAGTATTAATCATTCCATACAAGACAAAAGTGAGTACAGCCACATATCTAAGTAAACGAGCCACTGAGGAGCGCAAACATTTGCATTATGTACAACATGCATCAATAGTAAACTGGACACTAAATCTCCTGGAAGTTGACCCCCAGAATGTGAGTGCTTCACCATTTAAGTAGAAATAGTTGTTTTGTACTTTGGAATCATTAATTAATTAATAATGAATGAAAGAAAAAATTATTAAACTTACCAAAAAATTCTTGATTATCATGTGCATATATGTATAGTGTGCAGAAGGAGTGTGATCTTCCAAGTGTTGATAAAATTGAATTTTTTGTACATAATGTGCACCTGCAACTTTATAACATAAGATTATTGTCGATACTTTGACCACCATATTTTCTAACACATATGAGCAGCTAATATTAGCATATACTTTTCTGTAGGTAGTAAACTAGTATTCATTGGTAGTTAACGTTAACCTATAGTGTACAGTATATGATTTACATTTAGAGGGCATTGTATATTAAATAAAATGATTTTAACATTAACCTACGGCATACAGTATATGATTTACATTTAGAAGGCATTGTATGTTAAATAAATGATTTAAAACAATAAGTATGAACAAAGATTACAGAGATCAGGAGCCTCACTTCCTAGCAGAACAGTGAATAAGGAGATGAGGGCCAAAGACCAGAACTAGTATTTAAAGAAATGTAGACTCCTTCAATCTGAACTGCCAGGCTGTGGGTTACATTGATATTATGGGAAATCTTGCTGGAAGTCTGCCACTGTTGTTAACTTTATTCATCTTTGAAATGTTTGCAAAAATGGAATAATTTTTTAATATATGTAAATGAATACACATTATTTTCTCTCTCTAATATATATTGACATTTACAAGTATTAATTTTGTATGTACCATTTCTGTTTTTATTTCTATCGACATCAGTAAATGTTTACCTAATTATTATATTTCTAGTAATGTACTACAAAGTGCCAAGCTAAAATTTTCTATTTTCTGCCCTTAAAAAATTGCTCAGAAAATTTCACAAATTTATTATATATACCCAAAGTTATTTTTTTAAAAATCTGTCTGTATGTGCATGATACTCAGGATTTTATGTTATTTTTTTTTTCGCTTCTTTATATTACATTGCATATTTTTTCTTTTCAAAGATCCAGGGGTCAATTTTTCACAAATGAAATTTATAAAAAAAATTAAGAAAGGTAAAGCTAATAAGGAAAGATGTTAAAATGTTTTAAATTTAAAATGGTGCCTTTAGAGCTAAGCATGAAAGTTGGAGAACTTTTTTTTTTAGATTTGGCAGTGCAAAATTTTGCTGTTCTATACATTATGGCATTAAATTAGGTATGTGAACAGCATTTTGGAGGGATGCATTAATTACAAAAAATATTTATCTTAAATAATAGACTATAGCACTGTATTAGATATCCACTGTGAACAGTGTTTAGGGATACATTGACTAACAAAATATGTATATTAAATAATAGGTTAGCTCTGTGTAATTAGATAGCAAGTTACTCAAATAGAATTACAGAGTTAGATTATAGCACAGGTTGTCACTTAAGTCTTTTATAGGTTTCATATGGCTGTAAATTTTGTATTTGGGGATCAAAAGAAGAAAAGATGGCAAATTTTGAAAATATACTTGTGATTTTAATTAGAAATATGGTCTTCATTTTGTTCCAAAGATTTCTCTGCCCTGGTGAAGACATTTTCATAACCTGGACCACTCTAGACACATCCAAATTGGCAGTTTCTTCTAAGATTTTGCTTAGTGTTTTAAGATCCTGGAGTTTATTTGTAAACAACCATCTTTTAAAAGAAAAACTTGGGGTATTAAGTCAGGTGACCTTGCTGATTAGTTAATTTTGTCATGCACCCCTTTAAGACTTTTTGGATGCTGTAGTTGTACTTGATAACCCTCTGATGAGTAATTTTGACCAATGAGCTCTTTCTGAACATGCAATGGCGGTAGTATGCACTTACTAAGTGTTCCATTATCATATGTATTGCAGACAGTATTCATAGCGTATAAATTAATACATCTAGTATGGACAACATGTAGTTCAGATAGCATGCATAGTGTATGCGATGTAAGTGTACATAGTGAATGCAGAAAGCATGCATATAGTTCAGACAGCAAAAATAATGTACATAAGGTAGTATATGCTGTGTGTTATGGATAGAAAGCATTAATAACTAACTGCACAGCTAGTATGCATTTTAAGAAAAATAGTCAACTTAAAGTGTCTCAAGACTGAACAAAAAAAGAATGATTTTGTTATTTGCTAACTTGGTCACATGAACATCCTATAAAAATGGTTAGTGTTTAGATTTACAATTTTTGGGGGTGGTGGGAGTTAATAGAAAGCAGAACTCTTAAGCAATGTAGCCTTGATAGGGCTGTTATATATATATGGTTACCATAATGTTTTGTTACTTTTGTAGCCTCTCTATGAGCATCTGGTCACGCCAAATCTGACTCAAGTGATCATTCCATTTGATGCAAGCTGCGATCCATCTGACGTAAAGAAACACGTGGCTGACACAATCTCTCTGGTTCTTAGCAAGGTACGGTATTGTGGATTTTTTAATAAACAACAAAAAATAGCAGGTAGACATTAGAATCAAAATCTTCTTAGTTAATTTGAGTATTTAAAACAAACCATTTAACTTCATTGAACTGATGTATCTGATCTGCAATTTTTATTAACAGAACACTCAGGTTTTTGTTTCTTTTATTGTTAGGAAACCATAAACCCTGCCCATAAATCATCAGAAGTGACCGGAAGCAGTGATGATAATTTTTTTGACAAGTACAATTATCACTTCTGTTCATTAACTGATTTTGGCATCTTCACGTAAGTCTTATCAAGCATGACCATGTTGTTATTTATTGCAAACAGTAATTTCAGTAATAATAATGAGTAGAACCTTGATTATCTAAATTCCAGCTGTTCTGAGATTGATTATTTGTTTGACTCTTTAACATAGAGATAAATGACTGTTTTTCCAAACTTATTAAATGCATTTGAACACAACATGGCTGCATATTTGAGGATGGATTCCAGAATGGCTTTCAACACCTTGGATCTCTGAAATTTTCTCAGTGCCAAAAAAAATGTGAATTTATTTGCTTCATCTTTCAGTAAAAGTAATACACATTTACATGCAATGTTTTCATTATTTAAATGCTGTGCATGCAGACTCTACAGTTTCATGTAATATTTTCATTATAAATAATTTCTACTTGGTGATTGTAACAAAGTGCACGTGTTTCTTTTTGTCTGCAACAACATTGTGATAAGTGTAGTGCTCTGTGTATTGAGTTGTCCATTTGGATTACCCACCATTATCTGGTGTCATGCTGACACATACACCTTAGATGGTAAAAGGTGGGGTCAAGATTCATTCATCTAAACATTTAAATTTGCTTTACTTGCATTACTCATACAATTAGGGATAAGAACAGTAGGCTAAGATGATGGGCCAAGAGAATAAGCCAAAACAGTTGTCTTAGGAGCTGGGCCAAGATAATAACCCAAAACAGTGGGCCAAGACAATAAGCCAAAACAATAGGCCAAGATGATGGGCCAAGATAATAGGTCAAGACAATGAGCCAGAACAATAGGTCAAGATGATGGGCCAAGATAATAGGTCAAGACAATAAGCCAAAAAGTAGGCCAAGATGATGGGCCAAGATAATAGGTCAAGACAATAAGCCAAAACAATAGGTCAAGATGATGGGCCAAGATAATAGGTCAAGACAATAAGCCAAGGTAATAGGCAAGTAAAACTACACCCCATCTTGGACATTACTAAATGTGAAAATATGTAATGGCCTTGTGAAACTCAGAGTAAGTGAACATGTTTTCATACATGGCAGATTGGTGAAATGAAGCTAAACCCACATTAAATTATGAGAAAATGACTGAACGAATTTTAGGCACATAATTAATTGTTAGAGAATATGTGAACAGATGCTGAACAGAAACCAAATTTTTAGACAAAGAGGTAGACATAATAAATTACTTGATAGTTTGTGAAAACATGCTAGACACAATAAATTAAGTTTCTACTTAATTATTTTAGAATATATGAATAGTGTTAATCAGACAAACAGAAAAAGTCCTGCTTCATAGTATAATGGTTGTCATGGCAACTAAGTATCTGTGTAAACTGCCTTGCTATTTCTTTTAGCTTCTGATGATGCTTTCAGTTATGAATCATTTATTATTTTGCATGGCCAAAGATAGCATAGCAAGGAGTTATTTTGCCCAATCTAAGATAATACAGAAAGCAGGTTATTTGCCCAACAAAAGATAATATAGCAAGGAGCTGTTTGGCCTGACCTAAGACAGTACAGAAAGGGGTATTTTTTGCCTGATATATATACTATATCAATGGGGTTATGTCCAACCTAAGATAATATAACAGGATGGTGATTTGCCTGACTTCAGATTGTATAGCAGGGAGATATTTTGCCTTACCTAAGTTAGTATGATAGAATGGTGTTTTACCTTATTTAAGATAGCATAACAAGAGGGTGTTTCACCCAACCTAAAATAGTATAAGAAAGGGATATTTAGTTTTCTTGGGCAGCTAGATGATAACTCTGACAAATTATTTACAAGCCATATCTCGCTTTATTCTATGGCCACTATAATTATTTTATATTTAGTGTTTTGGATATTGGTTTTAGCACCAGTCCTTATGTTAAATTCCTAGTGATGTAATGGTAAATCAGTACTATTTCATGACATGATGGTTTTATCAACTCTATTGGTTGAAGTGCTTTATCAGTATCAAGTATAGGTATCTAAAGAAAATTTCTAGCTTTGTTTATGTTGCAGAATGGAAAGGTTTTCTTAATGTGATTGTGAATTATTTGAATGTTTCAATTACAGTGTGCTTTTATCATATACAGGTCATACAGATTCACTCTCAAAAATGCATACACGAACACAATGATGCACTGAAACTAAGTGAAACGTATATGAGCAATGAAATTTTGCATATTATATAAACATCAGTGAAAGGCTATTGGCAACAGTAATTACTAATTTTGTTTTCAAGCAAACCAAAACATGTTACAGTCAAATTGCCATCAAACTCATTTCCATTAAAACAAAAGCAAAAAAGACAAAACAAGACTGCTTCTGACTAAATCACATCAGTTAAGGAGAAAATATACTGTTGAATATTCTGGTTGTTGTTTTGAATATAAAATCAGTATATTAATTTAAATGGTGGTTACATGCATAAGATCTATTTTGAGTGTCATATATTGTGCCTTCATTCCCTCATTTAGATTTTATGTCTTATATATTTATTATTTATATTTTTGTAATGGGCTGTGTTGTGAAATATATTTATTGAAGAATACATTTTTTTTACATATTATTGTGTTATAAAACTTCAGCACTGACAACACAGGCCAGCATGCCAAGCATACCATTGTTTGATAGGATTACACTCAATGTGTTAACACCTTTGATTCCCAAATTAAGACACATCCATTAAATTGCACTTATTACTTCTGTTTATCAGGAGCCTTTCGACTACACAGAACGTTCTGGGAATGGTCGTGTCACGCCAACCCTTCAGTCGTACACACCCATTCTTTCAAGTTGAGTGTTTAGAGTCAGAGAAGAAAGAAGATGTCGGCATAGTGCTGGGAGCTCTATATGAACCTCTGTTTGCAGAACGTTACCCCTTGGAGTCCAAGGAAGGAAGTGGTGGAGCTGTGGAAGGGTAAGTGTCGTTAACTGCTTTTCTTGCACAGATCTGAGCTGACTCATTTCCTATGGTTAACTTGACATACAGACCTGAGCTGACTCATTTCCTATGGTTAACTTGACACACAGACCTGAGCTGACTCATTTTCTGTAATTAACCTGACATACATCTGAGCTGATTCATTTCCTGTGGTTGACCTGACACACACATCGGAGCTGATTCATTTCCTTTGGTTAACCTGAAACACATCTGAGCTGATTCATTTCCTATGGTTAATCTAACATGGATCTGAGCTAACATATACTGGTGTTCATCTAACACACAGATCTAAGCTGATTCATATCCTATAGTTAACCTGACAGATCTGAGTTCACTCATTACATGTGTTTAACTTGACACACAAATCTGAGCTCACTCATTTACTAAGGTTAACCTGACACTAGATAGTTGAGTGATTTATACATTGTGATTAACTTGGTATACTTAAGAGTAGTGATTCACACTGTATTTAATCTAACACACTTAAGACTTGAAGGATTCACATGCTGTAGTTAACTTGACCTGATTTGAGTGATTACCACACCATGCTTAACTTGACTTATCTATAGATTTGGATGCTGTTGTTAACTTGAAACAGATCTGAAATGATTTACACACAGGCTAACCTGACACAAATTTCAGTTGATTCACAAACAGTATTTTGACACCAATACAAATTGACTCAAACTGCAGTTATAAATTAATTTTATTAAAATAATTTATAGTGCTTAACACCTAAGCATGTGAAACTATATCTTTTAAAAGTAAAAATTGATTTTGTATTTAAACCATTCTTGATATGCAAATTCCAAAGTGAGGTTCCTAATTAGATTTTTCTCTTAAAATATTCTAAACAGTCAGAATATATTTTGTTTTCATGTTTTAAAAGAAATTATGCATTTTTGGACACCTATTTCTTGCACAAACTTGAAACAATATGTGTCTTGGATGATTTTTATTTGTTTGTAAATTGTAAAATAGAATCTGAATTATTTAAAAAAATTTTTAAATATTTTCATATCTAGCAGAAACCTGCTGAAACTCTCTCTCTCTCTCTCTCTCTCTCTCACACACACACACACACACACACACACACACACACACACACACAATTATTCAATTATTCTTTAAGTGCTGTAAAATTGTTTACTGCTTTACACTGAAAAATTGTTAGTTGTAAAATTTGATTTAAAAAGCATTATTTAACAAAATTCTTTTACATAAATGCTTTAAACTTATTACTTTTCCTGTAGTTTTACTGAGCATTCAGCAAGTTATGTTCAACTTTATTTCTCTTCCTAATTTACTCGATAAAAATGCTTTTGCTCTTTTAATAACTGTAGTTGATGTTGACCTTGATCTTGGTGTAGATTTGAACTTGAACCGGGAGCCATCTTTGGCTTTGGTGTTGATGGAGAATGGCTGTCAGAATATGTGCCTTCAGATGCAGCAGAGTATTATTGGACCATAAATGGAGTCAAAGTGTGTACAAAGCAATTAATTTTTTGTTTGTAGGGTGTGTGAATAACACTTACTTTTGGCTTGTAGGGTGTGTGAATAACATTTACTTTTGGCTTGTAGGGTGTGTGAATAACATTTACTTTTGGTTTGTAGGGTGTGTGAATAACATTTACTTTTGGCTTGTAGGGTTTGTGAATAACACTAATTATTTGCTTGTAGTTGTGTGAATAACACTTATTTTTTGTTTTTAAGGTGCTTTTAAAAGCATCAGGGGTGGGAATTGTACGCCTAAAGGCGTAAAAGCGCCCAAATCATTTTCAGTTTACGCCCATTGTTATCTCAGTACGCCCACAAAAAAAAAAGTAAAAAAAAAAATATATATTCCCATAATGCGCATCCTCAAATGGGCGTAGTAAACAAAATTTAGCTTAACTTTGAGTAAAATCCGCCATATCCAAATTATGGCGTCAAACTAGGTAGAACCAGCCTCTATATAGCGATAGCGGACAACTACTAAATTCCGAAAAATTTATCATTTTGCCACAAGTGCTGTGTTTATGTTCCGTATTTATCATGCTTGTGAAATAGTTTGTTGAATAAAACTATCTTCCAACTTTTCATTAATGTATTTTTTATTTGTGAGAGAGTGAGTGGAAGCGTGTACGATCGCATTAAATTAGGTACGGTTGGCGTGTTTCGATAGCCGTGGCAAAAATCTCAATTTCCGGTTTTACCATCGTGTTTTTATATACCTTGCAAACACTAAAACGGACTCCGCTACGATTGTCCTATCAGAATGTATCTTATATCAAATTAAAGAAAAATGAATGTAGAACGCAACCGTGTTAGTTTCAAATCTGTATTTTTATTGTATGTAAAAGTTGATTGTAAAAAACCTATTTTTTAAATTACGTTTTTGCACGGTTATTTCTGAAAATATAGATTTTTGTCTTATATCAATAGAAAGTAGAAAATATCTTCTTTAAAATGATATATAGCATGATAAAGTGGCTTATTCGTAGCGGAGTCCGTTTAGAAAACAAGTGTGTACCCTAAGCACGCGCGAAGACCTAAACACGAGGAAACGTTGTTCACGAAGCGTTGTTTATCATCGAGTCGCCGGCTGTGATTGTTTCAGTGCTGCGTTAAGTAATTCACTAATCTTAATTTACTATAGCTCTTGAAGTTGTAAAAAAGGCTTTATTTAATTGTATGGACGATTCTTGTTTTTTTAACTGCTATTTGTCGGATGTATAATATACTATAGATCTGTACTGTACACCGTAGCGGTATAGACGGTAGCGATCGAGATCGTCATCGGTCATACTCAAAGACGTGAGAGTAGACAAGTGAATTGAAATAATACTATATTTATACATACAAGGTATTATTGCATTAAACAATAATTATTTACAATTTCTGCTGTAATTTGTTTAATAATTTTTTATAATCTCTTCACTTTGGTTCACACCATATGACAATCTTAGATCGTTTTCCCCCACAATAAGTTACTGATTTATTTTCACTGTAAAATGTTTAGTATGTTATAATGGCTCACAAATGACACTTTTTACAGCTATTTAATGGTAGCGTCAATAGTAACAGATTCAGATACACATTAATTAGTTATTAGCCCGATTACTAATTTAGTTTTCGTTTGTGCAGATTTTCGGGGGGGGGGGGGGGGGGCGCTGACTATGGCGGATTAGAACAGGAGAAATTATTGTTAGAGTTAATTTAATTGTAGAAATTGGCCAAGACTTTGAGGAACCCTGTGTCAGAATAACCACAATTATAGTATCCTAGATTCAACCACGAAATAAGGGTAGACCATTTGCCAGTTTATCACAGCTTCCGAGAGTACTAAATAATAGACTGCTGTGTAGATGTTCATAATCAACTGTCACTAGTTTCATTCACCCCTCAACCCTTTTAAATCATCATAAATTTTAAAACATAAGACATGAATAAATGCATTTTAACTAAAAATATCAGATATTTTAATTGTTATTTCATTATAATTACTTAAACAAGTCAAATGGAACTCAAAATAAGCAAAAAAGCATTAATATCATTCATTTTCAGTTTTGGCTCAAAATGCCGTTGCACAAATTGTGTTTTTTCTCATTTTTGAGAATCTATAACTCAAAAAATTACAAAGCTATCACCTTAAAATAAATCAGGCTTCCTTTCAGCATTGGATACTTGAGGAATACAAAAATTTAGTCCTGTCAGATAGATAGTTTTTACTTTAGGGTGCATGCAAAATGGCAAAATGTAAAAAACGTAAAAAAAGCGTTTTTTTTTCCATTTTTCAAAATTGCATTAAAACAAAAACTATGAAAGATTAAACAACCATCTTTTGTAAATTGACTTCTTTCACCATGATAGATATATGGTGTAAATTTCATTCATTTCCAAAGAATTTGAAAAAATGGCTGGTTCTACCTAGTCAAACATGTCGAACGTTGTTCAGCGGGGGAAAGCTTTGACGATTCTGGTTGCCGCTACAAATGGAATTGGGATTGGGTCGATCAAGACTGGGTGGAAACTATCGATGGGGAAAAAGAATCAAAAGTAATCAGGAAAGTTCGGTTCGGCGAATGGATTCGAAAGTTGTCAACCTCTGGTTTTGCCTTCTGCGAGCTGTGCCAAGCAGAGATTAAATACGCAAACCGCGGATTTGGTGCCTTGCAGAAGCATGCTGACACCAACGGACACCGTCAACTGATTGATATTCGTGCAACAAATTCATGCATTCCAGGTGAAAAAAAGCCCCCCAAAAACACGAGCTCAAACAAAAACACCCTTGTTAAAGCATACTATTAAATTGCAATTGAGAAAATTAGTCTTTTACTTTGAATTTGGGAAGCAGATTGTGTGGCGATTTCTAAGCTCAGGTGGCACCAGATTGCACCATTTTGCTTCTTTAGACACAAAATTTTTCCGGGGGGGCATGCCCCCGGACCCCCCTAGATTTTCACGGCGCCTTTGGCGCCGTCACTTGCCAGTAAGCCCAAAACACTTTCACCAATTCCCACCCCTGAAGCATGTTTTACTTTCATGAAATGTAAAATGTACTTAATTTTGTTTCTTTCACTTTTGTGGAGAGCACTTTATTTTCTCTGTCAGTGTGTATACAGAGCACTTTATTTTCTCTGTCAGTCTGTATACAGAGCACTTTATTTTTCTCTCTGTGTGTATACAGAGCACTTTATTTTCTGTCAGTGTGCATACAGAGCACTATTTTCCCCTGTCAGGTTGTATGGATAGCACTTTTTTTTCCTGTCAGTGTTTATAGAGAGAACTTTATTTTTTTTATATCAGTTTATGTACAGAGCACTTTATTTTTCTATAAGTGTTTTACAGAGCACTTTATTTTTCTATAAGTGTTTTACAGAGCATTTTATTTTTATATAAGTGCACAATGGCATTTTATTCTTTTCTATCAGTGTGTGTACAGAGCACTTTTTGTTTTCAGGATGTGTTAAAGACCACTGTATTTTTGTTGTTTTCAGGATGTGTTAAAGACCACTGTATTTTTGTTGTTTTCAGGATGTGTTAAAGACCACTGTATTTTTGTTGTTTTCAGGATGTGTTAAAGACCACTGTATTTTTGTTGTTTTCAGGATGTGTTAAAGACCACTGTATTTTTGTTGTTTTCAGGATGTGTAAAGACAACTTTATTTTTTTGCTTTCAAGATTTGTAAAGAGCTCTTTTTTTAAATTCAAAATGGATATAACATTCTGATGTCTTGGGATCTTTGATTGGTTGTCTAGTTGCTTGATGTATGGTTTATTCTAGTGATTTGCAGCTTTCTTTTTAAATAAAAAATAGATATACATCTGTGCAACTATTTCAAATAATTAAAATTGATTAATTTCATAAATACAGATTACATATTTTAAATGTATGGAACATTCATCAGTGCACTTGTAATTGTCTTGGTTTATAACATGATATATGCAGTTATATCCACGATTTTTTAAAAGTATACTCCAGGTTGAGCTATTATGTTTTGTTGTGTCAGATTCTTTTCCATGCTCATACATCTCCCATTTATTTCTTCGACTTTTCATATACATCACATATGGTTTACTTGTAACTTCTTGTTGATTAAAAACATTTAGTTTACATCAAGTAATGTTTCTGTATTAATATTTTAGAACTCTTTATTTATCTGCAACATTTAGTGCACAAAACAAACAATGTTCATGTCTATGCACTTAAAGTGCTAACGAAACAAAACAAAGTAACATGAAATTTCCATTGACAAAACATTTTTAATTCTTCATAATATTCAGTCACTTATTCTACAGCTGTTATCTGGCCAGGAGTGTACTTATTTGTAAATACTAAATCTATAAAGTTGCAAATCAGATGAGAAATACATGAAGCAATATCAATTAAATGATAATATATGTTTGTGTTCTTTTATTTCACAAAATAACACCAAAACAAATCATGACTAAAATTAATGTGTTTTGGGGGTACCAGATTTCAGAGAAAAAGAGCACTGAAAGTCCCCATGTTGGCATGTATCCGATGGTATCTGTCATGGGAAAACATCAAGGACGTGTTCGGATTTTGAACTATAATTCTCCTTCAGAGGTATGGTTTTCATTGCTTTGCTGTAATACTTTTCTCAGTGTTCTTCTGTCTGAGTTAGTTATATGTATGAAGAGTGCATTTACCTACATAATTTTATTAATTTATAAAATAATGGAATTGTAATTTGATGCTTTAATTAGTACTGTATTCAGCTTAAAAGTGATTTCCTATACCTTATAAAATTTAGCATTTTAATTCAGTGGAAATTTCTTTCTTTGTAAAAAATTGCTGATACATAATTTTCTTTCCTTTTTTCACTTTTTTTTCTTTTTTGGGTGGTGGGGGAGATGACCAGTTGAGCACAGAGGAATGTCTGTATTCTGCAAACATGGATATAATTAATATATAGAAATTTTCAAACAAAATTCTGTTTACGAACAATGACTACCTTCTCAGGCCTTTAAGCTGGTGTGTAATGCAGATAAGACTTGTTATTTGTGGCTTGTGTCATTTGCATTATTGCATATCTGAGGTACCAATCCTGTAGATGGGGACTAATGCTATTATGACTATTCCTGCTGCTCAAGAAAACTACAATCAAATTGCTATCAAATTAAAACATCTTTTGTACACAATTGAGCCTGGAACCTGTGCAAGTGTGTGTATGTGAAATGAATGCATGCAAATGTATTTTAATAGATGTGTGTGTGTGTGTGTGTGTGTGTGTGTGTGTGTGTGTGTGTGTGTGTGTGTGTGTGTGTGGGTGTGTGTGTGCACTAATTATACAAAAATGAAAGTATCATTTGTTAGATAATTCTGAAAGGATAACAACCATTTGGCATTCCTGTTAAATGATTAGCATTTTATATTCTTGTTTTTTTTCTTTTTCACTACTTACTTCTTCATTCAGAATGCAGCCCACCACTGATAAACAGAGTTACCTGTCTATATAATTTTACAAACAAAACTCTGCTTACAACTAGTGACATGATTTCAAATCTTCCAGTTGGTTTGATGCATCTATTTGCAATCAGAATTCTTATTATTATCAACTTTTTATAGGAAATTGTTTTTTAGGCATTTATATGTGTGTGTATTTTATAAATATAGTTGGTATTTGAAATATTGAAATGTGGCACACATTGCTATTTTGAAGGAATTATTGGCTGAGTTTGAACAGAAGCAGCAATATTGGAACTACATGTTTGCTTATAATGCACTTGTGGATGAACATGGTGTTGTCAGGTAATTCTAGATTATGCATATATATTAATTGCTCTCTGATTTAGAAATTTACTGTAAAATAAAATTATTGGTGTATTTTTTAAATATACAAAACATTTTTTTTTATCATGCTATATTACAAATAAAAAAATAAACAAATGTGAATAAAATCCATTTACATGTATTTTTAGAGTGACTTACTTTATATTCACATATGTTGTTGACACTATCTATGAACAAGACATGCATATTGTAAAACATGGGTCAAAGCTTTAGGGTAGGTACATGAGATGGGTAACATCCCATATATAGTCAGTAAAAGAGATTAGTTAAATAACACCTCTTGTATGCAGTCAGTAGACTTGTTGAGATATATAACACCCTCTATGCTTAGTCTGTTTAACTGTTGAGATAAACACCCTATGCACACAGTCAATAGCACTGTTAAAATAAATAATTTCCCTTTTGCATGCAGTCAACAGAACTGTTGAAATAGATAACACAGCTTTACACACAGTCTTAGAATACCTGAGATAGGTAACACCCCTTTGCGCACAAGCGACAGATTAGTCTTCACTTCCAGAAACTCTTTTTTAGTGTGTGAGAAGATTTCAATATTGCTTTTCTTCTCATTTTAAGTTTGTCATTTATCACCCTTTGTCATAATTTGTTGTGACTCTCTCACTGGTAGTGCTAACTTAGATGCGTACACACACACTTGAATGCACACATATTGATTTGTATTTCGGGCATGTCTGCATCCATGCCTCTTTACTTGTGTTTGTGATGCTTGAGAGAGAAGAGAGTAAAAATATGATATGGTTCAAGGATGAAATCAAGGACACTGCAGAAATAGGAACTGGTTAGATATTCTAAAAAAAATACAGACTTCTTTGATGATCTGTTTTACTTTTGTTTTCATTAAGAAACTTTATTTTAGATTGCAAATTTACATTATTATGATGAGTTACTTTTAATGAAATCAATCACACATTTATTTTATGATGTCAGTGTTCAGGTTACTACAGACTGAGACTATTCTAATTAGTCATCTTTATATCACAAAATTTAGTTTATGAAATAACAAATTTATTTTATTTTGAGTGGTTGATTTTATAACGAGTTCATTTTATAGTGGAATGTTTTTCTGTGTATTCACAATTTTATAAAATGGTAATTTAATTTTATGATTCCATGGTTTCATCATACATCCCTAATTCATATTTTTGATGTCATATAATAAAGCACTCAGGAAAGGTTGAATTTGTGATATATTAAAATCATGAAAGAAAGAACAAGATAAACAATCCCTCATATATGTTTGACTTGTACTGCTTACTTTTTGCTCTCTCATTTTCCTGCTTACTTCTTGCTCTCTCATTTTCCTGCTTACTTCTTGCTCTCTCATTTTCCTGCTTACTTCTTGCTTTCTCATTATCCTGCTTCTTGCTCTCTCATTTTCCTTATGCATCTTCACAAATGGATGTAGGTTGCCTCATTTTGTAATTAATTTAAGCAATATATATATCTTCCAAAAACTGTCTTTCTTGCAATACACATTTCAAGTGCATTTGTGTGTTGAGTAACAATCCTAATTTTTACAAATGTGTGGATGCATTTTGTCAAAGCACTGAACTTTGCATCAGATGAGACAAATGATTGAGAGATTCAATATTTTCCTTGTAAACCATTTATGTTGGTTTGGTTTATTAAAATTACTAAACATCTTTATTTCTTTTGCATAATGTATCACTATTTATATGTAATTAACTGTACATTGGAACTGCTGCATAACTCTGAGGCTCACACACCAGTTTCCAGGAACATTTGTGTATAGATAGATAAATGAAAGTAACCTGTGAAATATGAACATTGATGTCTTTTCAATTTTAGCTACATAAATAAATTTCTGAGTTAAAATATTACACTTTTTAAAATCAGTTACTGTGACACCTATTCACAACAAGGACAAGTTGGCCTAGTGATCATGGGACAAGAGATCACACAAAAACGAAACACATGCAGCATCAAAATTTTGAGCACGGGTAATCCAGGAGTTATTACATTTGGCATTGGTCCAGAAAATTACAATACCAACAGGCACCCTGGCTGGGATGCCAACTCAATCGCTTTGCATGGAGACAATGGAGAGTGAGTTGAATTATGATAATTTAACAAACGTGACTAAGTTTGTTTTATATGTTGAGAGTGGATGTATGCATGATTTAATTATGCTGTTTGTGATATTGAAAAATGTGATGGGAAAAAAATCAATATTATTAATTTTCTTTATTCCTAATTAGTTTGTTAAACACTGAATCCAGCTAAATTAAAAAAAACATAATATGAAAGCTTTCTGATTTAATGTCTTTTGAATTTCGTATTAAGAAACTGGGATAGAGGTGTTCTGTGATTAATTTATTATAATTTATTTAATTTGTCAATAGACATGGCTTTCTATAATACATAATGTTACTTGTAAATAAACTTTTCTTTTCTTATGACCACATCATTATTAAACAAACTTGTCTTTTTCTTATAAATAAGTCCCAACATCACCTTTTTACAGGAATGCGTAATGTTTACTACAAAAAAACAAATTTGGTGATTTTTTGTGTGACAAAGTTTGATACTGTAATACAATTGTTTGTGGATGTAAAAAGCTTGGCTAAAATTAAAGATAATTTCTTTATATAACATGCTGTTGTAATTTATTTAACATGACTTAAACTGTGTTTGAAAGAAAAATAATTACACTTTCTAGCTGTTGGATGTGGTTTTGTTAAAAATGGGGCATGGGAGTCATTTGTTGTGATTAAAAAATTTGCTTTGGTTTGGGATTTTTTAAAACTTGACTGCACATGACTTTTTCTTAAGTAAGAACAAAAAAATAAGGGTGTAACCATAAGCTTTCTCCTGATACTACTTTTTATTAACAGAACTTTAAAACTCAAACTTTGGTTGGTAATCAATTAAAAACTTGGCTCATTTTGAAATCATTGCTGTAAACACATTTGAATGAATATTTTCTCTCTGAAAAATTAGCTAAAAGGAGTTTTCATTTCTCTACAAAATTAGTATTTAATATTTCATGTAGCTTTAGCTGCATTTAGTGCAAAGAGTTTCTGTTAGTTAACTAAAAAAGCATCTGCTTAAAATTCTAGCAATGGCCATGTCATGTGTGTTAGAAAATTTAGAGCTGCAGCAAACTTTGAAATCGATATATTTTGATGCTTTTTACTTACATTGGTTAGTATTTCTTTCAATAAATATAGCTCTTTATTTGTGTATGAATTTATTTAGTAATTGCAAGTTAATTTTGGTAGCTATGTGATTGCAAGATCAATTGTCTTCTGATCCTCAGTTCTAGTTTCAATTATTAATTTGCAATAACCCTACTCTTATTTCAAACCAATTTTAAACTGTATATAAATCATACATTGGTAAAAATAAAACTTTAGTTTTGTTTTATATTAGTATTTATTAATGCTCAATTTCTTTGAGACTGTTATTATTTGATTAATAATAATATTTTACTCTTAATTTAAACATTACTGAGATAGTGACTATTTTTTCTGGGGGTTTTTGGTTGAAGAGTCAAGCTAGAAAAGAATAGCACTATGCTTTCAAAAAACTGTGACAATCAAGCTGAAGTCTCCTTCAGCTTATTTTTATTAAAAATGTATTTTGTATATGAATTTCATTTAATGATAAAACTTGATCAAGCAATTATATTTAATGCTTAAACTTAATCAAGCAATTATATTTTCAGGGTCTAGGCTTTACAAATATTACACTTAATGTATATTATAAACACAGTATTAATTAGTATCTGTTTAATAATTTACTTGTACATGTAATAATTAGTCTAGATACATGGAATTTACAATTGTTCTCCTAAACATAAAAAAAATAATTGCTAATAGTAAATTAATATTAAAAGTCATAAAGTATTATTATCTGATTTTTAAAATTATATCTTGATTTTTAGATGACTTTTACTTTTTAATCATTATCTGTTTTTCTTTTATTCCAGTAAATAAATCTGTACAGTAAACAGATTTCATCAGTAAATACATCTGTAAAGCAAACGGGCCTATAGAATAAATATACCCATAGGTTTCCTTCTGTGTAAATGCTGAGGACAAAAGTTACGTCCAGATTTTATAAAATATTTTTTTGACTTTAGACAGACTTTGGTGTGCAGTGAAAGAGCTTCAGATGTGGAACTCT
Organism: Sinotaia quadrata; assembly: GCA_028829895.1. Lineage (NCBI taxonomy): Eukaryota > Metazoa > Mollusca > Gastropoda > Architaenioglossa > Viviparidae > Sinotaia > Sinotaia quadrata. Next base: position 33,949,354 of record CM054183.1, on the reverse strand, counting down.
TATTTTAAAATGAAGTACATAATAGTATTTCCATATTTTTCAGGCTCTATAAAAGCGTTGGTCGTGGGGAGAAGCCATCCTCAGATTGTTATATCTGGAAAGCTGGTGACGTCATCACCATTACTGTCACTGGATTCAAGGGTGATATGATTACCACAGATGACTCTCTCAATGTGCAGTTTACTCACAACAACAGAGTGGTGAGTAAATTTATTTATAAATTTATAACATTCTCATCTATCTTACTGCATGATGTTACAAAACTATTCTCACTTTGCAACCTGAACCTTGCTTATGGGGTACTAACTAGGAGGCACCACTCATGGTTCATCCAGTATAACCTAGATAATCCTCATCTGATAAGTGTTCAAGAAAAAAATATTCTTCCAGAAAAATTCCTTTTTTCATAACATTTATTTATAATAAAGGGAAATGAATAATAGCCAGGATGAATTGTCGGAGAGGCTTTGATTATTCTTATTTGGTAAGTTTTCCAGAAAAAAATATTGCATTGTGAAGAAAGCTGAATGATTTTGGTAGTTGTGTGCATCATGACCATTTTAAAAGCCTCTTGTTTGAATGGTATCTTAGTCTTAATGGAATGTTCTTTGTCATTGGTGTAATATTAAATGGTTTGATTCCCTCACTGTTTCTTCTGCTATCTAAGCTGACTTTTTAAAGTTAGTAGAATGGCAGTTCCCAGGATTAATGGTTACAGACACAGGATTGTTGACATTTTTAGACATTTTAATGCATCAAAACGTTTTTCTTTTGGAAATAAGTCTCTCAAGGATGAAATCTAAAAACCCAAGGATCGAAAGAAATATTTATATAAGTTTTGAAATATTATTATAAATTTTAATAAAATCATGGAAAGGTGGACCAATATATTATATCTGCCAGTTCTCCCATAGTTTGAGATTATTTGCAGTCTTTGAAATTTCATCTTGAGCCAGTCACGAAAGGTGCATAATACAATTATTGTTTAAGAATGTCAGATTCTGTTTAAAGTCCACAAACTCAGAGGAGCTTCAATTTTTTTGCAGCTTAAGATTTTATAGGAATGTGGCTTTGAATGAGATTGTAGTAGTGGTTTGAAAAAAGAAACCTTTGTCTTTCTCTAGGTGCTATCTGTGAGATATGTTTCCTTTGACCTCTCAACTCTCTACATATGCAGCAACAGTTACTCATTCGGCCACTGTCTTCTCCTCTCTCATTTGAAGTTGTTATCTCCCCTCAAGTTTTTTACTGCATAAATATTTATAAATATATTTTCTAATTTATGAGAGAAATTCCTGAATCCTGTTCTTTTTTCTCCTTTGGTATTCTCATCTGGTTGTATGATGGGGGAGGGGGGGATTTTTTTTCTGTATAAAGTAAGCTTTTGCTGACTAATTATCAGATGAGCTTGTACACAGGACCTCTCAGCCTCCCCAATTTTTTTCAATAATACCCCACATATAGGTACTAAAGAGCAATACACATGATACATTGCTTGGTACGCTGTTTATTGTTTATCTCCCCCTTTGGGGAGTTGGGGAAGAATGAGGATTTCAATAGGCTTTGTCTTGTGTGCATTCAGAGCCCATACAAACTCCTTTATACTGATCTAGTAAGTATTCAAGTATAAATTATTTTATTTAGAATAATTCCTCGTTATATGAGGTAAAGCATTCATACACATAGTGACAAAACAGTACCATGTAAAAATTACTGATTTAAGGAAAGCACAGGAAATGAATTACTAAATAAAACAGGGGGAAAATATATAAAGGTTTCTCTCTCAAGATTTCTTTTCATATGTTTTTGTTATGGGGTTGTACTGTTTGCCATGTAAAATTATGAAATATCTAATAAAGACCTGTTTTTGCTTCTTTTTTTTGTGCAATAAGACAACAAATGGTGTTTATCTAAAATAATAATAATGATAATACAATCAAGTTCCAGGTTACAAATGAATTTCATTCTTAAGGATATTTATCACTTGATTTTGTATGTTAATCGAAATTGACTTATTCAGGCAATGCACACATTGACCAAGAGCATTGGCTGACTTAAAATGGCATCTGATTCCTCAATGATGCCAAGCAGCGTATGTCTAGTTTTTTTTTTAAAAGTTGAAAGTTGTTTGTCTCTCCTCTTAAAATTTAATGAATGGATGTTACTAGTCCAAAAGAAAACACAATGTCAGCCTTTTCAGCTCATTTGTATCAGCAAGTTGCATAACTCAGCACCACCAATAACTAGGAACTCACCTCTAATAATATTATTAATAATAATAAATAATAATACTTAAAGCAGCATTTCTTAGAAGTGCCTTCATTCTCCATAAAACCTTAAACCTCTGAGTTTCTGTAGTGTTTGAGACCAAAGATCACTGACAATCTGATAAAGAACTCGTGAGAAGAATAATATTAGGAAGAAAATGGATGACCTTATTTAACATTTATATATGTCAGATTTCTAAATACTTCAGAAGCAAGGCTTAAGCTTCTGACATTTTTCAATTTGCAGTGAATCTTTTCCTCTCAAATTTTTTATTAATAATTCAGCTCTCAGTCAGCCAGTACCCCACACACAAATACAGAGTATCCTTTTAATACTTTATTTGCATTTTTTAAATGTAGAATATCATTGTAATGCTTTGTTTGCCTTATGAAAATATTAAAAATTAAAATTGTTTGTTTAAGCTAAGACTGAGAACTTCATTTAGTTTGTGAAAATATGAATTTGAATCTAGTTAGTTAAGCAAAGAATAAAAACGATCTGGTTTTTTCAGGTGGATACCTGCACATTTGTGTATAAAGCTGAACTTGGGGTTCGGTGTGTATTTATGATTGGCATGCGTTGCAATGGAGACAAGGCTCAAATCCTGAACTACAGACCTCTACATCTACCACAGGTGTGTCTGTTTGACTGACAGAATGTATGTTCATAAAGATGTTTCTTGCAGTTTGCAATTCTTAGTATAGGGCAGAAGACCAAAGCCATATTAGAATTTTGAAGGGGCTTTACAGGCCATTGCTTATGTGAACAATTAAATATATGCAATTTTTTTAAAAAGGCAACAGAAAACACTATTCTGTAAGTGTAATCTGTATAATGAAATACATACTGCGAACATGCCAAATATTTGTCAGTATATTAAAAAAAGTTTGATTTTATGTTTACAAATATCCTTAATCAAAACTAAAAAAAGATATTTTATAATAGGACATTTTTGAAATTCTATTGATAAAAACTCACAAATTTGTACCTTACATATATGCATTCAAAACTTAAGAAATATATTTAAAAATTTTTCATTCTTCACTAAAATCTGTGAATATTATTTCAAACAAGATAACAAAATCATGATTAAATAAATATTATTTAAAAACTAAGTAACAAAATCAGGATTAAACAAATATTATTTGAAACTAGGTAACAAAATCGGGATTAATTTACATATTGAAAATCTTTAGGGGAAAAACACCTGTTACAAGGATTGATGATGATCTGTGCCAGGATTTATACATTTAAAATCTTTAAGGGACACACCCATTATAAGGATTGATAAAAATGAACTGATATCTCTTGTATGCTCTCTTTTTGGTTTGATTGCACCTGCTATAAATTCGCTATTGATGTTCTAATTTTGAATGCAAAAGAAATATACATGTACTTGTGCATGCATTTATGTGCATGATCTGTTAAGTGTGTTGCACAAAGGCATTTAAATATGAAGTAGTGGCATAACTCTGATTGCTGGACCCCTCAAAAATTTAACATACCCCACCTTTTACACACTATCCATTCACTATGCACACCCTTGCATGCACACACACACACACACACACACACACACACACACACACAGACACACACACACACACACACACACACACACACACACACACACACACACACACACACACACACACACACACACAGAGTCAGTTTTCCAGACCCATCTGTCAGCTCTTTGTCTTGTGCCCAGTGAACATTGGACTTGAGCCTGAGTAGATTATTTTTAATTATTTAAATTTCAAGTACACTTCTTTTAGAAATAAATTTTGTGTCCCATTCTCTTGAAAGGCCTCCAAGCACTTCTGGAGCACTAGTCATGCCACCAGTATGAAGTTTATGTTTCTGAATAATTTTTTCACATGGTACTCAGATTTGTCCTTGCCATATTGATAGTATTTGAAACAATGGGCATATTTTAAACCTGTCCTGAAAATCCCTTTTCATTTTATTGTACCTACAGTCACCACAGAGGAATATGGTAACTATGGGCCGGTCAAGTTACATCAATCCAATGGATGATGGCACTCTGAAGTACAGGTGAGTAGATTCCATGATGGTTTTAGTGCCCAAGACAGTTTGTAAAACTTGTATTAGCTGTACTGGCCAGGAGACTAAATACAAATGAGTCTTGATGTGTGTAAGGTGTCCCTGTTTTGCAGTTGTCATTTACCTTGCTTCCTGCTGCTGAACAGGAATTTTTCTAAGTAAATAAGTTGTTTCTGACTTATTACCAGAAGTGCTTTGAAACGTATAAGATATGGTCAGTATGCCAGATTAACTGCCTTGGAAAAATAAAAAATTAAAGTGTTTACTGATAAAATTCCTTGCCTCTAGAGATCTCCACTAGTACCCAGGAGCAAGGTATCTCTCTAAAGATAGAAGAGAGGCTGGAGGATGATTTATGTACACAATTGGTAATCACTCAGGAAAAGAAATTATTTGATATAGTAAATGGATTTTTTCAGATTTATATACTAAAAATTCTTTGCTTAAGAAGAATAGTTAATAGAACACATGAATTTTCCACTACTGTAATCAAAATTTCTTTTCTGTGTGTATATGTATGAGTGCATGTATATGAGCATGAATATGTGTTTGTGTGTATAAGCATGTGTGTGTGTGTGCATGCGTGCGTGCGCGCGCATGTGTGTGTGTGTGTGTGTGTGTGTGTGTGTGCAGGGAAAGAAACCAAGCTGCTAATAATAAAATGAATGCTGAGGGTGTGTGTGTGACCTACTAAAGAGCTCATTAAAAAAATCAGAAGCTATCATAGTCTTGTCTCTGTAATAATAATCTAGAGGAGATAGAAGATGATTTTCAACACATAACTGCCATGATACCTTTAAAAGCTGTATTCCTATAGAAAGTTAATTTGGATGAAGGGAATGTTCTCTTTGAAGGGATTGTATATTTCAGTGTCCCTATGATGCACTGCACTTCTCAAAGGGACCTCTCTGACTAGCTGACTCATTAGGATCTGCCTAACTGACACAATAGGACCTTCCTGACTAGCTGACACAATAGGACCCATCTTATTGGATAACACATTAGGATCTGCCTAACTGACACAATAGGACCTTCCTGACTAGCCAACACAATAGGACCTTCCTGACTAGCCAACACAATAGGACCTGTCTGATTGGATGACACATTAGGACCCATCTAACTGACACAATAGGACCTTTCTGATTGGATGACACATTAGGATCCATCTAACTGACATAATAGGATCTTCCTGACTAGCCAACACATTAGGACCTGTCTGACTAGCCGACACAGTAGGACCTGTCTGATTGGATGACACATTAGGATCCGTCTAACTGACACAATAGGACCTTCCTGACTAGCCGACACAATAGGATCTGTCTGATTGGATGACACATTAGGACCCATCTAACTGACACAATAGGACCTTTCTGATTGGATGACACATTAGGATCCATCTAACTGACACAATAGGACCTTCCTGACTAGCCGACACAATAGGACCTGTCTGATTGGATGACACATTAGGATCCATCTAACTGACACAATAGGACCTTCCTGACTAGCCGACACAATAGGACCTGTTTGATTGGATGACACATTAGGATCGATCTAAATGACACAATAGGACCTTTCTGATTGGATGACACATTAGGATCCATCTAACTGACACAATAGGACCTTCCTGACTTGCCGACACAATAGGATCTGTCTGTCTGACAGAAGGTGATGATTTGCTTCCCACCCACTCCATTGCTGAATATAATCCACTACTCTGGAATTTTCTAGGATCATGATGACCCTATCTGATATTAAATGTTCCCATGTCTTGAGAGCATGAGAAATAGCAAATATTTCCAGAAAGTCTATGAGTAAATTTTTCTTTAATAGGAACCAAGTCCCCAGAGTTACCATGAAATTAGGAAGTAGCATTGTGCCTCCATCCAACACCCCAATTCTAATAGGTTTGCATCTCTGCAAATTTGTAGGATGGGTAAGAACAGAATGGTTATGCTGTCAGATACACATATACAGACAAATGAAGTAAACCACCAGAAATTAATCATAACAGTCAAAATTTTGTCTATGTGTGTCAAGCCTCCTGCAGAATTTTTTAGATTTAGATCAGCACATGGTAAGGCTGTCACTATCTTTCTTGCCATCATATGTTACGGCCTAAATAATTTTCTGAATATAAGCATCCACCACTGTAAGCATGTTGCTTCAGAGCATACCATGATGAATTAAAATCTGAGATGGGTGTCACAGTTGTTTGTTCTGCTTTGCTTTGAAGTTCTAGGCTGAAGGAATCTTATCAAGTCTTTCATATCAAAAGTTAGCAGTGTTTGGGTTTCTGTGAGTGTATACAAAATCATCCAGCAGCTGTAAAATGCTACTCCTTGAAAAGTTTGAATCCAATACTTTTGCTAGCTTGTTCAGAATATGTAAATCTATAACAAGTCCCCATTTATTGGATAGATTTATTACCAGAAAATGTATACTGTAGAAAAATATCTTTCACTTTCTTTACTATAGTATTTTTCTCTAGGAGATAGATTACTTTTGGAGATCATTTTCACGATCTGATGGTATATGGTTGGGTGCTATTTTCCTCTTGCTTGAGAAAGATGTCAAATGCCTCTCACTTTTGTGGTTGCATTAGGGAAATTGATTACATGTCACTTTATGAACTATTTTAATTAATTACTTATTGTACCTGCAAATGAATCTAAAGATTTCTTTGTGAATACAAGAGCTTGGATTTAGAATTCCATGATCCTATCATTGTTTAGTTAGAATAAGAGCATTAGATTTATTAGACTCATTGAATCAACATTTATTTCTTCTTCCATAGGAATTATTAAATCCTTGAGTTTGTCTTACATTCTTTGTGATAATTACCAGTACACAAAACCCTCTTACCATGGTTCATGTGCATGTACAAGTACTTTCATTTCTATGATGGAGAATTAAAACCTTTAATCAGCTATGTTATCTTTATTTCCCTTGTAGCATTGTTCTTTGGTTGAAAGACTAGTAGATTATGCATTTGTATTCATTTCTCATGTTCCAAATTTAAATAAATCCTTTTAGCTTTCCTGTTAAAAGAGTAGTAGATTATATATTTACTTTTAATTCACGTATACTGTAAATATTTTATTTGTATTTATGTCTTATTAGTCTGTGATAGCATTGACTCACCTTAAGTAGTAATGTCTGGTTAGAGGTTTAGTTGTATTATTGGAAAGTCTTTTACAGCACTGTAAGGGTTTACACTTATATATTTTGATATTGATTTTGAAAAGCTTTAAAATGGTTATTTGCCAGTATTTAAGTATGAATTTCAAAACTATTCCTTTCAAACTGTTGCAAATATTCAAATTTTCATTTAGAAATCTTTTGATATTCTAATAATTAAAAAAATTAACACAACATGATTATGAACTTAAGTGATTTTGTCTGAACTGATTTAGTCATAGAGAGGTTATTATTTTTTAATTTTTTAAAACTCTTTTCTGGTAGAAAATTCAAAGAGAGAAGTTATTATGGACTGTTCATTTCCAAGACTCCATTCAGCAAGCAACTGCCATACTTTGAGATGCATGTTGTCACCTGTAACAGCAAGCAGCATCTTGCCATTGGAGCATGCCACATGTTCTACCAGCACAATTCAATGCTAGGGTGGCACCAAGGCTCCTTGGCATATCATGGTGATAATGGACAGTGAGTACATTTATGCCAGTTGTTGTATATCATTACAGGACCTCTTTTTGCATTTTCTATCCCATTTAATACAGGACCCCTTCTTATATGTCTTTTCTATCCCATTTAATACAGGACCCCTTCTTATGTGTCTTTTCTATTCCAGTTACCACAGGGCCTCTTCTAATGTCTTTTCTATTCCAGTTACCACAGGTCCTCTTCTAATGTCTTTTTCTATTCCAGTTACTACAGAATACCTTCATGTGTCTTTTCTGTTTCAGTTAATATAGGGCCTTTTCTTATGTACTTTTCCTCTTCCAGTTAATATATGAACTGGCAGTTCTGAAAATGACTAATATAATACATACATGTAGATATATAGACTAATAATAGAATGCATGCAAAAAGATGTGATGACTAATAATATACATACATACAGATTTCATTACTAATAATATAATACATGCTTGTAGATATAATGACTATTATACTATAATCAGTAGCATAACTTTTGCCCCTGCAAACCCTGTAATGCTTTTTAGCCTTGTAACAGAAGGGGCCCAATGTTTGTTCCTTTAAAAAAAAGTATATACATGATCAAGTTTTCACAGAGCACACTGCAAGCTGATTCTTTGTGGAGCAGAGAGAGTGTATGTGCATGCATGTGTGTGTATGTATGTATGTGCACATGCACATTTGGAAAATGGGAGAAAGTCATTTTATTTTTTTGCGGGATGGATGGGGGGGGGGGGGGCAAATATTTGAAGTTATGCTACTGAATATTATAAATAAGTTTGTATATAATGACTACTGATATAATACATTGGTGTAAATATAATGATTAATTAATATGCCTGGACATAAATGTACATATAACTATAACAATGTAATATTTGCATGTAGATATAATATCTAATAACATAATACATATGTATAGACATAAAAATAACCTTATATATTCTAGCATAGTCTACCATTATTTAAAGGTAGTAAAAGTCTTAAACAAATGAGTGGTTTTCAACAAAAATAATTTAAGGTGTAGAACTTATATATACATTGCTGTTTAATGCTTTTCTAGAACTTGTATATGCATTGTTATGTAATACTTTGTTAAATTCATTGCTGTATAATGCTTTGTTAAAACATATGCATTACTGTACAATGCTTTGCTAGAACCTGTGTATATATTGCTGTATGCTTTGTTAAAATCTGTTTATGCATTGCTATATAATGCTTTTCTAGAACCTGTATATAATTTTGCAGTATAATGCTGTGCTAGAACATATGCATTGCTGTACAATGCTGTGCTAGAGCCTGTGTATGCAATCTATTTAATGCTTTGCTAGAACCTGTTTATACATTGCAGTATAATGAATGCTTTTCTAGAACCTGTATATGCATTGCTCTATAATGCTTTGGTGGAACATGTATGTGCATTGCTGTATAAAGCTTTTCTAGAACTTGATATGCATTGCTGTATAAAGCTTTTCTAGAACTTGATATGAATTGCTGTATAATGCTTTCCTAAGAACCTATAAGTCATACTTCTGACTTTAAGTAGGCTGGCAGTTTTAAACCCTTCAACACTTTCCATCAGTGAACTAACAATTACCAGTGGTGCCTGGCTTATGTCTTTCAGTGGTCAATTGAAAATGGAATACCTAAATGGATTGTAATTAAAAATGGTTTTAGTCTCTGTGTGTAATGAAAATGATTATGATTATATTATTAATTGCAAGTAATGAGAATCTGAATTTATTTTATTAATGATCCTCCAACAGACACCACTCGTCTATCACTTGGCGGATATGCAGGCACTGTAAACGTTTTCTCATTTCCACAACATAAACAACATTTACAGTCACATAATCTTTCCATAGGGGAAAACTTCTTACTAAAGGAGAAGACAAATCCAACTTTTAATTTATATTTAGCAAGCCCTCATCCACCCACTTTCTTCTCCAACATAAGATTATCAATAAGCGTAAGAAGGTCAATAAATTTATTAAATGAACAATTAAATATACATATGACAATCACAATGAAATAGATTTCTTGACATCAGTATTCCACAAATTCACATTTGGATAATATGTACATTTCACTGTCTTATAATTAAAAATATAATTACAATTCAACACTAGAGTCAGTACAAATCACAGAATAGAAATGGAGTTATTAGAGATATTTAATTTAAAGTCTTTTTTTACATGATCAGGATTAAAAGTTGCCGCAGCAGTCCTCACTTGCTTTTGCAACAATGTCACAATGTCATCATGTGTCTCCCACCATACGCATGGAAAACACTGTCAACTTGGACAAACTTCAGCACTCTCCTCACCATGTCAGTTCTTTCAAGCAGAACATGATGATTACAGTAATTCTGGTAACTTCTGTGTACTAGAATTCTCCTGATGAATCCAGCATATACAGCAAAGTATATAGCATACTCCTTATACTTACACATCACACTAGACATTCCCGCACCATCCTGGTCGTTCAAGTTTCTAACCGTGAACATGTAAAGGGTAACTGGAAACTGAAACTCAAAACTCAATAGTGCAAGTGAAAGGCTACTGCAAAATATAATTAAGAAGCAAACCTATGTTTCCCGTTTATCACAATATAACTCTATTCTATTTTACACTCCATTCTCAACTTACAATTTCCTGCAACAGTATTTATTCGCCCGATATATGCTCACAGCAAAATAAATACAGCATATCAAACAATGTCAAGTGTTAGCGCACTACATGTGTGCAGCTTAATTCAGACATTTGTAGAAATAAGTCAACTGACATCTCTACATAAACACAAATGTAACATATCAATAGAACAAATGCATGAAATATTTCAAATTTTCTCTCTCTCATCCAGTCAGTTTAACTCACCATCAAGCTGTGACTGTCTTTCAAAGCTGGACTTCTCCTTTCCCATCCAGATTCAAAGTGGTCAGAGAGTAGAATTTTCTACAGCAAGTGAATTCTTTAATCTCAGTCTGTTGGCTGGTCTCAATCTTATAAATCATGATCATTGGATAATAGAAAACTACTCACTCAGTTTGCATTATGTCAGCTTTTTAGAATATTCTTGCCTTGAGTTTTCAAAAATAACATAAGGAGTGCCCAAGGTCAGGTTACTCTGACAATTTAGCAATTTGTTTAACAATTTAAATTTAAAATAGGGAGAGGCAAATTTACTCTGTCACACTCAGATTCTCCTTTGCATTAATTCAGATTGCAGGAAGTTAACTGAATAAACAGAAGAAATACATCTACAGTAATTAAAACACACAATGGATACTGATTTATTTACATAGAGAATGATAGAAGTGTTTAGAAGATACTGATTTATTTAAGAGTAAAAGAAGTGTTCACAAGATAATGATCCTATCTGCTCATTCAGAATGAAAGCTAAATGTTGGTTGTTTTAGACTTTACCTGAACTCAGGATCTGGTACTGCAAGCCCGGATGGTGCCTCTGCAGCATATAAGACAGGTGATATTGTTGGCTGTGGAATTGATTTTACCCAAGCAAAGGTGAATGCAGATGGTACCATAAAGCCTCAGCAGACTCTGACTGTCTACTTCACCAAAAATGGGAAAAAGGTATCTGTTGTCTGCCTTTGTAAACAATGTGCTTATACTTGGCTTTATTATGACTAAGATATTATGATCTTTTGTTCTTAAAAATCTATTTTTTATTTTATTGTAATTATCTGTCTTCTGTTGTTGCTAAAAAGACACCTGATTTATATTTATGAAAGTATCTGTCATCTTTGTTGTTTAAAATCAATTCTGATTGACCTGCAGAAGTGGTATTTATTGTGAATTATATTTTTTTATCATTTCATCAATGTTAGATATCAGTCATCTTTCATCATTACAAAGATAAGACATTCATTTTCATGTATTACAACAACATTTGTTTCTCATTGATGAAGTGAGTTTTTATTAAAGATACTTCACAAACCTTTACCAAAAAATCAAATAATAATAATAATAATAATATATTTTAATATCCCAGAAATTATAGAAATCTTTATTTATGTCTGTTTAAAGAACACTTCTTTAATATTTGGCTTTACCGAAATAGTATTTCAGTCTTTACAACTTTAATGCTTTCCCTATTTTTGTGGTTCTATGTTGTAGGTACACAAGACACAATACCATTCAGAAGGCTTATATTTGGCTTTACCGAAATAGTATTTCAGTCTTTACAACTTTAATACTTTCCCTATTTTTGTGGTTCTATGTTATAGGTACACGAGACACAATTTGAATACCTTTCAGAAGGCTTATACCCTGCTGTCAACATGCATTATGAAAGTGATGAAATCAAACTCAACAACTACTATCCTGGACCCGAGTCACAAAAGTTTGGAGTAAAGAAAATCGTAAAAGAGGTGTGTAATCTTGTTTTCATTAATTTTTTGATTTGGAACTGATTTTTAAAATAGTAACAGTAGTAACAGTAATAAACTATAATGTAATAATAAAATAAATATTTGATAAACTTTTAAATTCAAAACCTTTAAAAACCAGTGGTTCTCAACCTTTTTTGCCCCATGCAAGAATGTCATTCCTCCTTTTTTTTACCTTATGTAAGAATGTTATTCCACACTTTTTACCATGTGTAAGAATGTCATTCCCCCATATCCTGACTCAAAAGGTGCATTCCAGGATAATATGCAATTTGGGTATGTGGTCCTAATTAACCCCTTGAAACCCTAACATTTTCTCCACACGCACGCACGCACGCATGCACACACACACACACACACACACACCAGTTGAGAATCCTTGCGTTAAACAATGTTAAAGCTTGAAATCTCTGCAGCATTTTTCATGACCTGGTGACAGACGTGAATATATTATTATTAATGAACAAATAAAATTGTAATGAGCGATTTAATTCATTTGATATTTGTGGGTGTTATATGTCATAGACTGCAGAAAAAATAAACTGAGAAAGAATACTTTGATCCATTCAAAAACTCAGAACAACTAAATTTTTTTTATAAGAAAAACAATCTTTATTTTCATTTACAATATTTCATTGTGTTTTATTACTTTTTTATAACTGTTAACTGATTATTTATATAATTTTGCTTTTTGAGAAATGAAATTTTCAATTCATATTTCTACCAGTAAATTATAGATCCATATACATAGATTTAAAACAAACATATTTTGTCTGCTCTTGCATAAAAAATATATAAATCTGGTTTGCGGATATAAACTGAAAGGTACAAAATCCGTAATTCATAAAACAGAAATGGTACCTGCCATTACTGCATGTAAAAGGGCTTAGCATTTGTGATTTCTTTATCAGTGATATATTTTTGATTAATTTGAAACATTTCAATTTATTACTCTGGGTTTTTTTTTCTTTTTTGCTGTGTTTATTTCTTTCCAATACAATTTATTTCAAAACACATTTGTCCATTGAGAAATATGAATACTGCTTCTTGCAATCTTATGAATAACTATATTTTAAAGATGGTGACAGCATTATTGGACTGCAGCTATAGATTGGCTAATTTCTACCATTTATAATTTAGCAATTAAAATTAATCTCAGCACAGAATGTTGTTGTCTTTCGCACAGACTTGCTGTGGTAACAGTTCTATAGTCATCAAACAGTTCTAAAGTAATAAAATCATCCAAGAACCTCTTAAAATTTTCAGATAGCCCCATAAAATCATTGCTACTGATCTGTTGACAGTTCAGATGTTACTTGTTGGCATTGACAGGACTGACATTCAGTTCTGAATGCTTTTTTGCTTTTTTGCTGATATTGTCTAGTTCCATTATTCACTGATTTGACACATCAAAAAATGTTCTTCTGAGTCTGGAATTTGAATAGTTTACTGCCTAACTCTTTTCCTACCCCACCCCCACCCCTACACACTTATTTTGATTTGACAACGTATCAGAAAGTAAAACTTGTTAAGGAAAAACTGATGATAGCAGGCTAATAACAAAGCTAGTTAAAGTAAATTGAAGTCAGTCAGATCCTAGCCTGCATTTGGCTAATTACTTGCATTTCTTCATTTAATGAATGTTAAATGATTTTGCAAAATATTTTTTTTTTAAATTATATTTAACTTTAAAGTAGTTTTACCTCTTCTCTCTACCATGTGCATTGAATAGATAAAGTTGGTAGCATCTAAGAGTTTGGTAATTATTTTTTTTAAAAACCACTATTTTGATAACAGTACTTTATGGTGCTGCCTCATTTTGGTTGGCAAGCCTTGTGGTCAGCCACTTTATAAACAGTTAAATATCAAGAAACCTCTTGTGAAAAGCAAATTGTGACATGTCCTTGTATATTCTGATTGGATCCATTCTGTATTGATCAGTATAAAGATTTGGTTGCTACTTGGTTGTTTGGTAATACAGTCACCTTTGTCCATTGTAAATCAGTTGTTGTTCCTAAGCTGTGATCATTTAGTGAACATATTATAGTAGTGATGTCTATAAAGGCCATTCTGGCAAAATTACACTGTGAACTGATCATTGTGTGGGGTGTCCATTGTAGCCAGATCTTGACTGTATAAGCACCATCTTTAAAACAGTTGTATTATAGAACTACTAGTAATTTATCATTTCTTTATGCACATAAATTACATACTTATATTAAGGTTGAGGGTGGTTATTAGAACCAGGCAGAGTTGGTTTTCTAATGCTTGTTAAAGCCTCAATAACATCTTTTTTCTTACTGCCATTTTCTCTCCAAAAACAGGATATGTGTGACAAAAGGGCATTAACTGTGGATCGATATGAAGAACTCAATATAATATGGGCAGTGAAATCAGTAGAAAAGCTTAAGATAAAACACATGACCCCAAAACTCTGGAAAAAGAGAAAGGTATAGCGTTCAGGGGTAAAGTATCCATGCCTTTCTGGCATGAGTCTGCTGATGAAAGCATTTGTGTGAAGTGGGAGACTGAGAAGAACAAAAATAAAAGTCGATGTTAAGACTGTAATTGTTGTCTGGCGTTCCAGCCTGAAATTTAAAAGAAAAAAGAAGAGAGATGATTCTAGCAGCAGCAAGAAAACAGCAAATATTTCTGAGTGCAATACAGAAGAATATTAATCTTGTTAAAATATGTATTTTACAGAGAACATAAATAAGTAAATAAAAAAATTAGAAAAATAATATATTTTCCCTTTGTCTTTTTAATGTATAGCTCACTGATTTAGATTCAGCAATTTTATGAAAAATAGATTATGTTCAAGTATATAATCAGCAGTTTTGAATTTAATTTATAGGGGAAAATAAACTGCAAAATATATTCATGCCCATTTAATATTTCCAGCTTTGATGTTAGTGTTTTTTGTTTTTGTTTTTTTTATTATAATTCTTTTTCTAACTTTGACGAATTTCATTTAACCAGGAAGTGTTTGTTGTTTTTTAATTATAATTCTATTTCTGGATTGCTTTTGCATCTTTCCTCAGTAGACTTTGTATCTGTCCTCGGTAGACTTTGTATCTGTCTTGAAGTTGCTTTTAGATTATTACAACAATTTTTAAATTTAACCTGCAATTATCTTAAAAATACTTATAGTTTAGTAGAAGACTATTTTAGATTAGTGTACAAGTGTCCTTGAATATAATTCAGCTTAGTAGGACTGTCTGGAGGAACCTTTATCAACCATGAGAGTTAGGTTCTTGACAACATTTGTTAACTTCAAGGTTAACACTATTAAAATGTTAAATGGATGAATTAGGATTAGGGCCCTAGATCACAAATGAAATTATATGATACTCTTATAAACGTTTTTCTGTCCACTAAAGCAAATGAAGAGGGGTCACTAAATAAAATGAATCCTTTAGGTTGTCTTTCCCCTATTCCCCATGTTCTGGACATGTTGCCTGTGCAGGCAGTTTCAATCATAACCAGTATAACACATGCAATCTGTCCGCATCCTCATTTTTCTTTATTGCAGGTACTGAATTTAACACTAAATAATTTCCTACAGTATTGTTGCTTTTGCATTCTCATAATCCTCTATCTTGTCTTTAAAGTGCTATTTAATATTTACAAAAAAGTAGTCCAGATATCTCAAAAGACATGGTTTGTTGCATGAAAAAGTATAGTATAGTTCTTGATGTGGAATTTATTATATTATTTATTTTAATAACCCCTAGCATTTCTTTTAATCAGAACATTTTCAGTATTGAAATACAATAATGCATTGTCCTCAGGTCTTTTTCTTGAATATACTGTTAGATGACAAAGATTACTCATTTGAAGTTGACATAACCAATTTAATTCTTTCTTGACTGTACGTTAGTTTATAAATATTAAGCTTGTGGAGTTATTTAGCAGATTTGATTCTTGAATCTACTTTTAGCTATTAAGGATATTGCATTTAAATTTATGTTTGTAGTTTATAAAGACATACCCACCCACCCACATTTAAAATTAACATACACTTATATCACGGTAGTGGTATAGATATATACTGTTAGTTTTATATTAACATAATATTTTAGCACACATTGATGCCATGGCAATGATACAGGCACCTTTCTTAAATATACTTTTAGTTTTTAAATATATTATATTTAAAATTAGCACACATTAATGCCATGGCAATGATACAGACACCTTTCTTAAATATACTTTTAGTTTAAAGAGATACATTGCATAGATTCAACTTATGACTGTACCCTTAGTTTTTTTAGCCCATTAAAAAAAAATAGTTTGCTTTTGCTAGTATACTTGTATAATGAAAACAGAACAACTGTTAAGCATTAACAAAAAGAGAAGGCATTGCAATATAAAGACTGAATACACTTTATGATACAAAAGCAATTATAAGAGTCCTACTTTTCAACTACTTTCAGCTATTAATAACATTGACAGTTATGATACAAAAGCAACTATAAGAGTCCTACTTTTCAGCTACTTTCAGCTATTAATAACATTGACAGTTAAACATTGAAACATGTTAGACTATCAAGGTAAGAAAAACTTATTTTAAAGATTACAATTTATTCAGATAAAATTGTCCATATTTTCAATAGGCTCACATATTTCATTGTTCAATTTTCACTGTTATTAATTAATAAGTGTATTATCCTGATGAAGGATATTTAGCAAAAAATTTAACTCTTTTGTATATGTAAAAGACATTTTAATTTTTTTTTGTTTTATACTTTTTATAGTCATTTTATATTTTCAGAGATCTAAAAGGTATAATACATAGTTGTTCACAGAAATATAATGCCTTAACTCTTTTCTCTGAAAAAAATGAAACATGAACCTTCTTAGGCTTTATGAAGTCATATTGATTTCTTGTTTTTGTCTTATAACATTAATGAAACGATTCTGTAATTTAATACCATTTGAACTATTTTAAAAGAATGAAACATTTTTATTAAAATATATATATATATATATACAGCTGACAAAATAATATAGATTTTTGTTTATCTAAAAAGAATATATTTTTTATAAAGTTACCTTACCTGTTTCGCCTCACAGCATCTATACTGCTTGTCATTGTCTTGCGACTGTGATGTGTATGATGTCTAAGAGAGATAATCAAAAGAATGTTCATAACAATGGCAAGTCCTAATACAGCATAAACAAAAACAGAGTTCACCACAACACCCCAGTCCTCTATTAACTTGTAATTCGAAATATAAATTTTACTTTTTCTAAATGTCCATTGTGTCTGTAAAGTTGTATCATTTATCCCTGGAACCTGAATTGCAGCCATAGATTGACCACTTGATTGTATCTCATAAAATTCATATTTCAGGCAGACATGTATGTGACAGACAATTTGCAGAATAAATGTTGTTATAATAAACAGAAATGGATTTTGTGCAATTTTAAACTGCTTTGCATGTAATGGAAAAGTAATGGCTAGAAGCCGTTCAAGAGAGATGAAGCATATAAGGCAATACATATATCTGCCCAGGCATGACATCATGTAATTGTTCATTATGAGACCATAAAAAAGATAAAAATATGATGTTGGCTTCAATATCGCAAACAAGTTATATATTGGTTCAATCAAATCGATGAGTATGTAGATGATTTCTGTGATGCTCAGTGCCATGAGATAAGTGGTTGGCGATGATTGTTTTGATAGTCGAGAGAAAATTATGATGTTAATAAAATTCAAAACAAGTCCTGTAGCTTGGAGAGAGATGACACATTTTTCTATGATGTCAGAAGTTTTATTAAAAATATCAGGATTGATTAAGGCATTTTGAAAACTCATCACTTGACCTGCCTGGCCCAGTGTAGTGAAATCTGAACCATTGGTCAAATCATGAAGGATGATTTTTGTTGGTACTATGATTGTTGCATTCATAGTCTCATTTATCATGAATTCTTGGTGTCGTAAATGTGAATTTATATTGCAAGGTTTCAGATAAGTAGCTTATGAACATTCATTTTGTGATTCTAATATATCTTAAATATGAACCTTTGTTTGCAGGATTCTAATATATCTGAAATGTGAACCTTTGATTCCAAACTTCTTAAATGTAAACAATAGTTTCACAATGATATGTAAAATAAATTATCAAAATGCCAAGTTAATTTTGTCAAAGATCATTCTACATTTCAGGACTTCACTCTATCAGAATTTGCGAACTAATATAATAGACTGAATTGAAAAAGTGCTGTGTTTATTCAAATTTGAGAGACTGATTATAGGTAGATTGAGTTTATATATTACAGGTTGACCTGTAGGATTAATCATCTCTTGTTTATCCTTGTAACCATAAAAAAATCATATTTTAAATTCCTCAAAACAACTTGCATAAACTAATTGTCATATTTTTAGTATCACATTTTGTATTCATCAGAGGACATAAGCAGACTTGAATCAGAATATCAAGACATATTAATTATAATGTCCATTGAAGAAAGAAATCGGCGATCAATTTTCTCATTACTAGTGCTGCTGATTACAAAAAAGACTTCTACTCCAAGGGACGTATTTATACATGTCAGTGTGAGTGATTCATTTCATCAGCATTAGTTCAGCAGAGAAAAGTAAAATAAGTTCTTTTATTTTTAAAAAATGTATTTTAAGAGGGTTTTTTTTGTTTTGTCAATCCATTTTTATTTCTTCAAGTAGTTATGTAGGCACTGTGTAGGCAATTATGTAGGAATAGACATCTTAAACAAATCACTGTTTATTATTTAAGTTGTGAAAATTTTGTTACTAATAATATTTTATTTAATTAATAAATGTAAAAGCACCATATCAAAAATCCTATATGCTTTATTAATTATATAAAATTATATAAATAATTAAGTGTCATTAATAATTGAAGTAAATGTATACAAATGTTGAAGATGTTTTGTTTTTTCTAATCTGTTGATTCAAATCAAATCATTGTTTAAATTCATATTTTAAGCTATTTAATTTTTTAATGAATATGATATATTCACTTATATTAAAATCATAATAATGCAATCTTTTTTGTTTCTGCTTTTTTATTTTTAAAAGGGAATTATAATATTTTGTTCTTTTTTCTGTGTATAAAAAGCATCTTTCTGATTCATAAATTCACTAATTGCTCTCTTGTAAACCTGAAACTTTAATGCTAAACACTCAGGTGTATCTGTTGGAAAAATTGCTGCAGTAGATAAATAAATTTTTTAGATTTTTTTTACCTTGAGCTATCAAATGTGTTGACATTAGAAGAAATTAATAATTCACTGAGCGAATAGTGTACTTCAGAAATGTCATTCAGAAGCACCCAAACTTAATGTAGGGACTGTGATATAATTACTTTCCATTTTTGTTAATCAATACAAAGAGATCATTTATATGTCAGCTTAAACTTCTGTAAATACTTTCCTTCCTGAAGATGCAGTAAGGTGATAAGTAAGTGATAGAGAACTGGTAGAGTGGTGGCAATTGAGTGACAGATAAGTAACAGTGGTGATAGGTACATGATATAGTGGTGATATGTAAATGACAGAGTGGTGATAGGTAAGCTGCAGACTGATGATCAGTAAATGACAGGGTGGTGATGGGTAAATGATATAAAAGTGGTAGGTAAATGATATAGTGGTAAAGTGACAGTGGTAATAGGTGAGTGATATGTAAGTGGCAGTGTTGATAGGTGAAATTATATGATAGATAACTGACAGTGGTGATAAGTAAATGACAGATAGGTGTTAAATGAGTGATAGCTAAATGACAGAGAGGTGAGGTTGAGTGATATGTGACAGAGTGGGGATAAGTAAGTGATAGGGGTGACAGCTGAGTAACATTGGTGTTAGGTGAGCAATAAGGGACAGAGTGATGATAAGTGACAACATGGTGATAGGTGAGTGTTAGGTAATTGATTGTGTTGATAGGTGAGTGATATGAATTATTTCATTTTATTTTAACTTTTGAAATAAACAAATTTGACACTTTTTTTTAAACATTATAATAGAGTACACCTGTTATTTTTAATTTTTAACTCACTGCTTCTGGCAACAGTGAAATGGCAATCAATAACATTTTGTTTTCCTCTGATGTGTTGGGTTGGAGTTTTTTTTGTTTGTGTGTATTTGTTGGATAAAGAAATTATCTAGTATGCACTTTTTATCTAAATTATTTCTTTTGTTTGCCTGTGTGTGTGTGCGTGTACATGTGTGTGTGTGTGTGTGTGTGTGAAGTGGGAATTCCTTCCACCTTGACTATTTATAACAAATTTGTGTTTACATTGATTTTTGTAGAACACTTTTGGCCCAGACAGTAAATCTGTAAAGGTAAAATATTCTTTTTTCTCTGTTTTAAAAGTATGTGCAGTTATATCAAACCATGTATGTTTGTCTTTGTGTGGATATGTGTATATGTATTATTACTCATTAATCAGGTTTAACAAACATCTGTTTAGTGCTAACACAGGAACACTTTCTAAACTCTTTGCCATACAACTAGATAGTCTAATATATGAGGTTGTTTGAGAGTGTATACATGTGTGTGTATGTGTGTGTGTGTATGTGTGTGTGTGTGTGTGTGTGCATGTGTGTGTGTGTGTGTGTGCGTGCGTGTGTGTGTGTGTGTGTATGTGTGTGTGTGTGTGTGTGTGTGTGTGTGTGTGTGTGTGTGTGTGTGTGTGTGTGTGAATTCTATAACTTGAATGATTTGTAAAATTATGTGATTCTAATGATCTGTAAATTTTAATTCTGAGGTACATTAGAATATCTATGATTGTAATGATTTGTCATATTCTTTTAAGATACATTAAAATATCTGTGACTTAATGATGTGTTACATTCTTTCATTCTGATGTACATTAGAATGTCTTTGACTAATTATTTGTCATAACTTTCATGGTTAGTCAGACACCTTGCGGTTCATTAGAATGTCTGAATTTAATAAATAATTTAAAGTTAAAGAGTACTCTTTCAGCTATTGTTTGGTACTTTTAATTGAAATCAAGGGATATTTTAACCCTCTTTAACTATAAAATATACAATTACTTTTAATTGAAATCAAGGGATATTTTAACCCTCTTTAACTATAAAATTTACAATTAATTTTAATAATATCTCATCTTATATATTTTGTATAAAATCTTTGAATTAGTCAAATGAACACTAAGTTGGTCTATCCACATTTAATGAAAATCTTTTTCCTTCATGAATGTTTGAAGTGCTTATATTATATAAATTATACCTGGAGAGTTTGATGGCAAAACACAATAAATGCCAAATTTAAGTATCACTCATATACCTATGGTAATTGCAAATAATTGTGCATTGCATAATCAATCTGTATTTTTAGAATCTGACATAATCTGAGGATAAAAATCCCCCTATGCTAAAAAATATAATCATAACTTAGATAAATTGGATGATGCTATATCACAATGGTTATGATCTTTCGATATTATAAAATGTTTACACAGTTTGATACATATATAAATACATTCCATGAAATACTAGAAGCTGTAACATAAAAAGCACAAACCTAGAAGCCATAATACTGTCAGAAGCAGAAAAATGTGTGAACATAGAAACTGTAATGCCATCATAAGAAAGAAGCACAAACCTAGAAACTAGAAGCTTTTTCCATCAAAAATAGGAAATGTCCAAACCTAGGAGTAGCAGATGTAACTCCGTCAAAAAACAGAAGGAAACACAAACCTCATTACATCATCAAAAACAAACAAAAATCCTGCACACCTCGAAACTGATTCTGTCAGAAACGTGTAAGAAGTGCAAACCTAGAAGCTACAACAAGAGCTTTCACCAGGACAATAATAATATATCATTATATGGACCAATATCTAATCTTATGATACAATTGTTAACAATTCTCTATCTACCATAATTAATAAATAAAAGTTGTTCATCCAACAAGACATTTTCATTTTGTCATCTGTACTATTATTTGTTGCCCTTGTGAAGGTTATTAGATTAAACATCGACTTTTTTCTATCTACAAGGTAATATATATACATGTATCCTAATACATTTTGAAATATAATGTAATTAAAACTGCATCATTTTTTCTTGCAGTTTACTGAAGGATGCAACTTTCTTGTGGTGGGCGTGAGTTCTGATGCTTCTGATGCAAAAGGCAAGACACAGCTTGTGTCCCAAGCTTTTAACCCAGAGTCTGACCTATCAGCTATAAAATGTGTGCGTGAGGAATTAGATAAATTGGAAAGGTAAAATGTTCACTTGATTTAAAATATAACTTGTGTCAAGTTTGACTGAAAATGATAGTAATGGTGACAGGAAAAATCATAGAAAAATAACCCCACACTAATCACTCACCAGACCTTCATTCATTTAAACTCTCACAGTTGTGTCCATATATTATATTATGTGATTGATATTTTTGACAAGAATTTGGAACTTAAGTTTCTCAGTTTTCAAACTATTATTTAACTACCTATAGAGAAACTTTTAAAACAGAGCTATATCACAGGCATCTGATTCGTTATATATAGCAAGTTTTAAAACATGATTATATTACTAGCATCTGACTGAACTGTTGTAGCATATTTGAAAGTGAGCTAAATTAGACATTCAATAATATACAACAAATATTAACATAACTCTATAGTGCATACACTACAACATCAAATTATTTATTTAAAAAATTAAAATAGTTACTTTTTTTTTTTAAATGGCACTGTACATTACTCAGTGAGTTAAGAGTTCTGTAATTGTTTTATTTCAGATAGTATCAATGAAGGCAGAGTGATTTGTGAATTGCTATAAATTATTTGTAGATTCTTTATTAAACCTAATCTTGTTTTTCATAACCTTTGACCTTTTATATCTTTAGTAATCTAGGGACCCTTGACCTTCAGATGCAGGAACGCTATAGTCAGTTGCTATGGCAGTGGGAATGCCAGCAACGATTCATCAATAATAGCAATCGACTGAGCTTCATGTCTCTAAACACAAGTACTGGAGAGGTGAAACATATTTCATCCATTCATTTCACTTTTATTTTCAGTTCCTTCTTTGTTTTTAGTTACACCCTTGTTTTCAGTACCACCTTTGTTTTCATTCCTATTTTTGTTTTCATTTTCCATTTTGTGACGCCAGTGCCACCTAGTTTATTAATTAATCATCCATAACTAATTACAAGTGATGAGAATCTTAATTTATGTTATTAATAATTCTCCAGAAGACACCACTCGTCTCTCTCACTTTGTGGATATGCGGGCGCTGTAAACGTTTTCTCTCTTCCACAACATTAAAGACAAACAAGTTACCATCACACAGTATTTCCAATGGTGGAAAACTTCTTACTAAAGGAGAAGACAAATCTATCTTTAATCTATATTTTGTGAGCCACCCACCCATTTTCTTCTCCATCATAAGGTTATCACTATGTGTAAGAAGGTCAATAAATTTATTAAATCAACAATCAAATATACAAATGACAAATACAATGAAGAAAATTACTTGACATGAATATTTACACGAAACCACGTTTGAATAGTTTTTATATCTACACAATCCTAAAATATGACTTCAACAATAGAGTCAATACAAATCACAGGATAGTTCTTATCAGAGAATAGAATTGGAATTAGAGAAAAGCGATAATAGTTTCTACATTACCTGGTTTAAGCACTGTCTCAATAGTCTTTCTCGAGCTTTTGCAACAATGTCACAAGTTATCGTCCACATCAATGTCACAAGTTATTGTCCACATCAATGTCACAAGTTATTGTCCACATCAATGTCACAAGTTATTGTCCACATCAATTCCTTGTGTTTTCCTCTCACATTGAAAACATTGATATGCTGCTATTCTTTCTACATGGATGCTTTTTTTTTATCGTGTTCAAGAAGAACAACAATCGTAGCAATTTCTAGTAGCTTCCCTGTACCAGAAATTGCTTGATATAGTCAGCATACCTTGCCACCATATATCAATGGAGTGTAGTGTATACTTACACTTACACACTGCAGTAAAGGCTCCCCATGTCTACCACGGTTGTAGCGTTTATAATCACTAAACCAGGAAATTCAAATAATGCATGGAAAGGTTGCCTTTTCCCTGTAAAATATGACCAGGGAACAAATGCTAAGTTTCCAGTTTATTCATTTTTAATTCCATTTTTTCTTACATTCAGGTCTCAACTTACAGTTTCTTGCAACAGTATTTATTAGCCCAATTCATGCACACATCATAATAAATACAGTGTACTAGTTTTAATGAGGAGGTTTACTAGAAACAATGTCGAGTGTTTAGCATACTACATATAAGTAGCTTAGTTCAAACATTTGTAGAAATAATAGTCTACTCACATAATACATCTCTACATAAAACACAAGTATAACATATTAATAGCAAAATGCATGACATATTGAGAGAGAATGGACTTAGAAATAAGTCCATTAAGCTAATGGACATCTTTCATGAGCAGACTTCTTGCCACAGCAAATTCAAATGATCAGACAATAGAATTCTCTAAAAAATGTAAACTTTTGATCTTAGCCCATTGGCTGGTCTCGTGTAAATCTTAACCATTGGATAATAAAAACTACTCATCAGTTAGAACTAGTTTGCATTACATCAGCAATTTCTGGCATATTCTCAGCTCTACTGTTCACTTCAACTCTGACACTTGCAAAAATACCATCATAAGGAGTGCCCAAGGTTGGGTCACTTAAATAATTTATATAACAATTAAGGTTAGAATTAGGGATATGCAAATGTACTCTGCCACACATTTGTTTTGATTTTGTTCATTTATACTTGATTTATTTGTAGTGGTACTTTACTTCAGATTTTATGTTTAAGACTTATGTGACAATTTTTGTTTTAGATTATTGAATTTAGTTGAGTGTATGTGTAAATATATTACAGGAAATTTTCTATAACACATATTTCTTTACACATTACTTAATGACACAAGATATAAATTAGTATATACATCGATTTGTGGGCATAAAAAACAACATTTGTATTATTTGTTTCAGATTTTTACAAATTTGCATATTGAGAAGTAGAAAATAAATAATTATTTGCCAGTTTTACAATGATTACAAAATATTAAAAACCTGAATATTTAATGCTGTTTGATTTCTGTTTCTGTTTATGATTTTTAGGGCATCGAAGATATTCTAAGACACGTGACCAGAAATCTGGAGATGGAGTTTACAATGCACACTAAGTTCTATGAAATGCAAAGTCTCGTCTGGAAGTACCTGGACCAGGTGTGCTCTGTGCTCAAAGACAAGCAAATCCTAATGGCAGAAGATCTGAATAGCCTGGTTCCCAATGAGATCTTTGCCGGAAATGGCAAAGTTTGTCAGCAAGCCTTGTATTTTTTGCAAAAGAAGGTTTGTAAATAATTTGTTGGTCTTTTTTAAAGCCTTCCAAACTATATGTCCTTTAATTAACCTGTTTACAATGTGGAGTAATGGTGGATCATTTTTAAAATGTCCGTTTGTATTAGCATTTCAAATTCTGTCATATCAGTACTCATAAACAAGGGTGAGAGCATGTCTTTTGGAAAAATCTCGTTGGTCATAGAGATTCTCAAGACCAAAATGAACTTCCCACATTTCCAGCACTTGCTTTCTTTGTGTAAATCATTAATGCTCATTTATAAATAATGTCTTCTACATATCTGAATATTTAAAGTTAGTGTTCATCTGCATCTCTAAATATATAATCTGGTATGCTCATTTATAAATAATGTCTTTTACTTATCCAAATATTTAATATACTAGTACTCATTTATAAATAATGTCTTTTACTTATCCAAATATTTAATATACTAGTGCTCATTTATAAATAATGTCTTTTACTTATCCAAATATTTAATATACTAGTGCTCATTTATAAATAATGTCTTTTACTTATCCAAATATTTAATATACTAGTGCTCATTTATAAATAATGTCTTTTACTTATCCAAATATTTAATATACTAATGCTCATTTATAAATAATGTCTTTTACTTATCCAAATATTTAATATACTAGTGCTCATTTATAAATAATGTCTTTTACTTATCCAAATATTTAATATACTAGTGCTCATTTATAAATAATGTCTTTTACTTATCCAAATATTTAATATACTAGTGCTCATTTATAAATAATGTCTTTTACTTATCCAAATATTTAATATACTAGTGCTCATTTATAAATAATGTCTTTTACAGATCTAAATATTAATACATTAGTACTCATTTGAACTTCCAGCACTTGTTTCTTTGTGTAAATCAGTGCTCATTTATAAATAATTTCTTTACACATCTAAATATTTAATACTGTAGTGCTCATTTATAAATAATGTCTTTTATAGATCTAAATTTTTCATACATTTGTGCTCATTTATAAATAATGTCTTTTATAGATATAAATTTTTCATACATTAGTGCTCATTTATAAATAATATCTTTTATCTAAATTTTAATACATTAGTGCTCATTTATAAATAATGTCTTTAATAGATCTAAATTTTTTATACATTAGTGCTCATTTATAAATAATAGATCTAAATTTTTAATACATTAGTGCTGATTTATAGACTTCCAACACTTGAATCTTGGTTTTTGTGTGTAAATCATTAGTGCTCTTGTCTTTTTTAGTTTTAAATATTTAATACCTTAGTGCTCAGTAATAAATATAATTTTTATGGATCTAAATATTTAATATATTAGTGCTCACTTAAAAATAATATCTTATGCAGTTCTAAATACATAATATATTAGTGCTTACTTAAAAACAATGGCTTATACATAGTATATTAGTACTCACTTATAAATAATGTCAGTCAGTCAAATTTGGGGGAATGCTTATAAATATCTAAATATATAAAGCATTAGTGCTTACTTAAAAATAGTGTCCTGTTATACATACATGTATGTGCTTTCTATATTCAAACCTCTTCATTAAATACTTTATTTTTTGTAAAATAATGTCTTGTGTAGATTTCTTTTGAAATAATGTGTTAGTAATCATTTAAAATGTTTTGTAATGCATATCTTTTCAGTAGATTTTAATAATTAGCACTCATTTAAAAATAATATCTTTTATGTATATTTTCTTTCTATGTAGAGCCTTAATTGTTTAATACATAAGTGCTAATTTAAAAATAATATCTTGTTATGCATATTTTCTTTCTGTGTAAAAAGACTTAAATATTTAACACCATGATACTCATTTAAAAATAATGTTTTGTCATGCTTGTTTTCTTTTCATGTAATACCTTGATAATCATTTACAAATAATGTCTGCTTATGCATATTTTTTTCATTATGCAGATCTGAAATAAAACGAAAGAATTTATTTTACAATAATGTTTTATTATGCTTATTTTTTTGTCTATATAAAGACATTAAAGCAATGCCTTAGCAATTTTTCACTATTTTATGTAAGGGAATATATATTTGTTGCATGCAATTTAATTAATTTTTAAATTGTTTGCTTATAAAATTTTAGTTGAATTTTGCAAATATTTATAAGATTTTTCATAGATATAGATTTGAAGCTGTAACTTTTTCTCCACTCATAAAAGATTAGCTGTTAGTTTGAAGAGCAGAAATTTCTTCAGATTTCAGTATATAGACACAATTTTTGGAAGAATATTATTTTCCTTTACCAGTTTCTTTTATGTTATGTAATTTAGCTAATAAAATGTGAAATGAAATAATTTTATAGGCAGTGGCATTGGTACAAAATACAGTCTAAGAAAACATGATCATTTGCTCATTACCGATTCATGATAGATCAGAAGCATCAGTATCCTGACAGTTTAATAAAGATCAGCTTGTTTTAAATTATTTTTCAAAATACTCATTTAGCTTAAAACATACTGACCACAGGAAAAAAAAGTTTCATACCAGAAAACAATAACATATTGCTGGAGCTAAAGACTCTGTGTTTGCCCAACCTCTATTATATGGTAGAAGTTTTGACTTCAGTATCATCTCTTATCTTTGAAACTAGCAAAATTCAACTTTGTGTTTGTGTGAACACTCTTCTAGAATGTTCTAATTGTAAAGAATATTGTTTATGGCAGGGGTATCTGGTCTGCCTACCCTTGAAGAATTCTCTGGTTGCCATGGATATGAGTCTAATTCTGACTCTGACAACAAACGTGGCTCAGAAGCCTACTAAACAACTGCAGGTGACTGCACCCAGCATAGGAGATGGAGCAACTGTTTGGGATGATGAGATACAAATCTATCCAAAAGCTCAGGGATGGGATGCATCTAGGGTTAGTTTTGACAAAATGAAAAAAAAAAGTAATTATTGCTAATTTGTATTTCTATGTGTAGTAAATATGAATTATTTATAAATCTGTAATCTATTTATAAAGTTGGCAATACTTTCTTTAAATTTCAGATGCGTTTGTTGCGCTGGACTATGCAGTTTTTTGGGGTAATGCGTATACCACACATACGCCTGTCTCCAACTGATCCCATGTACCTATTTTTCACACTTAATTCATTAGGATCTGCTCCTGTTGAAGTGGTAAAGAAATCAGTTTTAGCTTTTATTTCATTTCTTTAATTTTTGATTGAAACTCTGTGGCTAATTTTCACAATTTTGACCTTTTTTTGTTTTTGTTGAAGTGGCAAGGCATTCACAGAATTTGCAAAGTTATTTTTTTTTAAAAAGCATTAAAATTACAAGATAGATAATTTATAAAGTGTATGAATTGAGAATATGTTTTTGAATATATAGTCATTTTAAAAAAAATTAAATATTGCATTTAAAAAAAATTCTTATGGACAAGACCATAGATAGATATTTTGGGGTGTAAATGAAGAATTATTTGTATATCTGCAGAAAGACTTTTTTAGTTCTGCGGAAGATAGAAGAAACATGGTAGTGATGCAGAGGACCTACCGCTTTGTACACATCCTTGGCAGCAGTCTTCTTGCATTCATTCTTACTCGCTGTGCTCGCTTTTCACGTGCTGTTCTCCTCAGGCCTGATGGTGGTGTATTTCAGAGTGGCGCTGTGCAGACACTAGTTCAGAGAAAGCTTGAGGATAAAGGTAAATACTGGAATGGCATACTGTTTTTTTGTACTTTTATTTCCACTGTTTTTTAATTTTTTACAGAAAATATTACACTCCTGTTTTAAATAGAAATAAAATTTATTAAAATTTAAACTCTTCGCTGAACCCTTGAATTATTTTTCTAATTTTTCTTAACTCTTTTCATTTATTGCAGTCAATTATGATAAAGATTGTAATTGTATTCATCCCAATTTCTGTATACACCCACTTTTGTTGTAATTTTCTAAAGTTAGATTTGTTTGCATTGTATTATTTTTTAAAGTGCTTTTTATAGAAATTTTTTCTATACTATAATTGCTTGCTTTTCTTGTGAATAAAATTATTGGCAATTTTCTTCTTTCAGACTGCTATGAAACTGTGTACTTTGAGAATGTATGATTCATGAAATAAGATTTATCCACTCCTGCATAACTGTTTGATTTGCTTTTATGCTGAGTTTTAAAATTATGAACAGCAGTTAAATACAGTAACTGTTTTGTTACAATCACTTTTATTAACGTAAATAATGACTCTGTCGTTAGCCATTGTTCTTGTCACTTATCATTTTTTCACATAATTCAAGCACTTAAAGGGTAACTTAGATGGACTCAACCTACTTAGCAAAATAAAAAAATATTTATTTGCTTAATTATAATTTATACTTCTCTGTACTGAGATTTACTTATTTACAATTATTAAAAATATTTTTGTTTTTAGAATGCATTTTGACACTGGAGTCTCAAACCTACATGCCGAATGTCTCTGGAAGAGCACTGAACCATGAAACTAGACGTTATGTAGAGGAGTACACATGGAACATCTTCTGCATTCTTGCTGATATCATTGATGTCATGCTTATCAAACTGAACATTCCTGTCATTGTTCATGATAATGTGCCAGCTGGATTGGGTGGGTCTTCGAGTACCTTTACTGTGAATATAAAATTATTTACAGGGCTAGTAAAGAATTTCTTCTCTTATATATTTTGTAATCTAATCTTAACAGAATTAAAGTTCAAGAAATTTTGATATTCCAGAGGAAAAAATTAAATGCTTTGTTTTTAAGAGAACAAAATTGCAGTATATTTATGGCACATTTTTAAAATTAAGAATACAGTATTAAACAGTTTGCCATTAAATGATTTAATTTTGCGTCCTTTGATCTCAGAAAATGTAAAATTAGGGGTGACAGAGTGAGTCTGGTAAAATATGTTTTTGTTTAAATCTTCATTTTGTATTGCATAGATTTATTTTTTAAGCATTGCTTTGCCAGTAGCACTTTCTGAAGCTAGCATTTAATAAAGTTATGATCTTAGAATTTAGATATTAGTAATCTTTGTAACCTAAGTGTATTTGTAGCATTTGACTTTGAAATACTTGCTGTTTAAGTGACATAAAATAGCTTCCTGTTTAAAACAATATTATATCTAAACAGTAAATGTGTCCATCGGTTGCATCCATGATTGGCACTCACCAGTAGATGAGGATAACCGACAGACTATTTGCACTTTGTGTAACCTTTGCTGTGAGCATGGCAGCAAATGTTCCTACAAGGGTATTGCCACCCAACGTCTCCGTCAGTCTGGCTGTGGGACCAAAGTCACAGGATGCAAAGATTGTGGCATTTGCAAGAGTTGTGCAGACGAACTTTGGGTAGGTTGCACAACTTTATGAAGATGAACAAAGCACCTTTTGAGATATGACAAAGTTTGGTCCATATGTATTTGAAAGCTATGGGTAACTGCAAACCTTATCAAGATAAACAAAATGCCATTTGAGAGAGTAAAACTTGATGTGCTAGAAAATAAAGAATAGATTTTAGAGTTAGAAATATAAGTATGAGTAAAAAAAAAAAATGTTGCTATACAAAATGAGTTAGAAATGTAAGTATGGGTAAAAACAAATGTGTTGTTATACAAAACGAGTGCAATGATGTTGATAGAAACATTGTTACTTAGATAATTTTTTTCAAGCTTTTCTTGAAAGAGGAGCTTCTACAAGTACAATGAAACATACTATAAGTATTCTGTTTCAACATTTTGAACTGAAAATTATATCCAGTTATATTTTTTAAAGAAAGAAATTCTTTTAGGCTATTTAGGTTAAACATTAATTATGCTTACTATGACAATTTTTTATTAAGTTTTGAATAGTGTGAATAAAATTTCACATTTAAAATAAACAGGAGATGCATTATTCAAAGAATATTTTGTAACAGGTTTCTACTCTCCAGCTCCTTACATCTTCATTCATTTATTATAATTTTAACAGATTTCATGATCCAAATGTCTGCAAACATCTTGACTCATTTATCATAATTTTAACAGATTTCATGATCCAAATGTCTGCAAACAACATCTTGACTCATTTATCATAATTTTAACAGATTTCATGATCCAAATGTCTGCAAACAACATCTTGACTCATTTGTCATAATTTTAACAGATTTCATGATCCAAATGTCTGCAAACAACATCTTGACTCATTTATCATAATTTTAACATTTAAAGATTTCATGATCCAAATGAGTGCAAACAACATTTTATTTCCCAAGCAATAATTGACTTTAATTTCTGTCATAATAATTTCAAGCAACATTTTACATAACTAAGAAATTGTTCAGAGCTTAGATGCATGTTAAATGATAGATACACACATTGACTAGATAGACTCACATTAACTTAGGCATTTTCACATTAGCAGAGACAGACAAAAATTTACTAATATAGACACACAATTACCAAGATAGACTCACATTAACTTGGGCACTTTCACATTAGCAGAGACAGACATCAACTGAGGCAGGCGCTGATTAACTATGATAGATACTAAATAATGCACATTACCAAAGCTGGCTAAACAATAACTAAATATGATAGATACACTTTACCTAAGATGGACACTAATAAGATTTCTGCACCGTGACTAAGATAGAAGAAGCACATTACCTATAAACGCACATATAACTAAAATAGATATACACATCCTTAGGAAAAGGTAGGATAAATACCCTTAAGTAAGATACATACATATTATCAAAGATAAATACATAATAACTAAGATAAATACACACTACCTAAGAAAATATACAATAACTAGACAGATATACTTTAAGTAAGTTTTGTAAGTTATGAGTTAACTAAATTATTGTGTTTTAAAAATACAGAATAATATTTTTTATCTCAAATCTTACTGGATTACAATGTTGAAGATAGAATCTGAACTTAAATCTATTATCTTACTGGGTACAAAAAACAAAATTGCAATTTATGCAGTACTTTCATTAAATATATTATAAAATCTGCCTTAGATTTAATTTTCCTTTTATGTTAATTGATCTTTTTGGAGATATTAAAAAAAATAAAAAATAAAAATCAATATATATATATATATATATGGATTAAATGGATTTTATTAGAGTTTGGTCATTTTATATTTATTTATAAACTAACTGTAACATTTCCAGTCATTTCCTTTTGGCATACATGATGACATAAGAATTTGCTAAGTGAGCATAAGTATTATGGGAATTAACACTTGACCAATTTACTGGACAAGATTAATTAATGTGATTATTACAAGCATACAGTTTGATGGATCTTTCAATCTGTTGGATAGCTCAAGATTATAGTCACACTAAGTGCTTCAGGGATATAGAAGGATAGCATTTATTTTTTATATGTTTAGTTCAGTCCATTAAATTAACAATATAATTTTTGTTCTATATTTTTTTCTAGACGATTCGTTCATTTCTGCGACCTTGTTGTGAAGTGGCAAGTCACAAGTATGCCAAAAATCATACAGCCGTGCCGCTTAACTCCACTACATTTGATGAAGTGGAGTGTACTAATTTTGACATCAAAATGACTCCACTTTGCCTAAAAACGTAAGTGCCTCTATTATTTTTTACATCAAAATTGTTTCTGACTTTACAGGATAATGTTTGCATCTCATATACTTTTGAATTTACAGAATCTGGTTATCACTATATCAACAAATTGCTTACTGACTTTGCAGAGTCTAGTTTGCAGTATATATCTCATTGACTTCATAATTTAGTATACAATGGATGTCTTGCTGAAAGAACATACAAACTTATTTTCACTTCATATCTTTACCTGAACCTTGCAATGTTAATTACAAACTTCTTTGTGCATCCTCTTGCCCAGTGACCTTCCGTCAGAATCCATGATTCAAGTATTCCCAGGGCCAGCTGTTGAAATTCCAAATCTGGATCGACTGGAAACCTATAACAAGAACAAAAGCTTTCCAAGGAATATGCAGTTCAACCAGGGAGATTCTATCATTGTGAAGTTGGACCCTCTTAAGGTGATGGGACTTTCCTTTACATATTCATCCTTAGAATTTTTCTTCAGTCCTCAGCATTTTTTGCTGTAATGCTTGTTGTTCTAAATCTTACCATTCTTAACCTTTTTCACTCTTGTGCTTGTGTATTTTATTCCTTTCTATCAGCCAGCAAATTTTTATATTTTTTTTCCTGAAGTGTAATTATATTGATCGAGCACTTCTACCTGCTAATAACCCTTTGATTGAAAATTTTTGATTGCATGCAGTAAACTGTTGATTGAACATTTTGTATGCAGACTAATAACCTGTAGATTATATATTTTTTGTAAATAATCTTTTGATAGAGCATTTTTGTTTTCATGCAAATAAACTGTTGATTGAACATTTATGCATACAAATAACCTGTTGATTGAACATTTATGCCTGCAAATAGCTTGTTGATTGAACATTTATGCCTGCAGATAACCTGTTGATTAAACATTTATGCCTGCAAATAACCTGTTGATTGAACATTTATGTCTGCAAGTAATCTGTTGGAATAGATCAGTAAGAAATTCAATAAACAGGTAAAGACTTTACTCATCAACTGTTAGAGCAATCTATTTTCATTTATTATTTATTTTCCATACAAAGGCCAACATTAGTTTTCTAGCTCATAGTTAGCTGAATAATGTTCTTGTCTTCATATAGTGCTGTTTTTTTCCCTCTGATATGAACAGGTATCTAAGGCACAGATGGAGGAAGAAGTAGAGCAAGAGGTGTTAGAAATCAAACCAGTTTACTACACAATCTTTTGCAGAGAAGCTCGAGTCTGGCATGATACCGGAATAGTTTGGTACACATTATTATTTTCTTTATTTACATTTAATAATTAATCATAATCTGCCATTTTAATTGATAATTTGTAACTCCAGGTGTAATAAAGAGTCATTAATATCTATAATTGGTATTAAAAATGACATGAAAACTTAAGGTATGATATAAACTCTAATATATTACAATTTATGATTAATTGCACCAACATATTACAATTGATATTTAATTGATACATGATAACTCCAAGTGTGTTATAAAACCAGGAAGATATTAACATTGTTATTTAAATTGACCTGATAATTCCAAGTGTAACATAAAATCATTAGCACACTGTAATTGGTATTTACAGTGATACATAATAACTTGAAGTTTAATACAGAATCATTAGTATATTACAATTGGTAAGATAACTCCACATATACATTAACATCATTAATAAACAAAAATTGGTATTTAAAGTAGTACATGATAAATCTAAATGTGGTTTGTGTTATATACAATCATTTTTAATGGAACCACTTTTTACAGTGATGCAAATAATTTATATACATAATATACCAAAATTCATCAGTTAAGTAATGTATGATAAATCAAATGCTTCTAAGTTCTGAAACATTCAATTATAGAAAAAAGTTTGTTTCTTAAATTAAATCCAAAATATTTTCTGTT
This sequence comes from Sinotaia quadrata, assembly GCA_028829895.1. Classification (NCBI taxonomy): domain Eukaryota; kingdom Metazoa; phylum Mollusca; class Gastropoda; order Architaenioglossa; family Viviparidae; genus Sinotaia; species Sinotaia quadrata. Next base: position 33,914,103 of record CM054183.1, on the reverse strand, counting down.
ATTGTTCAGAAAAAATATATTTGCCTTCACTTTGAATTTTTATTGTATTCTTTTGACAATATTTGTATTATCTTTTGTACACATTTTAAAAAGTTTACGATGAAATGGTTAATTTTCTTAAATTTAAAACATCAAAACTAAACATTTTTAAAAAAAACATGAACAAATTGGCTGAAATAGGCTGTTATATGCAGATTGTCTAAGACTACAGATTTGCCATATTTACTTTGATTAGGCCCCTTGAAGGTGTTAGAGCTAGATATTCAGAATTATCACCTGACCCATCATGGTTGAAAAAATACTTTGCTGATATTTGTACATACGAACCTGATGTGATGTAGTTAAAGATTTTTTTTTACTTTCAGTGAATGCAGTGAAATGTATGATATCTATGATGCCAACGCCACCTACTTAATGGATATTATTATTATTAATTAATTAATCATTAATAATTAATTTCAAGTGATGAGAATCATAATTTATGTTATTAATAATTCTCCAGCAGACACCACTTGTCTCTCTCTCTTGGCAGATATGTGGGTGCTGTAAACGTTTTCTCTCGTCCATAACATTAGAGACAAACATTTACTGTCAGGCACTATTTCCGGGGGGGTGGGGGGGAACTTCTTACTAAAGGAGAAGATATATCTGTATTTAGTGAGCCCCCATTCACCCATTTTCTTCTCCATCACAAGGTTATCAATATGTGTAAGAAGGTCAATAAATTTATTAAATCAACAATCAAAAAAAAGATTAATTGACATCAATATTTCCATGAAACTACGTTTGAATAATTTTAATACCTATACAGTCTTATATCCTAAAACACAATTCAACAGATTAGTGTCAATACACATCACAGGATATTTCTTATCAGAGAACAGAACTGCAGTTATTAGAGATAATTGATAATAGTTTCTACATAACCTGGTTTTGGCGCTGTCTCAATAGTCTTTTGCACACTTTTTGTAACAAAGCCACAAGTTCAAGTTATTATTGTCAGTTCCATATGTTTCCCTCTCACATTGTAGAGCACTGATTCACTGCTATTCTCTCAAGGCTATCTGGCACTCTGCCATATTAGCTCCCCTAGACAGAACAACAATTGTAGCAATTTCCAGTAAATTCTTTGTACCAGAAATTGCTGATGCAGTCAGCATACTTTTCCACCATACATTAATGGAGTGCAGTGTATTCCTTACACTTAAACAATGCAATAGATATTTCTTGTATCTACTATGGTCGTAGAGGTTTATAATCAGTAAACCAGGAGATTCAGGTGAAACCAAAAAAGGCTGCTTATCCTCTGTAAAATATAACCAGGGAACAAACACTAAGTTTCCAGATTATTCATGTTTAACTCTCTCGTACATTCAAGTCTCAATTTACAGTTTCCTGCAACAGTATTTATTAGCCCAATACATGCACACAGTATAATAAATATAGCATATCAGTTTTACAAGCGTATTCACTAGAAACAATGTCAAGTATTTAGCATACAATATATGAGCATCTTAGTTAAAAACTATGTAGAAATAATAGTCTATTCACATAATACATCTCTATGTAAAACACAAGTATAACATCAATAGCAAAATGCACAAAATATTTCTAAGTCCATTCTCTCTCAATCAGTCAATTAACTCACCATTAAGCTAATGGCCGCTTTTTATGACTGGACTTCTTGCCACTCCAAATTCAAAGTGATTAGAGAATAGAATATGCTACAGCAGGTAAACTTTTGATCCAAGCCCATTGGCTGGTCTTATTCCATTAAAAATCTTAACCATTGGATAATAAAAACTACGCCTCCAGTTATAACTGGTTTGAATTGCATCAGCAATTTCTAGCATATTCTCAACTCTAGTTGTTTACTCCAACTCTGACAAAAAATACCATCATAAGGTGTGCCCAAGATCACTTCAACAATTTAACCATTTATATAACAGTTAAGTCTAGAAATAGAGATAGGCAAATTTACTCCACCAAATTATCTTCTAAATGTGAGAAAAGTGTATTTGTCAGGGCAGAGATGCTTAATGTGCAAGATTGAATTAAAAGGAGTGATGGGAGGAGTATTGGGTTTTTCTCCCTTTTATTTTTTGTTTGTTAGTTTGATTGAGTGTACCCTGCATCTTCAAATTTGCTTGTACAGAGGTCATATGCTACTGAGAGTTGGAATAGATCATTTCCTGTAAGGAACTGGAAGTCTAAGCAGGATACATGCTTTGATACTAGTGCCATTTGATTCCCAGAAGAATGATACAAGCAGCTTGAAGCATATGCATTTTCTTTACCTTATGCTTTGATAAATTGTTATTAGAGAACATATAAGATAGAAACATTGATAAATTATTTTGAGAGATATATTTAGGTTTATATCTGCCATCTATTTAAAGCTGTTAAACATTGCAAAATGTTTGTAATAATTAATTTCATATTTCATTTCCAGTTATGATAGCAGTTCTCCCTCAGTGCCAGTGGCCCAGTTTGCTGGACAAAAGCCACTGAGTCCCGAATGCAACAGGTTTTCCTTTGGTCAGTATCACCATTCTACCATCATTCTGGAATTACAAATCATCACAGTTACTATAGTCATTGCACCACCATTTTTTTAGCATGTCTACTACAAGCATTATCACCTTCTTCATCACCACCTTCATCAACAACACCACTGTCAATATCACTGCAATCATTTCATCTTCATAACTACCTTCATCACCACCAGCAATCTTTATCATCAACAACATCTCTATCAGTATCACTACCATCATCATCATCTTTATCTTTATAACTGCTATCATCACCTGCATCACACCATCCTTAATATCATCCTCACTACTTCCAATATCATCACCAATCCCATATCATCATTACCACCACTAATATCACCATCATCAATAGCATATCATCATTGCAAGCATCACCACAATCAGTGCCACCACCATTGTCATCATCATCACCATCAAGAAGCTGACAATGAGAATTGATAACTTCTTTCAGAATTGCCAATTTTGTCACTGCCTTTAGGATTGTTAATGTTGTCAGTGCATTCAGTATAGACTTTATCACTACCTTCAGTATTAATTTTGTCTCTGCCTTCAGTGTTGTCAATGTTGTTAATGTCTTCAGTATTAACTTTGTCACTGCCTTCAGTATTAACTTTGTCACTGCCTTCAGTATTAACTTTGTCACTGCCTTCACTATTAACTTTGTCGCTGCCTTAAGTATTAACTTTGTCACTGCCTTCAGTATTAACTTTGTCACTCTAGTACAGGTCTGTCATGGTCATAAAATCAAATATTTCCATTAGCATTGAAAGACTGTCTGATTTTGATCCTCATTTAATTAGTCGTAATTGTTGCTAGCATGCATCTGGTGTCTACTGATTTTTCTTGATGTTTCAATAATTGTTTTATAGTGATTGTTGTTAACCAGTGCAATAAAACCTCGCTATAGCAGATCCTGTTATAACACAGATTTGAACATAAGGCAAAATAAGTTGGCTCCCTTTGTTTTAGATCATACTTGAAATAAAAATCTTGGAAGACAATCATAGCTGTCAATTCCATCACACATATTCAAATTATGCAATAATGATATCTTTGTGTTGCTGAGGTGGAGGGAGACTGCTTATAGCTATCCTCATTTTATTATTTTTTTCTATTTTTGCTATGTGTTTGTTAAGGCAGAATATGGCTTATGGTTTTGAGTTTTATATTTTTGCATACTTTGGTATTTTCTTTTGCAGAAAATCTTAGTTCTTTTATTAAAAATTATTTATTATGCAAATAAAGTTGTTTTTTTAAAGCTATCTGTGCTTAACAATATATTTCCCAAGCAAAAAAATTGCCAGAATTGCACACATTTGGAATATGATTATTGCCTTCTTTTAATTTAACCCTTTGGACTTGGTCAGACCGATATATTGGCCTTAGCAACATTACCAAAAAGACGACATGGCCGATCTATCGGCCTGACATAGCCCTACCAAAGAACAGCTCTGAATGGTCCATTCCAGCCATTCCAGCCAAGCTTTGTTTACAAATTTGTCAACATCCTGCTTCCTAAGAAAAGTTATAAACGCTTTACAATTATATATAATACATGTATACATAAGGTCTTTCAAAACATACCTAACTCATGATGGTATTAAAAAAACAAAATGAATCCACAAGCAAAATGATCTGCATAGCAAATAACTGTATTCACAAAAGAAAAAGAAGAATAAAGTTAATTTACAAACCAACAGTTTGAACCAGCAGTGATATAGGAGAGACAAAAACAAATGTGTCTTAAGTGCCCTCTTGAAAATTAATATAATCTCTTGTAGCTTAATATAGAAATCTGAAATGTTAGTTTAGATTATGATAAGCGATTGGGCATTGATTTTCTGAAAGCTTCAAGCAGGAACATTGTTACATGTATGAGATCCAGAGAGGTACTTATGGCTGGAATCAGTCAGTGAAGCTTAACAAGGAGAAGAGATCTTGTATTGTGCTCTTTTATGCACAGGTAGTCAGCAGAGTCTGGCGCTGTCTGGAGAAATGGATGGCATGTTCACTTCTTGAAAATCTGAGAATCTAAGCTCGTGTTTTGAACCTAATGAAATTTATGCACAAGACTTTGGTGGAATAGAGATAAATAATTATAATAACCTAGTTGAAAGAGCACCCCAGAAAGGGGTTCACACAGCTTCAATTGCAAGAATTTGTGAGTGCTTCTTATTTGTCTCCCTCCCAGATTTATTGGTCTATCTGTATCAAAGATGTATTGTTGTAGGAAGAGAGAGCTCGCTATAAATAAAACTACAGCCAGATTTTTAAAGGAGCAACTAATTTTAATGCCAAAATCATTCTTTAACTCTGGCACAGTGGCAGAGATAAGGAATTAGAAACTCATTTATCAGTAACAAACATGACTTCATTTTATCATCACTCATCGGTAACTTACTTTCCATCCAAGATGCAGCATCAGATACATGTATCTCAACATTTTGAATGGTGGACACAATTTGATTTGAGTATCTTGATTTGTCCAGTTGAGTATTGTCAGTGTACAACTTGTGAGAACCAGGATGGCATCTGATGACACTAAATAAGAGCTGTGTAGGCAGAGCAAAAAGAACTGGTCTGAGAACAGAGCCCTGGGAGACCCAGTAATTAAAGATAATCTAGGCTGGAATGTTTACCATTTTCTGGCAGTTTGTTTCCTTTACAAGAGGTAAGATTTTATCCAAGATATAGCAATACCTTAGATGCTGGAAATATGACGGAGGTGGTGGAACAATATTTCATGATTGCTGGTGTCAAGGTCAATGGATAAATCATGAAGCACTGAAATCTATCTGTCATCGAAATCAGAGAAAAGATCTTTGACAACTTTCAGTCTCAGTGCTGTGATAAATGGAGATAAGCTAACTAAAAATCACTTTCAGCATTGCTGTGATTTTGGTTAGAGGGTGAGACATATTTTCAGGACTTTGGTGTTGATAATAAATATGGTACTAGCTGAGAGTTTTTCAAGTTGCACTGGGCAAGGGTCAATGCTGTTTGTTTCAAGAAGGGCCTCATAATAGCTATTTTTACAAAATGATGAGAAAGCAGAAAGAGAACTATTTCATATTCCTGTCAGAACAGATAGTACAGCATTGCATGAACAAAGAGAGAGAGAGATAGAGCAACACTCAAACAACAGTGATATTAGGGATAGGATCAAGTTCTTGTGATTTGGGTGCACATTTCTTCAGGATTGTACATGGAAAATCCACAAATATTGGTTAAAATGTTGTGATAGATGGTTATTGAAACCTCGTCATGGCTGTAAGGAGCTGACTGGTCATTTAGTAGGATGATGTTAAATTGACCTCAAATATTTTCACCTAGTTGGGGGGGGGGGTGTTCAGAAATGCTAATTGATCTGAGGAAGATTTTTGTTTTTTGGGGTGCTATTAATTTATCCATTATGCAGAACAACTGTTTATAGCACTTATTTTTTACGTGTGAAAAGTAGACTTTGCTCCAAGAACAATATTTTTATAATATTCTTTTTAAGAGCTTTGATAAATTTGCTTATTGATTGTCAAATTTGATGAGATTTCCTGCCTTCCAGCTGTATGGTGCTCTCTCTTAACGCTGCTTAATTTAATTGTTACTGATATTGTAGCTCCAAGAAACATTTCTGCATTGCAACACAGTTGGTTGTAAATGCATGCTTATCTAGCAGTGAATGCAGTAATCTTCATCATCATCACTACCATTACAAGCATCTTCACCAGGATTATATTGTAGTGCTCAGTGGATAGATAAATAGCACACACACACACACACACACACACACACACACACACACACACACACACAAATTATCTGTTTATGAATGTGTGCTTTCAGAGATTATTAATCCCGGCAAATCATGCTACATAGCCATAGGTTTATGTCCACGACGCTACAATCCCAACAGACAGCCTGGATGGGACTCTGGATCTATTGGTTACCATGCTGATGATGGAGGGTATATTTTGACTTGGGTTTTGTTTTTTGGTTTAGTGTGAAATTGGTTGGAATGGAAAGAGGAGTAGATTGTGGAATTGATTGGAATAATTAGATATGAAATTGGTTGGAATGGAAAGAGGAGTAGATTATGAAATTGAATGGAATAATTAGATTAGATATGAAATTGGTCAGAATGGAATTATAGAATACAGTAGGTTATGAAACTGTTTGGCATGGAGTGTTAGAAAAGAATAGATTATGAAATTAATTAGTAATGAGCAGTAGAAAAGAACAGATTATGAAATTGGTTGGAATGGGGAATGGGGAGATTAGGAAGTAAAAGAGTGAAGATTTTGAAATTGATTGGAATGGAAAATTAGACAAGAGTAGATTGTGAAACTTGTCTGATCAGAGAGGTAGAGCAATAGGTTATGAAATTGTTCGAAATTGAGAAGTAGAAAAGAATAGATTGTTTGAATTGTAAGGTAAAAAGAGTAGATTATGCAATTTGTTGGCATGAAGAAGTAGAAAAAAGTATATTTTGAAATTAATTGGAATTGAGATGTAGGAAAGGGTAGATTATGAAGTTGACTTGGCATGGAGAGGTAGTAAAGACTAGATTATGAAATTGGTTGGAATGAAAAGGTAGAGAAATTATGAATTTAGTCTGACATAGAGATGTAGACAAGAGTAGATAATAAAGCATGTTCTAGGCACTTGTAATTTAAGTATTATTTTTTTAAACTTATTTTTCCGTATTTAAAATTACAGTTATTGACCTCTCTGTTAGAATGTTTCTGTTATTCTAAATACAGTTGTGCTTTCATGGGATGTTGCTTAGTCATGCTGCATAGATTATAAAACCCTTCATGCAGGATTTTCCTGGGAGCTGGCTGGGCATCTGCACATAAGAGCCTGTGCAAGGAAGGTGATGTTATGGCAGTAGAAATAGATTTTGAAGAGCAGAAAGCACGATTCTTCAAGAACAAAGAATTGGTAAGCTTTATTATTTTCATTTCTATTTAAGCAGTTTCCATCTTTCATATAAATTAATATAATGGGACATTCCTTAGGATATGATGCCAATATTATTAAATATCTATCTACATATCTAAATTCTTAGTGTCATCTTCATTTGAGTACCTTCCCACTGACGTTAATTGTCGTAAGTCTGCAGTTCTTGATGTTATCAGCCTTTGAGTGTTTTGTCAGTAATAAATTGCCTACTCATTTTTCTTCATGTTATCTTATCAAATAGTCATTATTAATGACATTATTTCTAACACCAAGAGCAATGAGCAGATCAGGAGCTTTTTAAACTTCCTTGATTCTCTCCCTTTCAACTTTAGTTTTCTTTACATGTCAGCATCTTATACTTACCATCTTAGTAATGACCATGAGCAGCATTTTAATTGAGTCTATGAGCAAAACTACTTATTTAGGAAAACTTAACTTTTACATATAGAATGCTAGTTTCCCACCATTACAACCAATATCTGCTTCATTAGCAATTTACAAATAGGAGGAAGTGAGAATTCAACTCATACTGCTGTCTTTCTCTCTCTCTTACACACACACATGCATGCACGCACACACACACACACAAATATGATCTGACAAAAAGGTGAAATAAAGAAAAAAATTACTTTTATTTATAGATTAATTTTATGGTTTCTTTCCTCAGATAGTGGAGACAAATAAACTCCGAGTGCCTGCTGGTGGGTTCTACCCAATAATTGGCATGCACTCTGTGGGTGAGGCAGTGCGTCTGCTAGAAAAGGAGCCATGGGAGCAAACAAAAGACGAAGAGGTTGGATTGGCTTGCTGTAAAATTATTGGTGCCCAGTTGTTATACCTCAATAATACTGAGTGATATACATTTGTTGGAACTAGTTTGCTTTCTTTCTTATATAGTGATGAACTGTTGCAAATCAGAATTTTTTTTTAAAGGGGCCTCATAGACTTATTTTTTATCAGCAAACTGACATAACTCAAGAATGACAATTCACAACTTGCCTGTATTTTAAGAATGTGAAGAGAGCATTTTCTCTTGTTTGATTAATCATTTTCTGTCACAGAATGACAGTCTTCCTGATGCTTTTGACTGCTACAAGTATGGCAACATGTGGATAAGGTAAATAAACTTTGGCAAGTGTATGGAGATTTAAAGACAACTTTATCACCACATTCTTTTTTCTAAATTATTATTATTATTATTACTATTATTATTTGTACATATAGTGACATCTTTCTTTTACTGTTTAGTGACAGAATGCATGCACTGAGAAAATTTCAGCTTCAACTTCAGCTTCTGTAAATCAGTCTAAATTTTTGGTCTGATGGGCATCAGATAATGTTTTTAAAAGAACGAATATTTTTACAATACAAACATGACAACTAAGTATTAAACAAACAGTGTGTGACACAACATAACCCTAGTTATAGGTTATTATTATTATTACTAATTATAAGTGATGAGACTTATTTTATGTTATTAATAATTCTTCAGAAGGCACCACTCATCTTTTTCTCACTTGGCAGATAAGCAGGTGCTGTATACGTTTTCTTTCTTCCACACCATTAAAGACAAACATTTACCATCACAATATTTCCATAGGTAGAAAATTTCTTACCAAAGGAGAAGATAAATCCATCTTTAATCTGTATTTAGTGAGCCCCCATCCATCCACTATCTCTCCAACATATGGTTATCAATTTGGTAAGATCAATAAATTTATTAAAACAACAATCAAATATACATATAACAAATACAATGAAAAAGATTACTTGACATCAATATTTCCATGAAACCACGTTCAAATAATTTCACTGCTTATACAGCCTTATATCCTAACACATAATTCAGCAGATTATTTAATTAAAGAATATATCATTATGGTAAGACTTGTTATGTAACTAGAGAAGATGTCACTAAGGTAAAACTTGATTTAGAAAATGTATCACTGTGGTATTACTTGATATGCAACTAGAATATATGTCTCATTACAATAAGACTTGATGTGTAACTAGAGGAGATATTACATTACAGTAAGTCTTTATATGTAACTAGAGGATATATCACTATGATAAGACTTGTTATGTAAGTAGAGAATATATCACTGTGGTAAGACTTGAGATGTAACTAGAGAATATATCTCTATGGTAAGACTTGTAACTAGAGAATATATCACTATGGTAAGACTTGAGATGTAACTAGAGAATATATCACTATGGTAAGACTTGAGATGTAACTAGAGAATATATCACTATGGTAAGACTTGAGATGTAACTAGAGAATATATCACTATGGTAAGACTTGAGATGTAACTAGAGAATATATCACTATGGTAAGACTTGAGATGTAACTAGAGAATATATCACTATGGTAAGACTTGAGATGTAACTAGAGAATATATCACTATGGTAAGACTTGAGATGTAAATAGAGAATATATCACTATGGTAATATTTGTTATGTTATTAAAAAAGGTATCACTATGGTAAGCTTTAGTATATAACTAGAGAAAATAATCTTGAAACTTGATTTACTTGATAAGAATTAACATTTGTCAGTTTGTTTCTATGTCTAATTGACTAAGATTCCTTATTCACTAACAATGGGATCCACTGTCTTATTTAGCCCTGGTCGTACCATTCAGCTGGCTACCATACAGGGAATGTGCACTGGTTGGGTCATGATTCACAATCCTAGCAGAAGTCTAATTGGTTACCAGGTAAATCAGTAAGAAATGAGTATGTTATTACCACTCAGATACATATCAATTAATAAGAGATCTTGTCTGGTTCAGTCACTTGTGATACAAATCAAATAAGTATGAGTATTTGATTTTTCTTTCACTTAGGATGCAAGTAAATTGGTAAGAAGTGACTGTTTTCTCTCATTTTTGCCGCATGTGTAAATCAGCAGATGTTTGCTGTTTCAGTTATTTTTTATACAAATAAAATAATAGTCCAGAACTCTGAGAATACATCTGAATTTGTAAGATGTGTTAGATATTTCTGTTATTTTTTTTTATAAAAATAAAATTGTTAAGAGCATTTAGGGTAGACTAATTTGAGAAGATATGTTTGATATTTCTGTAATTGATAAAAATAAAATTGTCAAAAGCATTAAAGACTACAGTTAAATTTGGAAAATACATTTGATGTTTCAGATACTTTTGATAGAGTTAAATTACTAAAAAGCATTTCATATTTTCTAGAACACACACACACACACACACACACACACACACACACACACACACACACACACACACACACACACACACACACACACACACACACACACACACACACACACACACACACACAAAACATATGAGCATACAATCACTTTTGCATGTCCTCATTCAAGCTAATTATATTAATATGTGATTATTCATTCACAATAGAACTTCATAAATTTATTGTAATATCATGATTGTTCATTTACAAAAGTAAAACCTCATTAATTAACTACAATATCATGATATCATGATTGTTCATTTACAAAAGTAAAACCTCATTAACTATAATATCATGATTGCTCATGTACAGTAGAACTTCAACATTAACATGTCAGGAATATCAGAGTGTTCTGAAATAGGGAGTACTTATAAAAACACTTCTACACATACTTATATTTTTTCACTAGTTTTAAATTTAAATATCATTTTCTATTTGTTCAGTTTCATATTACTTTTTTTTTTTTAAATTTCTTTGCCAAGATTTTGCCTCTATCCATGAATAAAAGTACTGGAACCTTGCGTGGGGGAGAGTCGATGACTTTTTACATGTCCCTCCCAGCTGATAACAGTAAGTAGAGAGCTGTTAAAAACTACTACATTTTATTCTATGGGTAGGATTCTTGTATAAAGATCATGAGAGTGCAGCAAGGTTGAAATGTAGAAATGTTAATCAGTGCTTGTTACAACATTTCTTACCTTTTCTTTTAATTGTCTCTGATCAAGATCTTTGACCCCTTTGAATTATGATAGCATTTAGAAATTATATAAACAGAAGAAAATTCTGTAATTCGAAAGTTAGGTTTGTCTTCTGCTGTTTGAAGGGGTTTGTGTGTGGTTGCATATGTGGCTAGGTATCATTACTACCTATATGATACCATGTATCAAATATGGTATGATGTATACCATCTTCATTTATCTAGATATAATGCATTAGTCTTGTACTTGTAACAATCTAGATATAATGCATTTAGACTTCTGCTTTTATCTATCTAGATATAATGCATTTAGTCTTCTACTTGTATCTAGATATGATGCATTTACCAAATGTTCAAATGAATACTTATGTCATATCATACTTACCAAATGTGCAAACACATACCAAGTGAGAGATGAGTGGTGACCCCTGGGAGAATTATTAATAAACATAAATTAAGAGTTCTCCAACACTTGTAATTAGTTATGGATGATTATTATTAATAATAATAATTTTGAATATAATCGAAAGAGTGTTAACATTGACATCACTTCACAACAAAGTCTTGTTAAACATTAGACACTTATTCAGTTTATCCTAGCATCAGCAGTCAAATTGATATATATATATATATATATATATATATATATATATATATATATATATATATATATATATTCAAGTTCATAGATATATTTTCAGAGTGGAGTTTTAGAGAGATAATTATAGTCAATATACATAAACTTTTTCAATGATGGCAGCTGTAATTAGCATGTGTTCACAATCACATGGTTTGCAACAAGTCACTTTCTGTCTTAATTAGATGGCAGTCCCGTGTACTTCTTCTAGGCACATTACACAACTGTTCCAGAATCTTCAATGTGCTCACAAGCACACCATGGAGAATCATCCAGAACTTCATATGTGTTATCAGCATACCCTGAGGAATGTTCCTGAATCTTCTTGTGCACTTCTAAGCACACCAAGATGGAACGTTAAGGAACTTTGTGAATTCTCAAGACCAAACTCAAGCCACAATTTTCATAGTATTGGCTCTCAAATGGAATTCACAGGAAACAGCTTACAGCAACATGTTTACTGATAAGTTTGATGACAACGCTGGATACACACACTGACATGATCCGGTAGAGTACAATAGTAATTGTAGTCGGAAGTGGATACAAGTTTAGAAAACCTCAAAAGCATCAAAAGATAAAAGGCATGCTCCTTTTTGCAAAAATCAAATTAAGGACAGTGCTAATCTTCAGGCATATTTCATCTCTAAACTTCCTTTCTCTCTTACACACATTCTCAACTTACAAATCCTGCAGCAATATTCATTACCCCAATATTCGCACAACATAAGAAATACAGCATTTATACTTTAATCAAATTAGTGAACATAGAAATGTTGGTTCAATTACATAAAGCATTCTCAAATTAAATCATAGATCAACAGTAAACATGTATGAAATATTTCTAAGCCCATTTTATCTTTATCAGTCAGTTAACCTACCATAAGCTAATGATCACCTTTATCATATGACTGGACTTGAGTTACATCAAAATCAAAGTGATTAGAATACATCAGAACTTTCTTCAACAAAGTAAGTTTCAGTCTATCCTCATTGGATGAAATTGTTATGAGCAAGTATGAAACTGTTAGTCAGAAAACTACTCCTGCTTGGAACTGGTTTGGATTACATCAGCAAGTTCTAGCATAGTCTTTATTTGAATTGTTATTTTTACTCATGTACTTAATAAACTAAATCATCATGCGCAGTACTCGAAGGTCATGTCAAATTGACATTTAACAAATTATATAACAATTAAGTTTAGAAATAGGGATCGGCAAATTTACCCCACCACACATACTAATGTCACACCATACTTACCAAAGGGCGCAAACACATGCCAGTGTTACACCATATTTACCAAAATGTGCAAACACATGCCAGTGTTACACCATACTTACCAAAATGTGCAAACACATGCTAACCTCATTCCATGCTTACCAAATATACAAGTAAGTAAGCTTCCTGGACTCCCTGCCATTTCCCTCTCCAAACATTACTGTTGGGGAATAACTCTGCTAACTTGCATTACATGGAATACTTTGATTTTACTGCCCTGGGAGTTTGTGCAATCCCCTTGGCTTGCAAATGGGGGAAAATTTATTCACACTTCTTAGGTGTACACATCTGGTTAACATTCAGCGAAACTTCTTTTACTTACAAAAATTCTTATTTTCCCTCCCATATCAATTTTTATGGTCTCCTGCAATCTCCAATCTCCAAGGGTCAAACTGGGACAAATATGCATGCTTAATAGATGACATTTATGGCTTTGAACAAAGGCTTAACCACATAAAATATCACAAGGAAGCTTTGCTGTCAATTAACATAACTTGCAGACAGCCGTATATGTTGAGGATTTGTGTGTTTTGAGGGAAACAGCCACAGTGTTGAATCAGTTTTAAATGATGTATTAAATTTGAGTTGTTGCATCATAATTAGCCAGAAAAAAATCATTTATTTTTCATATTTTTATTTTTAGCAGTGTTTCCTTGAATCCATTCTATATGTTGTGGTATGGCGTGGTGTGGCTTCTGCTGAGTTCTTTTGGAACTACATCATAAGCTATCTGAGCAGAAAGCAGTGGTTTGTAAAGTGTAGCATATCTTATTAGCTTATGCAAATCCTGACTAGGTATGTGAACACACTGTCAGTAAGTTTACACAAAGCATGACTTGGAAGTGTACACATTGTCAGTAAGTGTACACAAAGGATGACTTGGTATAAGCTTACACAAAGCATGACTTGGTATGTGTACACAATCATCAGTAAGCTTACACAGAACTTGACTTGGTATGTATACACACTGCCATTAAGCTTACACAAAGCATGGCTTAGTATATGTACATGCTGTCAGTAAGCTTACACAAAGCTTGACTTTGTATGTGTACATGATGTCAGCAAGCTTACACTAAACATGACTTGGTATGTATACACACTCTCAGTAAGCTTACACAAAGCATGATTTGGTATCTGTACACACTGCCATTAAGCTTACACAAAACATGACTTGGTATGTGTACGCACTGTCAGTAAGCTTACACAAAGAGTCCAATGGGTTAAGTATGTGAGTAGTTGAAGTTCTGTAATTTTACTTTTGATCCCAGCATGATTTAATGCAAGTAAAACTATTTAATCTTCAGAAATTATCTTGAACATGTTGCCTTTCCTGTAAGCTTTGAAATAAATAAAATTCTGTAATTTTATCACTTGGAGCCCAATATGTTTAGGCTGAATATTTTAATCATTGAATTCATTGAATAAACACCGAGTTTTGATAAACACTAATTCACAGCCCCAAGCCATCTAACAGTGCAGTGGCTTGTACTGGATTCAGGACGTGAGTACACAGATGAGGACATCAATCTTCTGTTCCTGAATGCAACACCAGAAAGTCTGCTTAAACATCAGTAGGTTCCAGTGATTGTCTTCTTTTAGCATGTCTGTTAAAACGTTATGAAAATTTGTTTTAATGTATGACATCAAGATATTGCCTTTTTCATTTTTTTCTTCCATTCTTGTTTTAAATTTTGTTTAATAAGTTCATTGAAATTTTATTGAATACTCATTTCTGATCAGTTCTGATCAGTCAGTTCCAATATAGAATAATGACAAACTTTAGACAGCATCAATACAGAATTTTGCCATCAGTCTTATATTAAACTGGATGTTGATTTTGTAGATTGTCCTTGAAAGTGATCAACACTCAACTGATAGACATAACAGAACTGAACAAAACATCCAGTGGAGATCCACCATCTAATGTAAGTATCAATTGTCAAACTAGAGTTACTTTTGCACTACATTCCCCCAGGCTCATTATAAACATAATTCAGTTTTCCTTGAGGCTGTAAACATTGTTAAATTTTCTTTAAGGCTGTAAACATTGTAAAATTTTCCATAAGGGTGTTAACATTGCTAAATTTTCCATAAGGCTGTAAACATTGTTAAATTTTCCATAAGGGTGTAAACATTGCTAAATTTTCTAAAAGGCTGTTAGCATTGTTAAATTTTCCATAAGGCTGTAAACATTGTTAAATTTTCCATAAGGCTGTACAAATTATTAAATTTTCTTTAAGGTTGTTAACATTGTTAAATTTTCCATAAGGGTATAAACATTGCTAAATTTTCTGAAAGGCTGTTAACATTGCTATATTTTCCATTACAAAATATTTTCTAATGTTTGCATTAGGTTGTAAAATCTTTTAAATTTTGCTTTAGGTTGTAAAAATTTGCCAAATTTTGTACACAAGTTCACAGATTCACATTTACTTAAATATCATAAATATGTTATATATTTTAATTATTTTTTTTCCAAGAATTTTGTAACTTTCTTTATTTAGGTCCGCTATACTATGGAAATTTTCAAGAATGGAATCTCTGTTGAAAAATACTGGCTAAAGGGAGGCAACTATAGCTGTATTCTACCAATTGCATCCAATGCAATCATGAGATACCCCAAATTTCCAGTGTGTTCCATAGTATTTCTGAGTCATCATTTCTTTTATTGTGACATTTCATGCATTTTGACTTTATTTCTGAGTTTTTTGTGTGTGCTCTGACTTTATTTCTGAGTTTTTTGTGTGTGCTCTGACTTTATTTCTGAGTTTTTTGTGTGTGCTCTGACTTTATTTCTGAGTATTTTTGTGTGCTGTTGCCTTGTTTTTGAGTCATTTTATGTGTTGTGACTTTATTTTGGTTTTGTGTGTTGTGGCTTTATTTTTTAGTGTTTTGTGTGTTGTGACCTTATTTCTGAGTGTTTATGTGTGTTGTGACCTTATTTTTGAGTGATTTTATGTGTTGTGACCTTATTTCGGAGTCACCATTTCATTTTTGTAAGTTTAACTCAGTTCTTTATATTCTTCTTTTCTCTTTCTGACAGTACTGATAAATCTGAAACTAGTTACATATAACTGTTCCAGTGCACTTGTGTGTTTAACATAATTCTCTTTCTTTCTTTTACTCACTCTCTCTCTTTCTCTCTCCTGTCTTTCTCTCTCAATCTCTGGCTTTGTAAATTTATCCTATTCAAAATTTTTCTGGGTTTTTGTTGCCTTTTATTTTATTATCTTATTTCTCTGTTTTATTTTTCTGATTGCGATTAAAATATTAAAACATTTATTGACTATATTAATGTGGTATTATTTGTAGGAGAGTTGTAGAGATTAGTAATAGTTCTTTTTTTAAAATAGATTTGAGTTGCATCAGACTATACCCTTGCTAACTTCAGAACAGGTAAACATATCAGAGCGCCTATAATAAAATAAATTTCTCTAGAGGTCTTGAAATGATTCATTGCATAGATGCTGGGTATAATATATTTATGTCCAGACATTTAGATATATTTATTTCTCAGATATCAGATATATTTATTGTATAAACATTGGATATAATATATTCATTGCTCAGACATTGGATATAATATATTCATTGTTCAGCCTTTAGATATAATATATTCATTGTTCAGCCATTGGATATAATATATTCATTGTTCAGATATTGGATATAATATATTTATTGTTCAGAAATTGGATATAATATATTCATTGTTCAGACATTGGATATAATATATTCATTGTTCAGATATTGGATATAATATATTCATTGTTCAAACATTGGATATAATATATTCATTGTTCAGACATTGGATATAATATATTCATTGTTCAGATATTGGATATAATATATTCATTGTTCAAACATTGGATATAATATATTCATTGTTCAGATATTTGATATAATATATTCATTGTTCAGATATTGGATATAATATATTTATTGTTCAAACATTGGATATAATATATTTATTGTTCATACATTGGATATAATATATTTATTGTTCCTATATTGGATATAATATATTCATTGTTCAGATATTGGATATAATATATTCATTGTTCAAACATTGGATATAATATATTCATTGTTCAGATATTTGATATAATATATTCATTGTTCAGATATTGGATATAATATATTTATTGTTCAAACATTGGATATAATATATTCATTGTTCAGACATTGGATATAATATATTTATTGTTCAGACATTGGATATAATATATTCATTGTTCAGACATTGGATATAATATATTCATTGTTCAGACATTGGATATAATGTATTCATTGTTTAGACATTGGTTATTGTTCAGACCTCCTGTTTTAAAGTCTGTTCTAGAGATCATGAAATGATTTACTGTGCAGACATTGGACATTCCAAACACCCTCCAGAAAGGGATGCGACTTGTGTCACAGCCTATAAAGTAAGTAATTTTTGGATTTTTTAGTGTTTTTATGGGAGCAGCCAAACAGCTTCACTTAATTAAAAATGTTACATATTTTTAATCCATTTTGTCTTTGCATTTTTATTTGATTTCTAATTTAAAGCATAATCACATTTTTTCCATGGATTGTTGCAAGGGGTATGAAGTCAGTAAAAGATTAAGTTATAATGAATAAAGTAACAGATCCCCCTTTCAATAAATATCATTTAAACTTTTGAATTAAAGGAAGTCTTTTTAATTAAGTTTTAATGAAGCATTTGCAGAAACTATTAATTAATCATTACAATTCATACCTGATAGTCAGAGTCTTGACTGACAAGTCTTGAAAGGAAGATTTATAAGTCATTTGTTTTCATTGTGCTATATGACTTTCAAAAAAGAATTAAGTGCCAATAAGCTATATGACTTTCAAAAAAGAATTATTTGCCAATAAGCTTAGTTTTATATGGGAATAAAGTGCTAGCAAATATTATTAAAGCCATTAGCTAAAAAATTAAATTACTTTTATCAAATTTTATCTTAGAGATATAATAATAAATTTTGTAGGTGTTCTCTCTCTTGCATAATTTGTCTATATCCTCTGTGAGTTTGTATGTGCCTGATAGCTTTCATTTTTTTCCCCCATTATACAACGAGACATCCATAATAACAAGATTCATACCTATCATAATTCTGTCCAAATAAATACACTGGTGACCCTGCCAGCACATAAAAAAGCAATTAAATCCCAAGACTTCAACTAAAGAATAATTTTCTCCGATCAGACCTCAGTCAGTTATCCCAACATTCCAGTGTCTTCCTATATATGGGCGAAGTAAGCTTGCTCTCTGCATGCTCTTGAAACTTTTTTAGAAGTGTCAGACATTATCCTTCATCGGCTTTTTTGATTGAAATATTTTTATTATGAAGTCTTTATCTTTACATATATGGTAATGCATAATTTATTTCTCAATAAATATAACTTTTTTAATTGAGGTTGGGTTTTTTCAATATTTGTTTATGTTTTTACAAATATCTTCTTTTCTCCTAAAAGATTATTAGTCATTGCCAAAACCAGCTAAATTAAAAATTTTTTGTGAATATTTACCAATATATAAAGTATGGCTATTATAATCTTTCCTCTCCCTGCTAAAGAGTTCACACTGTTTGTGAATATTTACCAATATATAGAGTATGGCTATTATAATCTTTACTCTTCCTGCTATAGAGTTCACATTGTTTGCAAGTGAAAAGAACTAAATAAGTGAGTGTAGCAGAAGAGAGTAGTTTAGGAGTATTTCATAAGTGTAGCATATATGGGTCATTTTATTTTTCAAGCAAAGCATATTTTAACTTTTAAAAAGTACATTAAAATTTCTTTTAATTGTAATTTTGTAAAAAAGTTGTCTACTTTTTGTCCACCAGGGGTGTCTATGCAGAATGTGTTGTGAGGAGAATATCTCAAGCAGGTGAGATGATCACTCTGGAATACTCACAGCCCAACAGTGACGACAACACCCTTAAAGAGGTGCCACTCAGGTAATGCTGGTAAAAATAAATCATAGGCAGTGTTGGTTAAAATAGATTCAGGTAAATGTTTGTTCCAATAGATTCCATTAACACTCGTTAAAATAAACTCAATGTAATGCTTGTTAAAATAAAGTCCCAGTAATATTAAAATAGATTCCAGGTAACACTTGTTAAAATAAACTCAATATAATGCTTGTTAAAATAAAGTCCCAGTAATATTAAAATAGATTCCAGGTAACACTTGTTAAAATAAACTCAAGATAATGCTTGTTAAAATAGATTCCAGGTAATACTTATTAAATAATTCCAGGTAACATTTGTTAATATAGATTCCAGATAATGCTAGTGACAATAGATTTCAGACAATATTTTTTAAAGATTCTTTTTAATGTTAAAATAGATTCCAGGTAATGATTTTCAAATAGATTCTACATAATTCATGTGACAATATATTTCAGACAATATTCATTCAAATATATTCATGATAATGTTAAAATAGATTCCAGGTAATGCTTTTCAAATAGATTCCATGTAAATCTTGTTAAATAGATTCTCAGTATAGCTTGTTAAAATAAACTCCAGGTAACACTTGTTAAAATAGATTCCAGGTAGTGTTTGTTAAAATAAGCTCCAGGTAAGACTTGTTAAAATAGATTCCAGGTAGTGTTTGTTAAAATAAGCTCCAGGTAACACTTGTTAAAATAGATTCCAGATAGTGTTTGTTAAAATAAGCTCTTTAACACTTGTTAAAATAGATTCCAGATAATGCTTGCAGCTCATGTTTGTCTTCTCATTTAGTTAGTTGTTTTTTCACTCATTTTAATAAGAATTAATCCTTTACTAAACATTTACTGTGATTCATCACTGTAGCTCAAATTTATTATTTGTAAAGTATGCTGTGTGCTTGTTCATTTTTAAATTACTTAATTAATTAATTCATAAATACCAGTCACATAATAAGAAATTTGAGCATGTTTTATGATTTTTAAAATTTATCACTGTTACATTATGAAGTTTGGTGCATATTTAAATTACTTTTCAAATTATAATGTGTTGTATATTATGTGATTAATTTTAGCTCTCCAGTTATTCAACTGGATGAAATTCCATATGAAACCATTGTGCGTGCCAAACTGCCTGAAAAAAAGGAAGATGCAGTTGATGGGAATGCCCCAGAAAACAAGGGAGACAAGCCAGATGAGAAAAACAGTGAAACCGTAGTCCAGGCAGCTTTGGAGATACTGGGTTACCTGCCTCGTGGTTTGTATTGCATTTCTTATTGATTCAGAGTTGTGTGACTACATATTTTGTTATGCTTCTTAAATGGTGATCTCTCAAAATAAAGAAATGTCTTCATGAAATCTCTGACATTTTTTATTTTACATTAGACAATTCTTGTCTACTTAGTCAAACAAATATGCTGTACAGAAGGTAAGAGAGATCTGTTTCAGAATTGTGGGGGAGGGGGGGGGGGAGTAGAGGCCACACATGGTCCTATGAGCAATTTAAGATTTTCTAGCCTCACCTTGGTGAAAATGAAGCATTGTACTCTTTTAAAACCAATCTGGGTCCCTTAGGACCCCTTAGAATCTAATCTGGACTGCAGAGGATCCCACTAAATTTCATTTATTTTAATTTAATTAACTATTTTTAAATGACATATTAATTAGCTATATATTTTTAATTTCTTTAAAACATAAAGGTTGTAGCTGGCATTTTATATTTATCATTGTGTTATTTTGAAAATATCAAAGATAATTGAAAGTCATTTGCTCTCTAGGGAGATTTTAATTTCATTTAATGTTTTCTTTAGGTGCTGTTTCTAATGCAGCATTGGGGATTAACTTTGCATGGCACCTGCTTATTTGTTTTATTTTTTAGGAAACATTGCTGCTGCAAAACGTGCCTACATGTTTGCACCCTTCCATCTTCTGACTGTGGTAATGCCTATTTATACCTATATGTAATATATATTAACATATCCTATATACTTGTACTCATATCATGATAAAGTAAATATTATATTATATTATTAAATTATATTATTTGTATTTATTCATATACTAATAAACATGAACACCTACAACAACAAAGCTGCCAGAAATTCTAAATATTAAACTAAAGATAAATTATGGGTTTTTTGTGGTATTAGTTCTTCATATTTTAAGATCTATAGGCATTTTACAGTTTGGGCCACTGAACTCAATAATCTTAAGGGAGAAAGAGAGATATCAATCAGGACAATCTAACTACATAGAATTTTACTGAGAGTGCTCCTGACACACCTTGTCAAACATCTCTCCAGGAACATCTAGTCATATATTCCTCACCAGGTACAACTGACATACAAGGCCCATCTCACCAAGCATATATAGCCTGGCATTCCTCACCAAGCACACCTAGACAGACATACCAGGCACATCTCACCAAGCATATATAGTCTGGCATTCCTCACAGGCACACCTTGTCAGACATTCCTCACCAGATAGACATACCTTACCAGGCACACCTAGATAGACACACCTTATCATGCACACCTAGATAGACATACCTTATCACGCACACCTAGATAGACATACCTTGCCATGCACAACTAGACAGACATACCTTACCACGCATACCTTGTCAGGCATCATACCGAAAGTAGAGTTCTTTCTACAGACATTTTCCACTATGTACCTAAAATAATAATTTAACATAATAAATAAAATAATAATTTAACATACAGCCACCAAATCACATAATGAGCACACCTCATGAAATATGTTTAACAGGGAAAAAGTTTAACATGGCTCTATTTGATTGCTTTGTAAAATTAAAATAAAATTATTATTATGTAAAGAAAATTGAGATCATTGATGAAATTTCCCTCACTTTCAAAATTGTATTTAGCCTACATTGTATTTAAACTTGCATCAAACTTGTATAATTTTATTTTGATTAATAA
Organism: Sinotaia quadrata; assembly: GCA_028829895.1. Lineage (NCBI taxonomy): Eukaryota > Metazoa > Mollusca > Gastropoda > Architaenioglossa > Viviparidae > Sinotaia > Sinotaia quadrata. Next base: position 33,891,852 of record CM054183.1, on the reverse strand, counting down.
ACCCTAGGAATATTTATATTCTCTTACTATTTTTGCTCAGCCAAGCCAAAATGCTATCAAAGCTCTGGACCGTAACTGGCTACGTAATTCCCTGCAGTCTGTGGCTGTTTGTAAGAATAATCCCACCAGACTAACAGGTATGTTTGAATGTAGAGAGTAATTTTCATAGCAGATACACAAAGTTTATTTTATAATACAATATTTTAAAAACAACTGTGGACATAATTAGAACAAAATTATTTTGATAGTAATTTGTAGAATATTTTGACAATTTTATTAATGGAAACCAAGTGATTTTTGAAATAATATAAAGTAATTTATAATAATGAGATATATGTGTTCATTTTTTTTTCCTATTATTGATTGTGTTTTTTTCGT